>JAUTXW010000328.1:600000-1110000 GCA_030620095.1 Kuschelorhynchus macadamiae
ACCCAGGCATTACCTGAATCGATTTCATTTTCGTGTTCATCTTTTTAGATTAGTTCTAGGAGGCGACGATATTTGACACTGTCAATAGCTTTGACCGTACATGATATTTAAAAAAAATTAATTTAAATGATACTTGCAAATACGCATTTCTCGTTAAAATTTTGATTTTTATTTCTTATTATTTCTTAATCCGTTTCAATTATATTAAATATAGTTCACTTAGTACTTAAGTTAAAAATCACCCAAAAATTAACTGCAACTTCTTATAATTTTTATGATTTAATTAACTGTTTGTCATCTATGTATTATAGTATAGAAGAAATATTGGGACAAAATTTACTTCTAAAGCTCTTTAAACAGTAAGACTACAATTACACTCTACTACATTTAAATTCCCATCAAAACATAATCAAAAATTAAATACTGTCAAGGTATTACAGCAGCCATGTCAAACTCAAAGTCACTAGTGGGCTAAAAGCATGAAGACCATCGACTAGGTGGTCCGCAAAACCTTATCTTAAAGAAGGCAAACTACTGAAAATCTTGAAAAAAAGTACTATTATAGGACAAGTCGGTTTATTAAATTTCTAATAAAAAGGACATTACAAAAAACTACAAACATTAAATTCTTTTACCAGATATTTGACATCTTTTGTCTTTAATTAAGTTGTCTATTTGTGGCGCGAATTTATCGGCGGAAATAACTTTTAAAACTGCGTCCAAGTGTGCGTCTGTCAATCGCGATCCTGCGGGAGATTTGTTTCCTTTCATCAAAGAAAATAGTTGTTCACACTTATAGGTAAGTACTTCCAAACATAGACAGGATTTTACGAGCAAATTTTCTCATTTCTTAGTATTGAACAGGCAAGTACTTATAAAATTCGAATGTACCAACACTATCAAATTTTTGTTTTAAATAGGTCTGACACAGAATCTCAATTACTTCCATTTGCAAGTGAGGGTGAACTTTATCAATATCGATAGTGAAAAGACCAGTAAATAGAGAAAAATTATTTTCTTGGGTCTTAAAATCCTGAAAACGTTTCTAAAATTCTGCCAGAAGGCTTCTTTTTCTCTAAAAATATTTTGTATCATATTGGGACACTTGTGCTTTCCTGATATGCCTTACAAGTCAGAAAATGTGACAGATTATCCTCTGCTATCTGTTTTTCTCACAACATCATCTTACACTTGAAAGCTTTCACATGATCATGAATATCTGTAATAATTTGACGTGGTCCTTGCCATTTCGTTTTAAGTCCGACAAGTGTTTTGTGATATCTACCATAAATGAAAGATCTTGTAAAAAAGGTACATCGCATAATTAGCTGACATCTTCTCTTTTTGCTTCCATGAAAACGCGTATTTCTTCTTTGAGTTTCCAAAACCGTTCGAGTACCATAGAACACGAAAGCTATCGCACCTCTGCATAATATGGTAAACCAGTGTACTCACTTTCTAAATCATGTAAAAATGCAGAAAACTGTCGCTGATTAAGGCCTCGTGGCCTTATGAAGTTTATAATTTTTTTCACTGATTTTAAAACACTTTCCAACTTTTGAGCATAAAACTTCTTGGTGGATTATACAATGAATATGATGAAAGTCTGGTTTGTCACTACCCATTTCTCTGATCTTTGTCTGTAATATTTTAACGAAGGCATTTTTTACTCCAGTCATTGAAGGAGCTCCGTCTGTTGCAACGGAACACAGTTTTGACAAATCTAAATCGTACTTTTGCAGAAGTCCATAAACAGCATTGAAAATATCCTTCCCAGTTGTTGTATCATGAAATGGTACTAATTCCAGTAATTCTTCATACACATTGATATCTGTATCAACCGCACGAAGAAAAACAGCCGTACTTTCGTCACAGGCAATAGAAAATGCAATGAAAGAGTCTGATTTTGTTTTTATCTGATCACTTATATTGGCAGCCACTCAGTAACCTTTCAGCGACAGTATTCCAGGACAAAGATATAAATTCACCTTCAACAAATGGTTTGAAGGACAGATTAATTTTCTTGCTTTGGACGTGTAAACATAAGCTGCTGATCTTTCAACCGTGATTTTAATTTATTTAACTTTTCGTTTCTGACCGTGCCTTATACTTGTCAAACATAGTTTTATGAATATCATAGTGACGTTTTATATTATATAATTTTGGGACACCGACTGTACTATTACAAATCAAACAAATAATTTTTTCTTTCACTTCACAGCAAAAAAACTCTAATTCCCACTTTTCTTTGAAGATATGATGCTCATCTACAAGTTTCCTCTTACTTCCACTTGGTTTTGAAACAGACATGTTAAAAATTGTATCCAAAATAAATTATAATAAGTACTGTTAAGTGTTGTAACAATAAGTGCGCAACTCATCTCGAAACTCTATCGCAACTGACTCATAATTGACTAAACACTGAACGACTGAACTCAATCGAACTCGGCGGCTTATATACGGATTGTGATTTCTCGAGTTCTTTCCAGAATGTTCAGATAGCGTCATCTGTGTTTTTGCGCGATAGAATTTCATGGAACAAGCCAGATAACGTTTGGCTTTAGGTTTTAGGTTGAGTATGTGTAGTTCATCCTCCTAAACATAGATGGTACAATTGTACATTTTATTATACCAATCGTTGTTGCAGCGGCGCGCGCTTTCAAAAACTGTTTTAAACTTGTTCGCTGGCTGCATTATCTGAGTGTTTTCAAAACTGATTTCGGCCGCAGAAAAATGCTCATCGCATGTTTGACATGGCTGTACTACAGGCTGAGAGCTAAATAAAGCTCTCCTAGTTTTTTGCATGTCTACCATATTTCTCAAAATAAATTTATATCAGATAATTTTATTTCTTAAAATAATCAAACATATATATATATATATATATATATATATATATATATATATATATATATATATATATATATATATATATATATATATATATATATATATATATATATATATATATATATATATATATATATATATATATGTTAAAGAATTAAGATAACTATCTAGTGTGTTATTATGCCTATCTCTATTCGAAATAATAGAAATACAGTTATTTTTACTTGTAGTTTTCACCTAGTTTACCACTACTGTATAAAATAATAATTAGGCAAATTTAAACAATTGATTGCTTATTCTTCTTCCAATAAACTGAATTAAGAAAATTTGTACATAATATTGTAATTTTTTCCAAATCGTGTATGGGGAAATAATCCAGTCCTTGGCCCCCCGACTTTGTTGAACAGTCTGTGTGGCCCCTGGATCAAAAAATTTGGAGACCCCTGCATTAAACAATGATAATATTAATAATTTTGAATGCATTTTTATCACAGAAAATAGATATTGCGAAAAGGGGGTTTTGTTATTGTAGAAACGTAATATCGTGGTTGATCGTTAGGTGTCAAAACTTTAGAGTTTAAAATTGTTGTTCATGTTAGAGTGCCCAAATATAGTGAAAATTTCGTAAAGTTTTTGCCTAAAGTGTTTGGATCTGTTAAAAAGTATCCCTAATGATGTATTTTATGTGATTTTTTATGTATTCAAGAGTGGTGTCACTGTAAGCGTGGGTTTGAAATAAAGGGTTTTTGGGGTAAAACACTTAAGAATTGACTGAATTATAGTAATGTGGAGCTTTTTCTGGTATTGGTGAGTGGTAAGAAGGGTTTTAATTCAAAATTAAGTGGATTTTTAGTGGGAAAGGGATTCTATTTTAGAAAAAAATGGATGAGGGGTATAGTTGTTAAGAGAAAGACAATGTTATAAGTAACATTTTAGCGTGGAAACCTCAAAGGTTTCAAGTCGTTTTTGCCTAAAAACGTGCTAATTTAATTAGTTGAATTCGTCAATAATAATAATAATAATGTTTCGTTACAATGTTCTTAATACTTATTAATAATGGTCGTTATAAATAATGCGATTCTGACGCCTTTTTCCTTCACTCATAAAGGGAAATATTGTAATTGTGAAAAATCACCCTGCGAGATATTTATTAGATCTTTACGTTTTAGGGTCCCTAGAACATCGTCGGTCTGTCTGTTCGCCGCATAGCTAAAAAAAACTATTTATCCCATTGACTTCAAATTTTGGTCATACATTAAGGGTCATATGGGAATGCCTTGGTAACAATTTGGTAGAAATCCAATGCAGTGACACAAAATAGCAACGTAGTAAATTGCACAAAACTCAAGTTCTACATAGGAGTGAACCGGTAACGTTTTGGTATGAATCTAAGATATCAAAACAAAATGGCAGCCTTATAAAATATTAAAAAAACTTAGTAGATTAATTTTAAATTTTGTGCAAGAATTAAGTGTGACAGAGAGATAAACTGGTAAAGCTGTGGTATGAATTTAAGATGGCGAAACAAAATGGCGGCTAAATAAATGGTTTAAAAAATCAATGTAAAAAGATTCAATTCATTATGCAATTCACTTTGCAAAAAAATTAAATAGGATATAGGGATACCGAACGATATACGAATTCAACATGACGAAATAAAATGGGGGGTGTGTGTTAATGCAAAAACTACTTATTCGATTTATTTTAATGTATGCCCAAAAATCAACTGGTCAAATATCGGTAGGAATCCAATATGGCGGAACAAAATAAAGCCGTGGCTAATATCAGGGGCGTGCGGTGAAATTTTAAGAAAGGGAAGCAATTTTTAGAAACTAACTGTAATGTAATTCGATTCTTCGATCATCTGCAAATTCGTCAATGACGTCATCATAAAAACGTCAATTCTCCTATTTATTTTGGAGAAGTTTATTTTCAATGGACAACAGCGATTTATGCGAAAGTCTCTCCTGCCCCGTTGAATTTCTCACGAAATTTTTTACACGTTTAAGTGTTGAAAAAATGCGTTCTGTTGATGAACTTATGGCAGGTATTGTCAATACTAATTCACACAATTTTGACACTTCGGTGTAGGCATCTTCCAGCTCCTTGTCTTTTAAAAATTGCATTAGTTCCTTAGTTCCCTTAGTCCCACATTTAGTTCAGATCGCAGTAACACTCGGTCGAAGAACTGGCCATAATGAAGAAGAAATTTAAACGCATCTTTTGGAAAAGTTTTTCTTTTAAATGCATCAAAATTGCAGAGCTCGAGGAATTTAAAATCATTTAAACTGTTAAATCTATAGTTTATTTGTTGCTGAATTTGATCGATTATTTCATAAAAGAGGCGCCTGTATGACGTTTGAACATCTCCCACCTTGTCTGTTCGAAGACGCTTGGCTTGTGGCTCTACATTTAACGTCGTCGTTTTCTCCCAAAATAGGTCAAAGTCATCTCTTTTTTGGCTTAACATGGACTTAAAATCATCTACTTTTTTTAGGCAAAATGCAATATCATTTGTTTTAGTTTGTAAAATATTAAAAACATTGTCCGATAATGGAAATATTTCTGTAAATATGAAAATAATTAAAATTAAAATCTCGAACTATTTATTGCTTCTGAGTCCCACGTTTCATTATTATTTTCTATTATATGCTCAAATAGTTCAATCAGTGATTCACGATTTTCTGTTACTGATTAGCACAAGTCTTCCATTATAGTTCCACCTAGTAGGAGCTACGTTGGGCAATCGTTTGTGGACAACGGAGTCCAAAGCTTGTGTACGTATTGTTGACTTGGAAAAAAAAGCAGCCATGCCACTTAAAGTAACTTTATATTACTATTATATACTTTACACTCTTTAATGTGATTGATGGACTGAGATAAAACTAAATTTAATTTATAAGCAAAACAATGGACAAATACAGCACTTGAGAAAGTTTCTCGAACTTTAGCTTGCAGACCCCCTAATTGTCCTGCCATCACTGCAGCTCCGTCATAGCTTTGACAAACTAATTTCTCTCCATTAATTTCTTTAGTAACGTTATAAACTACGGTATATAATGCATCTGCTGTACGATTTTCGGACACATTCTTAAAACCTAAAAATCTCTCTTGAATACTTCCGTCTGTTTTAACGTAGCGTATTACTAATTGGCTAAAATTAGTGATATCAGTTGTTTCGTCCAGAACAATAGCAACGAACCGCTCCTCGCCAATCTCCTGCTTAATTCTTTTTAGAATAATGGTTGCAACAGCGGAAATTAAATCATTCTGGATTCGATTCGACGTTCCGCGAAAAACGCTAGACTGCTCTACATGATTTTTAAGCAATCATCATATTTAGCCATTAAACTAAGTAAATCTTAAAAATTTCCTCTATTTGAAGAAACCCTTCTTCGTCATGACCTCTAAATCCCAATTCGTGCTGTCCGAGAAAAAAACAACATCGATAAATCTTCTTAATATTTGCCTATTTTTATCGACTAGTTGACTGTGTTGGCGGTGACTAATTTCCAACTGTTTATTAAGGATGTGTTTAATTCTGGTTTTTTGTCGAAGACTTTTTCTTTTATGACGGCCTGTAAATGCACTTTGGACATAATGTGTCTTTTTACAGCTTTATGGAAATTGTTTAAATCGGAAAAACCAGTTTTATTCCAGAGACCTGTTTCATTTTCAAAATGTAAACATGGTCAACAAAATAATTTACTTATATTTTCACACCCTGTTAGCCATTTAAATTGTTCGTTTTTTCGGATAAAAATGTCTAATACAGTTTTTTACTTTTGTGGTTACATTTTTCATAGGCGGTTTTGCCCTTCTTTTGGAAATTATTTGAAGCTTATCAGCGAAGTTTAATGTTGAAAATCCCTTTATTATTAAGACACACACCACATATTCACACACACTCTTTGTAAATTCTAACAACAACGTTATTACCGACAGCCGAAGTTGACGGTATTTGCATATCCACGTCCGTATTATTGTTTTCCAAATCGCACCATGCACGACGCGACGTACGTATCACACAACACACGGATAGCCGTTCAAACAAAGAACCTACTTCAACCATAGCTTCCGTCACCACTTAAAGCACGCGACGGAAATGCAAAAATTGCAAACAGCCGGTGGAAAGTTCAATAACCTCTGGCTCGATTCACAGGAAATCAAGCATACAGGACTTGGCTGCAGAGAAGCTAGCGGCCCGCATAGGTTCTATTCGATGTTCTATTGTGGCTGGGTCGGAGTCAAGGCCGCATTTATTATGGGCTTGATAATTAAGATAATATTTTAGCATTTTTAATATAAACTAAATTAATGGTTTCCTATTTCAAAAGTTACATTTTAGAAGATGTTTTGTATTTTTTTTTGGGAAGCACTGCTTCCCTTGCTTCCATGGACTGCACGCCTGGCTAATACAAATGTTTAAAAAAACAGTATATATATATATATATATATATATATATATATATATATACAGGGTGGCCCATCGAAAACGTACCGCAAGGCATAACGGCCAGGGTAATTTTTTTTTCAAAAAATCCAAAAACACGTCAATTTTGTTTGTGAGGGGGACAATTTTTGCCCTTAAAATGATCGCAGAATTTTCAACCCTCTAAGCGGGGGTGTCATCCCCCAAACTTTTTCAAATGGGAAGAGGGGTCAAGTGGTACCGCAATGAAAAGGGCTTTCTATTCTCTATACATTCCCGCTTTGGTTTTGAAAATCGGTCAAGTCATTTAGAAAATATGAAGGATTGAAATTTAAAATGTTTATTTACAAATTATCAGAGTAAATGATAAGGATAAATTCCTTCGACCAATTCGCTATTTTTGTCCTGTTATTTTAGATGTTTACTGCTGATTTTAGTGATTTGACATGCCACAACGATCAGGTGCGGTAGTTGCTAGATAGCTGTTCTGTAACTTGTGCGTTTAAATTTCTCAATATCATTAAATTTTTTATCAATAATTATGGTGTACTCACTTGCAGAAAAAGTGGAAATAATCGAACTTTATTTTAAAAATAATGAATGTGGCAATCGGGTTGCGCAGATATTTAATGAACGACATCCTGAAAAACACCTTTCCGGCAAAATTGTTCGCGAGTTAGTAGCAAAATTTCGCGAAACTGGATCCCTTATGAATAAAAAGAGGCAGAAGGAAAATCCTGTAGTAAATGAAGCTATGGAGGTCTTTGTATTGGGCCAAGTTGCCATGGATAGTACGCTGAGTACAAGAAAATTAGCCAATGAGACCGGCGTGAATCGTACAAGTGTCCAAAGAATATTGAAAAAACACCATTTCCACCCGTATAAAATTCAGTTGGTAGAAGAACTCAACGAAGACGATTTTGATCGCCGCTTGCAATTTTGTGAAACTATTAGTGAACGAGTGGCCAATAACAATAATTTTCTATTCAATGTGTGTTTTTCGGGTGAGTGCACTTTCTTTTTGAACGGTGTAGTTAATCGGCATAACTGTCGGTACTGGGCTGAGAACAACCCCAGGGTATTTCACGAGGTGCACACACAACATCCTCAGAAATTGAACGTGTGGGCTGGTATTTTTGGAAATTCTATTGTGGGTCCTTTTTTTCTTCCTGGAACTCTAACAGGTGATATGTACTTAGATTTACTGGAAAATACCATCGACCCAGCCCTAACTGA
Source organism: Kuschelorhynchus macadamiae (assembly GCA_030620095.1). Taxonomy (NCBI): domain Eukaryota; kingdom Metazoa; phylum Arthropoda; class Insecta; order Coleoptera; family Curculionidae; genus Kuschelorhynchus; species Kuschelorhynchus macadamiae. The sequence goes on from JAUTXW010000328.1 coordinate 608,519, forward strand.
CATCATCGAAAATAATCCTGGATACGTTGAAGCGGAACTGATATTTCAACCAGACGGTGCACCTCCACATTACTCTCAAAATGTGCGTAATTATTTAAACACTAACTTTCCCGGGCGGTGGATAGGACGAAGGGGTGCCATTGAGTGGTCACCCGACTTGACTCCTTTAGACTTTTTTCTATGGGGACACATAAAAAGTAAAGTGTATAGCACTCCACTTGCCTCATTAGAAGATCGGCGAACACGAATTATTGACGTTTGTCGCGAAGTGACCCCTCAAGTTCTTCAGAATGTTCGAGAACGATTTGATGCTAATTTGTATTACTGTATGGAGGTCGACGGGCAACATTTTCAGCATTTGCTTCATTAATACGGTAAGTTTTTTTTTATTTAATTCAATTTATGCGTTTTTTGAAAAATGTATTTTTCAAATTTCAATCCTTCATATTTTCTAAATGACTTGACCGATTTTCAAAACCAAAGCGGGAATGTATAGAGAATAGAAAGCCCTTTTCATTGCGGTACCACTTGACCCCTCTTCCCATTTGAAAAAGTTTGGGGGATGACACCCCCGCTTAGAGGGTTGAAAATTTTGCGATCATTCTAAGGGCAAAAGTTGTCCCCCTCACAAAGAAAATTGATGTGTTTTTGGATTTTTTGAAAAAAAAATTACCCTGGCCGTTATGCCTTGCGGTACGTTTTCGATGGGCCACCCTGTATATATATATATATATATACATTTTTCTAAATGATTATGTACCGAACTAAATTGGTGTGACGTAATTATCACTATTCGTAATAAAAAGAATTTTACCGGTTTTTTAACCTGTAAAGTAAAAATTGTATTTAACATGTTAAATAAAGGCACATTTTTGTTTCTCCAAAACAGTTAGAAAACAGTTCCTATAGGTAAAGGCGATAACACATTACATTAGAACAGTTACAAATACAGTGTGATTCATGAAGAAATGTCAATACTTCAGGTACGTATTCAGGACCCAAAAATAAACCTAAAGTCTATATAAATATGTGTCCGCAAGGCATTCGTTCTTGAGATGCAGATTTTTTAAATAAAATCTACAATGATATAAATAATGGAGTGAACATTTTTATCCGGGGGTTTTTTGATATGACGAATTTGAATCTAATCTTATTATAGCTTTTACTTGCAGAGAGTGCTATCTACATGTCTTTCTACTCCTTCGAACAATCACAACTTTTTGGTACAGCCGTATATTACATTTTTGAGTAAAACAAATTATTCCTTTGTCATTTTTACGTAAAAAATGTATGCCCGCTAAAAGTTGATACGAGCATATTTGGATTTAAAACAATTTCTGCGCATGTAACTTTTTTATCAAATGCACATAAAGTATGCGTGTATTGTAAAAAATAGAAGTTTTCTTGCCTGACTGAACAACTGCTGGTTGGCGTTGCCATCTTTTTACCTGTTACTTTGCCAGATTGGGGTGGCTAAATTCGGGGATAAAAAACAAGAACAAAAAAAACGGCCACTCCTAAAAAAGATAAATTAGTTTTGTTTTACCCCTCACCCTCTTCGGAATCCACGATTGTGGGAATAGTGTGTGAAAACAAAATCAAAACAAACCATAGTTAAAATTTGTTTTATTGACCTAAGAACAAAAAACTTAAACGAAGGTAAATAAATCAAAACATATTAACAGAAGTAAACTAAGATTAACTTGCTATCATGGACTTTGTTCCTTTTAAATTTTTTTCGCCTTTGGGACCATTCAACAAAGACAAAATTTCTAAGCAGGACACGCTAAAATTAGTTCGAATTTGTAGCTCAGCCTTCACAAGGTCGAAAGACATTCGATTTGTCTCTTTTATCCACAAATTTTTCATAAGGCTAAATATTCTCTCACAAAAAGCATTGCTAATTGGAATCGATAGAACAAATGACACAATTCTGTTAAGGTTTATAAAGACTTGATTTTTACCCATTCTAAAAAAATGCGACCAAATTTGATCAATTGGTACGTTTTTGGGTAATTCACTAGATTGAAAGTATTCTTTCAATTTTTCATTTCTTAAAGCAGAAAAACTAAATTCAATGTAAATCAGTTCGAGAGGTGGCAGGGGCGTGTGTAGGTACGCTGTTCAGCCGACAAAGCCAGCAGCGGCACAATGTCGTGATGTAATAATGTTAAGCAAGAGTGTGTATTTTTTTTCTTTGTGAACTTTATAATATTTGGTTTTTCTGATTTGCTTGACGCTTTGCGGGATAGTATAATGAAATTCCGGGATCCGGGACAACTTACCTAAATCCGGGATTTTCCCGGAAACCCTGACGGCAACCCTAGATAGAAGTTTTTCAACAAGTTTTCGCTACTGCTGGAGAATCTGGGATGTTTCCAAGTGCGAAATCGGGACCTGACGTTGAACTAGAAGAGGCTATACTCAATGCCGTCGAAAATGATCCAAGCATAAGCACTAGGCGAATTGCAGATACTTATCAGATTACACAATCGTCTGCTTGGAGAAATCTTCACATTAATTGTTTATACCCATTTCATTTACAACAGGTTCAACATTTGCAGGAGGGTGATTTTGAGTTGAGAATGCAATTCTGTACTTGGATTAATGAAAATCAAAGGTTGTATAGGTATGTCTTGTTCACTGATGAAGCACAGTTCAGGCGTGATGGTATAAATAATCTTCACAATGAACATCGGTGGTCTTATGAAAATCCTCACGCTACGAAGGTACATAATTTCCAACATAAATTTAAAATTAATGTGTGGTGTGGAATGTTAAATGTTCATTTAATTGGCCCATTTATAATCGACGATAGTCTTACAAAAGAAAAATATTTAGACTTTCTTGAAAATCAATTGGGAAATCTATTGAAATATGTTCTCCTTAATTTAAGACAAAACATGAAGGAGCCCCTGCACACTACAGTTTACTTGTAAGAGATATTTTAAACCAAAACTTTCCAAACCGATTGATTGGTCGGGGTGGTCCGTATAATTGGCCACCTAGATTGCCAGACCTTAATCCTTTGGATTATTGTGAGTGGTTCAAATCACTGGTATATTCCACTAAAGTAAATACAAGAGAAGCATTACTGGATTCACAGAGCAACCTGAGCTATTCATTACAAAGCTAACTTGTGCTTAGTAGTAAATGGTGGAATTTTTGATAATTATAAAACCTAGCCTATGTTTTATTAAAAATAACTTAATAATAATTTTAATTACAATTAAATACATTTTGTTTAGTTTATGTCTGAGTCACTGAATACACAAACAATTCAAAGCTTTTTTGCCAAGAACTTTTAACAGGTATACCTTTTTAACGTAAAAATGACAAGGGAATTATTTATTATACTCAAACATGTAATACAGGGCTGTACCAAAAAGTTGTGACTGTTCGAAGGAGTACAAATGCTTGTAGGTAGCGCCCCCTATAAGTAAGAACTGTTCAGATCTCGTGAAGTAGAGATTAAAATGGACACAAGCCCAAAGCCTTTCAGTTGTCGATATTATGTTATATAAGTCTTTTTGTTCTAAAATAGGTCATTTTCTTTCACGATCTAAACTGCTGCGAAGTGCACCAAGGAAATTTTTACTGGAAATTGAAAATGAAATATTTTCAATACGGATGAAGATTTTGAGCTGCGGTTTTCGGCTTTTGTTTACTCAATATCCATAGTACTCAGCCCGGTAAGGGCAGTTTCAGAACACCATAGCAACCGTCTTATACAGGGTTAAAATTGTTTTTTTGTACCTAGTTCTACATCATTTTGGTTGTAAAAAGAGAAAAAGAAATCTTCCACAGTAAGAGTTCTGGTCGAAGAAACTTTTCGAAAAACGACGAGGTTTTATATAACACCCTGTATAAGACGGTTGCGGTGAAGTCCTGTCTTTATCGGGCTGCATATTCTAGGAATTGGTTAAACAAAGGCCGAAAATCGTAACTCAAAATCGTAACTCAAAATCTTATTGAAAATATTTCATTCTGAATTTCCAGTACAAATTTCCTTGGTGCATTTCGAAGTTCCAGCAGTGTATTTTAAATAAGTTAAGTGGTGAAAACAAAAGCAAACATTTAAATTATAATAAATGCAAAAAAGACGTCTGACAATTTATTTCTAAATTTTAACCGCTTAAACTGCATTTTTATTCACCATCAAAATACCATATAAAGCAAGTGACTTCCCTTTTATTATGCAATTAACTCTTTTAAATTTTATAGTTTCAGAGATAAACTTCCACTGTGGGTAAGAAAGAGCCTGATGGATATTTTATATTTATTTTCCAATTTCGCATCGTAAAAAGCCCTAAATCTAAATAATACCCTTTGTTCCACTGAACGGAACATAAAACGGAAAAAAGTTTATTAAATTACTAACGTTGGTAATGATACTAAATCCAAACTAATTAAATTATCTGAATAGAAAGCCAATCTGGAGCTTTATCTCCTAAATTGACTCCTGCTAAAACATAATGCAATTCAAATAAGCCTTCATAAAGCCACATCCTGCGACGGCCCTTATAGCCTGTTCGTCGACTCATTTTGCGACGTCCGAAGCCCCTCTACATCGTCGGAGCGGAGCTGATTAGAGGTGCTCCTGTATCGATATTTTAGTGCATTCGATGTGTAATAATTACTACTTAGTTTTATTACAAAATTTATGTGTGTACCTTGAAATTAAGTGTTTAAATAAGGTTTAGAGCCTTATAAAAACCAAAAGAAACTAAAAGAAAAGACGAAACAATTGCAAAAAACTTCAAGTTCAAATCTAAGTATTTTATTTTCTAGATAGATAGATAGAGAGTATGGAATTGCACCAACCTATTATTTACGCCTCTCAGGTGACCCCATTGTAACCTCCTTCGGAGTTTTACTCGTCGAGCCAGCCAACAGCAGATGTAGTTCAGCACCGCAGCGGCCGAGCATCTTTCGATTGTTGGCATTTCTGGCCATCTTTTCCCCATAACGGATTCTCTGGTATTTACAAGAACTAGGTAGTAACAAAGAACATGTTTAGCAGTCTCGTCGTCCTCGTTACACAGCCTACAACTTGGATTCGACAGGACGCCCAAGGTGTGAAGGTGTTTGTTTAGTTTACAGTGTCCCGTTAGCATTCCTACCAGTTTTCTAAGATTTCCTCGAGAGAGCCCGAGGATGTACTCTGGCGAGCGGACTCAGGGCCGCAAATTGCGGCACCTGAGTATCTAAAGTCCTGTCTCTCCCATCTCTCTTTTAGAATCTTTGTTGAACTGTTGCTTTATCTTTAGATTCATTAGAGGATAGCGGCGCGAAGAGTTCAGGGCAGCATGGTTTGGTGGCACTTTGCTCCGTTACGCGCCAACCTATCTGCTTTTTCATTTCCTTCGATTCCACTATGTCCCTTAATCCAGGACATATTTATTAAGATTCTTAATGAGGCTGTTGACTACCACGTTCCAGAGAAGCGGAGATAGCACGCCCTGCCACCCTGAGCGCACAAGCGCTCTCATCGTGGTGTCTCTCGTTTTTAATTCGACTGTTTTGTTCTTCAGCATAAAGCCAATAATAATACGTTGTGCCTAGTCAGAGCCAGTCCTACACTTCTGAAGGTTGCTTTGTCGAAGGCGCCTTCTATGTCTAGAAAAGCTCGCTGCCTTGAATATAAATTCTAGGTGTCTGATAACAACCTCCAGACCCCACTATATATATATATATATATATATATATATATATATATATATATATATATATATATATGCATGAATTTGGTTACTCTACTATTACGTTACTGAGAGACACAGTAGTTTTGGTAGAAATTTAGGAAAATCACCAAAGTTTTTTTTGTTTAGAGAACTACAAGCATTCACAAGATCATTTGGTAATACGGGTCTAAAAATAGTTTAAAATTATTTAAAATTTTATTTATATAAAATGGTAATAAATAATTTTCTTCTCTTTAGTTATTACAGCACAACAATAAAATCAATAAAGGCATCTGCACTATCAGTTTTGTCGGTAAGAAATCCATTATTGTTCACTTGCATTTTTTGTAAGCTTATTAATTTTAACTATCAGTACTAGCCGTGGCGTATTTAAAAGTGGTTTTGGGTTAACTCCCCCCCAGAAACGTCACAGTGTGTAATAAATTCAAAGACGTCTTTTAATTTATTCCAGTCTTGAACAATCGAATTTGAAGACCAACGAGTTTCTGTAATTGTTGGTATACGCCTCGTAGATGCAGATGTAAGAGCATACGTTTGTTTGGCTAAGTGATGAAAAAATGGGGGAACACCACAAAGACTTGCAAAAAAATTCGACATTTAGAAATATTTTTAAACTTTGCTGCATTATAAGGTTAAGACGATGCGTAAGACAATGGACAAATACAGCCTGCGGCGCTTTTACTTTTTTTTGAAGGCCATTTAGATGGTCAGACATCACACTTGCACCATGGTAACATTGCCCTATTAATTTATGTTTATAGTCAAATTGGTCCAAAATTTAATCCAATAGAAAATATAAATTCTCCGACGTTCTATCGGAGCTGACATTATAAAATCCTAAGAATCTCTCGACTACTGAACCTTCTGAATTAACGTATCTTAAAATTGTGGAGCACTGGGAGGTTTACGTAATACCAGTGGTGTCATCCACTTGCACAGAAAAAAACTGTGTGTTTATTATTTCATTTTTTACATGATCATTTAAATAATCAGAAATGCATTCAATTATTTCGTTTTGAATAGTTTTCGAGTCACCAGTAAAAACATTTTTAATTTTTTCGTGAAGATTTTTTAGTTCTTGGAAACTTATCGATATTAATAAACCTAAAGGCTTTTTAAAATTCGCCCTATTTATTTACTCGCTGCTCTCATCATGGCCGCGAAAGACTAACTCTTGTTTTGCAAGGTACAAAACTGCCTCAATTACCAAGCACATAAATAGTATATTTAATCGGACGTTTTCGTTAAAATGTATTTTATATAATTTAGCATTTTCTTTTAAAGTGTCAGTTATAGTGCTTTGATTTTTTACAAATTTTTTTTAGCATTAATTCTCATTTTAAATGCTCCGCCGAGTCTTCATGTTTATGTAAAGACCTTCACATATTTAACATACCTACCAATCCTTCCTTATTCCACAATGAATATTTATTGGAAACTAGTAAACAAGGCCAGCAAATTCATTCATTCATTCATAATGTAAATTAATAAACACGAAACCAAATAAAGTTGTTACAACACCATAAATAAATATAACACAAAACAGTCAAGTAAACTGCAAAGGAACTAACCGGTTGCAGCGAAATCTGCGAAAATAAAAACAAACAACCACCCCAAACTGAACGACACGTGGGTGTAGTGTACTGCGGTAGCAATTTACCGAGAGCGTTGTATGGCGCTGGTTAACACTTGTCATCGCGAACGCGTTCTCATGGCAACGTAGTAGAAAAATCGTAAACTAAAAATAGCACCTCCAGCAAAGTCGAAGCGGTTTGCGCCACTGTTATAGTTGTTATAATAAAGTTCAATCGAAAGTTTTAAAAAGACATGCCGCCAACGGTCAAGTAAAATATTTATTCGAGACGTACAGTTTATTTTTTGCCAATTAGGTGAATAAATGAATGTAAAAACTTAAATTTTAAGAGATATATAATAAATATAGTTAGAAGTTTGCTTGTTTATTTTTCCTGGTGAAGTAGCACTTCACCTAGTTCACCTGAATAGCCGCCACTGATAACATATATCCTAAATTGTTAATTGTATTTCAACCACCAGTTGATCGAGAGCTGTTCGGATTTGAGAAACTACAGAGTTTTGAGCAACATGTCGCGAGTTTGTGTAAATAAGCTCATTTTGGTTATATATGTGGTGAAGTGACTCTTGTGAAATAAAAACGTACTCTTAGCCCTTTAATAAAAAAGGCTTACCACTTGTATTTTGTCTGCAAAGTTGGAGACCAGGGTAAAAATTGGGCTCCCCATAACTGCTGCAACAAATATGTGTCCAACATTCGCGGCTGGCTAAGTGAAAAGAAGCGTAAGGTGCCCTTCGCCATTTCTATGATCTGGCAAGAACCAAATTACCACGTTACTGACTGTTACTTTTGCTTGACACCTCAACGCCAAAAACGCTTTTCGGAGACAAGAAGACCTACGGTACAGTATCCAAATTTACAAGCCGCCATACGCCTGGTGCCTCCTAATGACAAATGGCCTGTCCGAATCCTCAGGAAAATTTCGCCGGCTGATCAACCTAGCAAGACTCCGATTTTGTCTGTGAACTTCTCAGTAAAAAGCCCCACAAAATAAGTCAAAGTAAATTAAGTGATCTTATAAGGGATTTAGAATTGACCAAAAAAAAAACAAAACTATGGGCCTCTCGATTGCAACAATTGATTTTACTTCCAGATGAAGTGAAAGTTTCTGTGTACGTATAGCAAATTCAGATTGTTACTGGAGACCATACAATATGAAAGATATTTTAAATTTGTGGGGATTTAAAAGTTGTGGCGATTTTGCTTGGAATGCGCTTAGGTTATGCCAAATACTTCTGCTTCCTTTGCAAATGGGGTTGTCGAGCAAGATTTTATATAAAGCTTTCAGTTATTTAAAAGAAAAGTTCCCTAGAATTAGTGACGTTAAAATTAAAGAGATTAGGAAACTTTTCGGAGATGCGCAGAAAACTATAAAGACGTGATCGCCCAACTTCTTTTGTGTTACCAAAACCTAGGGTGTAATATGTCGTTGAAAATTCATTTCCTGGATTCTCATCTGGATTACCTTCCGGAAAATTGTGGTGCTGTGACGAGCATGGTAAAAGATTCCACCAGGATATTTCAAACATGGAAAGAAGGTATCAGGGAAAATGGAACTGTGAGATGTTAGCTGACGACTGTTGGACTATTACCAGAGTAATAACCATGTAATACCGAATTTGAAAAAAAAATGCACAAAGTTTTTGATTTTAAAGAAAACTGTCACTTTTTCGAGATGTGCCTTGTGGCGTCAGAGTAAACATTTTAAAAATACGGACTCTATAACGTGACATGTGTCAAGACATTTTCAAATATTTTCTCAAATGTTTTTAGGGGAGGTAAAAATGTATAGAGATCGAAAAGTAGAATAAATTCCACGGACCCAGTCCAACTTTTGTAGTTCTACCATATATTTGATGCTGAATTTTGTTTGCCAAATGAACGTAATTATAATATACAAATAATAAATAGGTTAGTGGCACAAACATGATATCAATAATATACGGGGTGCGTTAAGATCGCTACAGAGCTGCCAACTTCACTTTTTTAAAAGGAATACCCCATTTTTTCTTCCCTATTCAAGTTTCTTTCAAAATTCCAGACATATTTAGTTTTCTCAATTCCAATGGTCTGTCTGTCTGTTGGTTTGTCTGTCTTTTTGCAGCATAGCTGCAAAACTACTTATCTTACTGACTTCAAATTTTGGTCAAAAATTAAGGGTCATATTTAAATTAGATAATCAGACACGCTTCGATTGCCATCGTTTATGTCGTTTGCGGAATTTCAGGTCTTTTCTGGTAAAATATTTTGATAAAAAATAATTAATTAAACCGTTGAGTGAAATGTATTGGTAGCCCTAATATAGTCAAAAGCAGTGTTATCGTTTGGGTCATACGATTTATCAACGACAAACTTTTTAAGTTTGTTTTTCTTTTATTACGTGTAATCATATCCTCCGCATAAAATCCGAAAGATTAATCAGATAGACCTATGATATTTTCATACGAAAAAAGAGGATACACATATAAATACCAGCAGTTGCAAAAATCTTTTTTCAAAATCAGATTGACAAGTCAGTGACAAAATGAGTAATAGAAAACAATTTTCGGGTTTTTTGCACCCACAAGCGAAAAAATTGGTATTAAATCTAATAAAATATTACGAAAATGAAAATTCACCGGCCAATATCCAGGAGACAGTAGTAAAAGTTCTGGGAATCGGTATAAGGACTGGGCATGAAAAAAAGCATAATTTACTACCGAAGAAGATTAAGAAATGTACACGAAAAAAGCCAAAGACAGAAGATTTAAGTGACAATGTTAAAATGGATGTTCGTAACGCAATTTACGATTTATACACATCAAAAACTAATATAACCTTTCAAGTTTTAAAAGAAGCTTTAAAAAATCTAGGCATATTGGAAATTGGACTAAAATCGTTGTCAAAATTAATAAAAATGTTGGGTTTTCGATATACAAAGGACTGCAATCGAAGATTTTTATGCGAGTTGCCACATATAGCAAGTCAGCGTATACAGTTTTTAAAGAAATACACGGAAAATGTTAATTCAAAATTTAGAAAAGTGGTATTTTTAGACGAGACTTGGATATTTTCTAATGGAAGTGGTTCGAAATCTTGGCAGGACGAGTCTGTAAAAAGTGTCAAGAGAAAAAAGGGATGTGGGACGGGAAAACGGTTCACCATTTTGCATGCAGGTTCTTCAACAGGATTTCTTCCAGGTGCAAGTTTACCGTTTTCTTCAACATCCAAAATTATGGACTACCATGATAATATGAACTGTGAACTGTTTGAAAAGTGGTTAAAAGAACAACTAATTCCAAATTTAGATGCTCCATCTTTAATCATTCTGGGCAATGTATCTTATCATTCAAGAATCTTAAATAAACAACCTACTTCATCCTGGAAGAAAAGTGATATTTATGTCTGGCTAATAAAACAAAAACAAAATCCTTTACCCAATATACTGAAACCAGAACTTCTTTTAATGGCAAAATCTATTAAAAAACCAACAATATATGCCGTAGATGAAATATTAGGGGAAAATGGACATGAGGTTTTACGACTGCCGCCATACCATTGCCAGTTTAACGAAATAGAATTAACATGGGCTGAGGCAAAATCATATTACGAAAAACACGTGAACGATGGTCTTACATCAGATGAAGTGCAAATTGTTTGGCAACATTCATTAAATTATATTACGCCGGAGTATTGGAAGAAATCTGTGGACCATACGGAGAAATTAATATGGGATTGGTGGAATCGAGAATGAGTTCTAGATGTCGAAATAACACTATTGATCATTGCGCCATTTGAGGACGACTCAGAAGATGAGGACTTTTTAAGTGATGATGATATTTTTTAGTCTATAATATTAAAAAGTTTCTGAAGGATTATGTTAGTCTTTGACGTGTATAAATTATAAATTGCATTATGAATATCCATTTTTGCATTGTAACTTAAGTCTTTTGCCTTTGGATTTTTTCGTGTACATTTCTTAATCTTCTTCGAAAGTAAATTATGTTTTTTTTTCATGCACAAGTTTCTGTACATTCCTTATACCGATTCTCAGAGCTTTTGCCACTGGCTCCTGGATATTAGCCAGTGCATTTTAATTTAAAATTTTTTTTATTACATTTGACACCATTTTTTTGCTTACTTTTTTAGTCCATTTGCAATTTTGTAGGCAATAAATAAATAATTATAGAATACTTGTTCCAATTTTAAAGCGTGTTTAAAACAAGTCAATTTTTTTATTAATTATAAAACAAAATTTGATATATAAAAATCGGTAAAATCGCTTTACCAGAAACTCGGGGCTAACGAAAAATACAGGCTATATATATATATATATATATATATATATATATATATATATATATATATATATATATATAGAGTGAGAAAACATGTTTTCCGGCGTCTAGGGACCCTTAAACGTGAAGATCTGAAAAAATCTCACGAGGGAAGTAATAACTAATTATCTTGTGTTTTTAACAAAAGTGTATATTTTTGAAAAATAAAATTCTTTTGTTATCACAATACAAAAAGAAAACAAGTTTTCTTTGCACAGGGGTGGCCCGCATTTAAATAAATGATATTGTATAAATGGTTAGATTTTTAGGTCAAGAGGGGCTCATAATTTTTGGTGATTGATAAAAAAATCTCACTTTCATTAAGTGGCCGTATAAACAGAACATATCCTGATTGTTCCATTGATTCGAACCGCCTTCCGACTTTATTAAGGCCATTTTGTGTATTTTTGTTTTTGCCAACCAAAAAATTTTAACCAAATACATATTTAGCGAATTTTCTTATTTAGTCCCTCGGCATTTAATATATAAAATAATATTAAGTGACTATCTTAATAATATTGCGTAATATAATAAAAAAAACTATTTTCTTTCTCCCTGTATATTTGTAAATAGCCATCGAGATTTAATAGCTCGATAAAAGAATCACAAAACATTTTGGTATTCACTGTGTTTTCTGATTTGATTCATGATGTTGGTGACCTTTGGACCCGCACGATAAGACCACATTTGACTATACCGTGGGTTTTAAGGGTCTGCAGTGTACATATTTGTCTTTTTTTTGTTTTGGTTCTGCATTTTTTATGTTCTTAATTTGTTGTTTTGATTAGAATTTTACTGTTTATTTTCTTTATGTTAAATAAGTATATTTTAAATACATTTGGTTTATATAATGCTTTCGATGATATTTCAGTATTCATGTAATGTTAAAAATATGATTTTAATAAAAAAAAATCCGATTTTAATAAAAAATGGATTTGTTTGATTTTCTATAAAAAAAAACGGAAATTTTAGTTTGGGGGTATTTAAATTGCGCAACAACATTATTGGTTCTACAGTAACCAAAATTTTTGTGTTTTTATATATGTTGTCAATTTTTTTTATAAATTGCCATAAATATAAAAAAAGCCAGAGTTCTTGCTTTGGCCTCGGAATATAAGAATTCCTCGTGAAGTCGAAGGCGAAATGACGATAATTTCAATATCTGTCTATATCGATAACAGGCCATTATAAATTCTGTTTATATCGATAATAGTCCACATCTCTACATCTACATTCGTATTATGGTCTTATTTTGTCTGAGCAGCAGCGGCCAGACAGCCGTAATAGTGGAATTACGTGGCGGTCAATCAATGTAGCAGAAAAAATGCAGAATAGATCTCTCTTGTCTCCTGGTGATGCAGCAGGCCTTCAATAAAGACGCTTTTGTGCCGTGTCTAAGAAATGCGAAGGCGCAGATTCGTGGAAACTCTCAGGCGCTATTAGAAGGGAGCATAATAGAAATAATGATACTGTATTGTTAAGTTCGAACTTCATGGTATTGAAGCTAACAGCCATCGGCAATAGACCATACATGACCACTATTTAAATGTAATTTAAAACGATAGTCAGGTGATTACGACCTATGTATAAAAAGGTTTAACGTTAAAAAATAGCAGCACTGTTACAGTCATAAACGCAAAAGATTTTTTGCATGAAAATAAGTAGAAGGAGCTCTAGTTATTCTCATTGTGCTGTGAGAAACCCTTTTACAGGTAATTTTATTTTAAAATTACTGTTACATTATATTTATCAAGGGGTAAACCACACTCAAAAATTCTGTGCACCAAAATTCTACTTTTTCTCATAATTCCACCCAATTCCATAACACTTCAACATAATTCCTCACCATTTTTACATAATTTCATATAATTCCCACAGTTTCAAGCAATCTTACACATACAGTAATGAGTTCAATTATCGTAGTGGCCCTTTATGATGATGGCTATGTAACCAATAAAGCATATTAAGGGTGATATTAAAGGCTAACAAAAACTATAACTAACCAGTGTCCAATTAAGTGTGGGAACATAGAAGGAAACATTTAACGATAAATAAGAAATAAAATATGTTAGGAAAATAATATAAGCAAGAAACAACATGCAACTTAATCAAAGAATAATTTTATTACTTTTTCTGTAAAGTCGTTCTTTTAAAAATGTTATATTTTTTGACTATATCTTCCCTGACTAATTCGGAAATCTGGAGTTTTTCCTCGTTTTATTCTCTCTTACGAATGTTACCTCTCTATTACCTATCTATGTGAGAGGAATTAGGATTTTTTTATAATTTTTGTAATAAACATGTGCTGGTTTAAGTGTTAAATTTGACCAAAAGTAAAAGGCTTTAACTTAAAATAACTGCATATATTTGTGAAATTTTATTTTTGCTTATTTTTCAAAATAACTGCATATATTTGTGTATTTTTGGAAAGTCCACAATGTAATATAATATACAGGGTGTACCATTTAAAAATAATAAAGGAGGGTCCGATAATTTTTTTGACCTGACCCCGTATACTTACTCTCAAAGCAACACTGAATTCTACGGAAAAAGTCATATAAAGAACAATTTTCGCAGTTATCAGCTCTAAACGAGAGGTGCCTAAAAATGCAACATATCTCTAATCCAAAAGGATTATAAAATTCTGCTGGCGTCTATGTTGAGCGTTAGATCAATTTGTTTCTCAAAGTACCGTTTAGGTAAGCCTGTATAACATTTTTACAAAAAAAAAATGGGTTCTGACTATTGTTTTATTGACATAAACTTTCCTAGATAACTTTTCTTATTTGTCTATTATATTACGATAAATAGAGTTTTTATTAAAAAAAAATCTTCAATAAACATCAGAGATATCTAAAAAGAATAGTGACATTGTGCCGAAGAAGAAAGAAATTAGAATAATATTATTGTGGATATAAAAATAAAGAAAAAATCGGTAAATTAACTTTACTCAGAGTTTCCCTCGTTTTAAATTCTTCCTTTGATCAGGCATAGTAAAGTTTTGTGTGCCCTATTTAGTTCCGCACTTCGTAATTTGTGCATTACAGAAAAAAGGAACCTCATTCACTATCCACATTCGGCATCAATTAGCGTGAATGGGGTGGCGCATGAAGTAGATTAATGCAGTTAATGCAGATACACACTTGTTAGTCGGTAGGTCAAAGGTCACTAGATAAAGATTAAAGTCTACACCACAACCCAAGAGTTGACAGCTTAAGGGTGGGGTGTGGGCGGGGATCAAAGAGCCAAAGATCAAATCCGAAGATCGTGGTTTGGAACCCATGTTAAGCTGTAGGGTCCGTTTAGACTGGTCAATCCCATGACGTAAAGAAGGCGTTAAAACAAGCTAGCAAGCAAGACATCAATTGAAAAAGTATGTTTTACTGATTTTCCCGATATTTTTTTAAAAAAATTTATTTTACTATATTGGATTCGTTTCAAAACCTAATTAGTATATTTCTACATTACAATTAATTCTTGTGAGAAATTTAGTTAGTTGTAATAATAATAGTTGTAATAAAACGCGAACCTTGGAAAAGGTAAATACGCTACACTATTAGCCGCGCGCGACGGCGGTTCAAATGGTCTCGTTGCGTTCCTTAGGCATAATAAAATACGCTATACTAAGCTAGGCTGGGCAGTCCGAATTGCCCTGATTACCTTCAAGCTTGACGAAAGTACCCGAAGATTTCACACCTTCCGAGCAGCAGCCGAACGTGATCGCAAATGGAATATGAAATCGCGATTTGGGTCATCAGCCGATCTCTTCTCATAATTCGATCGATCGATCGTGACATCACGTCGGCATGCATAAGTTCAATTGTTCAGAAATCGCGCGGTCAATATTTTAACTCGATATTGTTTCTTATGTATTTTTATATACTGTTTTTTGTAATATATATTTTTTAATTTTTATGATCCATGTGTGGGTTGGAAATATACACGAAATAAAATGTTGGTAGTGACTAGTGCAAAAAATAAACAACTAAAAAGTGCTTACAAACTTAATTTTGCAAAAATAACCAATTTCAAGGTGGTCTATCTTTGAGTTGTGAATGTAGATGACATAAAATGTCGGTAGTTCAAAAAATTAAAGAGTGCTAACGAACTTAATTTTGAAAAAATAACCGATTTCAAGGTAAGTGGTCGCAATTTGCCAGAACTTAGTATACGACAAACTAGTAACGACAAAAGTAAAGAGGTTCATCGAAACTTTCGCAAAAGTATGTACGATTTAGCTAATTGGATATGTGGTTGTGAACTCTCTAACTCATTTTACTGTTATGTTTGTTTGTTGTTTTCTAAGGACTCATCGGACTCATTATGGTGCAAAACCGGTGTTAAAGACTTAAAACACTTAAAAGAAAAAAATAAAAAACATGCGTTTTCCGCAGATCACATGAAATATTCGGTGAACTATGATATGGTCGGAAGTGTTGATATTCGCACTCAGCTAGACACAGCTTATAGAAAATCCCTTAGAGATTTTAATGAAAATGTATCAAAAAATCGTTATATTTTAAACAAAATTATAAATTGTGTAAAATTTCTGTGGGGCATTAGAGATGACACTACGTGGCTATGATGAAACGGCTTTGTCTGAAAATTCAGGGGTGTTTCGAGGGCCTATAAATTTTGTTGAGGAGTTGGGCCAAGATAGACTATCCGTTTTAGCAATGTTCGAGAATCGTTTATAAAAGGAATGTGCGTGCAATTTTAACGAACGGTCATTCAGCATTTTTCCAATTTTAAAGAACGAAGAGTAGACCTGAACTTAAAGAGAATTTAAAGCTCAATTTAAAGATAAGATATTTATGTTTATTTTAAGTACGTGTATTTTTAAATTTGTTATTGACCTCCACATTAGTTTATTTTGTTTCGCCATAATGGATTCATACCAATATCTTAGCAGTTAATTTCTGTCACAACTAATTTATGTACAGGGTTTTTTACAATTTGACATGCGTTTTCAGTTTTCACTTTTTGAAATACTAAAAAAGTGTAAATATAATATTAAAAACCAAAAGTGCATCGAAATTTACAGAACACATGTTTCTTTAAATAAGACACCCGGTTCAAAATACCTTCATGATTCCAAAAATATATAATATGTAAACATTTGCTTTAACCCGTTAAATTATGGAAAAACTAATATGTATAATGAAAACCGAACTAGCCAAGAATAATGTTAAAAGAAACGAAATCAGTATATTTTGACATATAGTAATGATATGAAGGCAAATTTTGTTTCTTTTAATGTTATTCCTTACTACTTCGGTTTTTATTATATTACTTTCTACCAGTTTTTAAGTGTTTGATAGACAAACTTTATTAAATATTTCTATAATTAATATATTTAATCAGAAAACTTTTACTAATATTCTCTTATTTTTTGATAATTATTTTAAATTAATTTAACCAAAAACAAACATACGTTTTTATTCATTTATTGCAAACAAGTTGTTACAATAAATATAAACGGTTAACGTTAAAATAAACAATAAACAAAAGTAAACAAATGTCATATTATATATTTTTCAAATTAGGAAGAAAAGAACCTTCCGATCATTATAAAATATAACATGTTTCATTAAAAAAAAAGTTTCATAGTTTATAGATGCTTTTTTGTTTTTGTCATATCACTACAAGATATACGACGTTAAAATCTACAAGTTTTGTATTTACATCTTTTTTGTGTCACAAAAGCGAAAATACATGTCAAAATATAAATAACCAGTCTAGACAAAATTTAAAGTCCATCGAACTAGTATGTTAGACTGAAATTTTCAGCATTTTATTAAGTCACCATTTTGTTTCATTAAACTGGGTTTATACCAAAACTTCACAAATTCATTTCTGTTACACTTTATTTTTGGCAAAGGTCATTTAAGAAACTAGTTTATAATGATTTTTCTAACTTTTTCATAAAATAAACATTAAAATGTCAAACATATTTTTCGATATTTTGAAAATTTTACAAATGAAAATTAATTATCACATATTGTAGCCACGGGTTTCCCGCTTCAAATTCATTCTTAAATATTAAAAATTATTAATCTGTAATAAAGTTATTGTAAATTTAGTTCCTCTATGTGTTCACAATTTCCAGAATATTCTCTTTTCAATGATGTCAGAAATTAAGTACAGTTATGAAATATTTAGGAAAAAAATACATAAGGGTAATTTGTGTGCAGGATATCCTCATCTTCATGCTTTATATTAACATAATTGCTCGACCTTCAATATTTTGGCACGAATTGGAAAACAATTGTATTGCGTCCGAATATTCCTGAAGTTTGACTCTTCAGATACTAGATAAAAATTATTATATTCAATAATTGTTTTTTCATAAGGATTCTATTTGGAATATCTTTTATGTTTCTCATTTGGTCAAACGATGCCGGATTTCATAAATATTTATTGTGGAAAATAGTTATTTTCTTAACAAGCGGAGCGGTGAGTGCGGAAAAGATACTTTCCGCAAGTGTTAGGAATATTATTTTTTCTATGAACGTAGGAAATAAAACTATATCTAGTTAATAATTATTACTAGGGTAAAAAAATATCTAGCAACAAAAGAAAACTATTACTGTTTAACAAATTTTAACTCACAAAAATATTCAACTCAGAATGTGTTATAATTATTGTTTATTATTTACAATATTTAGACTCAAATTGGAATTTTTTGTCGTTTGTACATCAGTGGTCGAAGTTAACCGATTTTTTCCTGCGGAAAATTCCCCGAAACCCGCTCGTAGATGAAACTGTTGATACAAAGAAAGGGGGTATAGGCAATTTGCTAGAGAAAGAGAGTGAAGTAGTTCCGAGTTCTGTACAGGAAGGCAATATTTTATTGGACATCATCTTTTTCTGGTTTCTTTTTTTCCAAGTATCCTTCTGCAAATGCCATTGATTTCTACCCTCAGAGGCATTTGTAATGTTTTTTCCGAAGTCGGCTAACGTGGTTGATGATGTTCAGTAAAAACTGTGTTACGATTTTGAAGGTCTAAATAGGCAGAAATCTCTGAAAGCATTTTCCCAAAGGAGTTTATCCCGACGTGCGACGCACTAAATTGTACAAACCTCTTTTTGGGAATTAATAAAAAATTATTTGTGGGAAGTGTTGGGTTTGCGTAATTGTGGTAAACAGAATGAAATTTTCCATCATCTACTTGTTTAGACGAAACGAAACTCCGACTGCAATAATTTTTAGTGTCTAGGATGTTTATAACAATCAACTCACCCTTGTTTTCGATACTGTCGATGCTAATATTTGTTAATTCCTGCCTTCGACCTGATCCAGCCAACCCAAAGATTGTGGTCACCTTGATCGACAGGTGAATATCATCTGGTGCCTCATTAAGAAGTCTCGATATTTCTTCTTTAGTGAATATTTTGGCTTTTTTAATTTGATTCTAACATTTTGCCTCTTCAAGTATGATGTCAATTTTGAATATTTACCAGTATCTACGTTTTTTTCGATTTTCAATGTATTTTTGTAACATTCAATACTTAGACCTTGTGAATACTATTTCTCGAAAGTAGAGTTTTCTCTATGGTAACGATCTTGGATTTTCTTGGTAGAAGATCAGCGTATGTTGACTTACTGCCTCAGGCAATTCTTCATCGTAGTTGCTCGACATTTTACAGATATTAATTAATTTTTACCTGAATGCAGACGATTTAATATAATGAATACCGATAATGACAATTATTAAGTTTGAATTGTTGAATTGAATCTATGAATAGCAAAGACGTGCTTGATAAACATCGTATTTCTTTTAGTAATTCCCTAGATCAATAACAAAAGAAAAGAAAGAAACTTGAAATATTGTTTTCTAAGCCTGAATACACGCAAGAAGTACGTTAAGGGGATAATATAACGTGCTAGACAAAGATTTCAAGTCAGCTAGCCATCATGGGTTGACGCATAATGCCTAACTTAACTTTCAATTTATGGTTATAGTTGGATTTGATATTTGTTATTATTATCATTTCACCTTGGTCGTATTTGTGTTTTTACACAGGTTTTGTGCCGTAAAGACGTAATCAAATCTTGAAGTCAGTTATTTTAGGAAGCTATTGCTCTATTTTTTGTCGCTGATAAATTTTTATTGCCATTAATTTTCAATAATAATAATAATAATATTAATAACAATGAGGTATACAGTGAGAAGATCGCCAAATACACCGACTTGGCAATGGAAATAAAAAGGTTGTGGAAACAGGAAAGAGTCATCATTGTTCTTCTCGTCATATCAGTAACAGGCCTCACCCCAATAACGTTTACCCTGCATTTGGCTCAATTAAGACTTAATACAGACATTCACAGGAACAGCCAGACATCGGTCATTTTGAAAACAATCGTTAGATCATTTCTTAATACGCAATAGTTGTTTTTTTTTCCTTGTCCTTTTTTTGTACTGACTTTGTATAATCCCGTCAGTATAAAATACAACCACAGAAATACTGTAAGACAACAAATAAATAATAATAATAATAATGATAACCAATTATAAGTCTCATCACTCAAGGTCATCAACTCTCCAAATAACCTTGAAGAGAAGGTGGAAGATCCCTTGTAGACTTAACCAATTCGCACTCCCAACAGCTGCAAAAATTGAGAGATTTCTTCACCAACAAGGCACAAACTACCTCTACCGCATAGTGACCCTAAGTGACAACTCATACACTTAATCTCGCAGATGACAACATCGTCCTAAAGTCACTTTCAGACCCCGACAAACAAGAAAAGTGGGCTCAAATGGCATTGCACGACCGACATTACAATAACTTGAGTAACCACACGTAGATAAGAAAGCATCCAACAGGTAGCTGAAGGATGGACAATTATTCCGAGAGACACATTTTTTGAAACACCCTGTATAAATTTACAAAAAATAAATAAAATCATGTAAATTGGAGTAGTACAATTCTCACGAACTTTCTGGAAAATCTGGCTTGTTTAAAATGAATAGATTAACAATATCTTTACTTATCGACCCCTAAAAAATAAGCCTACAATTTAAAAGAAAAACTAGCTTAGGGGTTCGAGGGAAAACCAATATCGGTACAGGGTTTTTCCTTATAATTTGCCACCCCTTAAATCTTTTATTTCAAAAGATATCAAAAAGTGATTAACACGAAAGTTGTAGGATTTCATCTGAAGATTTACACCACGCTAAAATCAAAAACAAATGGCTATCGGAAAATATAGAAATCATCATGAACTTTGTTATTTTAAATCGAACACCCTGCATATTTTTAAATTTTTAGATGCGCCTCTCTCCTCTCCTCTTTTCAAAAATATATAAAATGTCTATATTTAGAACAGTAGTTTTTGAGCTATTTGTCTTCAAATTAATCCCTTATGAGGTGCTTAACTTATTTTATTGGATCTAGAGAGCCGTGGGTGCAATTCAGCCATTATGTGAATCACTCTAGTCATGAAATGTCAAATGAAACCAAAATTATTATTTTTGGTAACAGTAATATATTTTATTTACGTTTTACGTCAAATTAAAAATAATACCTAATAATAATGCTTTTCACCGAAGAAAAAAAAACGCAAATCAAAATAACGCATCAAGGGTAGTGCGTCAATCCCGGGAACAAAATCCAGGGATACGAGTTCCATCTAGAAAGACAGTATCATATTATATAGTAAAAAATTTTGAGGAACGGAAAAACTTTTTCAGAAAGAAAAGATGATCAAATGCACATTTAGAGGAAGAGTTTAATATTTTGAAGATAATTTTCTATTTATTTATTAAATATGAAGTTTAAAAAAACCGGTCGATTAGACTCAAGACTCACAGGGAAATCATGGAAAACAATTTAAAAGATTTTGAAAAAATATGGTTATCATTCCTATAAAACTAACAGAAAATAATATAAATGAACGACTTCAATTCTGTCAAGGAATGCTCAGAAGATTTCGAGAAGATGACCAACTTTTTAACAAAATTCTGTGGTCTGGTGAAGCTGCTTTCACTACGGCCGGAATGTTTAACAGAAAAAACACATATTTGGGCAACCCAAAATGTAATTGAAGCAAGGGCGTAAGTGGTTGCATGAGTGGTGCGGCATATTAGGAGAGCAAATTATTGGGCCAATTATTTTTGAGGGTATTTTGACAGGCGAACGCAATTTAGATTTTTTAAATATCGAAAAGAGCGCCTTTTAGAGCCAAGATGGCGCACCGCCTTACAATGACCAACCGATTACCCATTTTTTAAATAATCGCTATGGTTTATGGATCAGAAGGCAAGGCCTAATTCGGTGGCCGGCCAATAGCCCCGACCACACACCCCTAAATCATTTTTTGTGGTGATACTTGAAAGATAAAATCTACTTTAATAGGACTGATAATTTAGAATTACGGCAAGAAATCCAGCAAGAAATAGTAATTTTAAATACCGAATATCCCTTCTTTGTTAGCAATGCTATTAACAGAATGGGACACGTGTTCCAAAATTGTTTAAACAATGGCGGTGGTCATGTAAATATTATAATACAGATTTTATAAATGTTATTGTTATCTTTGTTTATTCACTAGCATTTGTATTTGTTGTTTGTTGTTTACATATATTATATTAAATCAGAATAAACTAGTTGTTTTTTTTTAAACTTTTAATATTTAATTTGCTATAAATATATAAATTTAAGGTAAAACGTAAATAAAATATATTACTTTTATTCAAAAGGAATAGGTAATTTTGGTTTCATTTGACATTTCATTGCTAGAGTGATTCACGAATCATAATACCCGAATTGCACCCACGGCCACTCATGGCTATCTAGATCTAATAAAGTAAGTTAAGCACCCCATAATATGTTACTTTGAATCTGAATAGCTCAAAAGTACTGTTCTAAATATAGATCTGTTATATATTTTTGAAAAGAGGACAATAAGGCGAATCCAAAAATTTAAAAATATGCAGGGTGTTCCAATTAAAATAACAAAGTTCTTGGTGATTTCTATATTTTTCGTTAGTCATTTGTTTTTGATTTTAGCGCTGTGTAAATCTTCAGATCAAATCCTACAACTTTCGTATTAACCACTTGTTTGTATCTTTTGAAATAAAAGATTTAAAGAGGTGTCAAATTATAAGGAAAAACCCTGTACATTATATTTTCTTTAACTCGATGGGTGCGTGGTTGATATACAGTCGTCGGCCGGGCCATTAGTTTATTTGGAAATAAAAATATGGCAATAAAGAGAGAGATATTAGATCATATGTATTACAAGCAACCCCACCAGACGAGATGTTGGAAAGATAACGAAAAATTTCCTCCTGAAATATTGCAGTTTCTTATAGAGAGAACTTCAACCGTCATAACTCTGAAATTTTAAGTTTGCTTATGTTTTCCCGGCCGCTATAATAATAAGTCAAATTCGCAAAAACTCGCAAACTGCGAGCGGCGCCCCGAGTTTTCCGAAAGTTATATACCTCTCCATATATACTTCCACCAACTCGCCTTTTGTTAACTTAAAATATTTCATTCAGGTTTTATACAGTGTACGTCTGCACGGACGATAATTTTCCGGAAACTTTCTTTACTTTAATATCATTTTGAAATACTAGCTATATCGTTTTTATAACGAAACAGTGTATAGTTCCTTATTACTTTCAACTTGTAAGTAATTTCAAAATAAACAAATTATCTACTTAAGAATTATAGGTATTTATTAGGTAAGTAATTAATACACATAGGGACGGATGGGAAATTGGGAAATTTCCTGAAGAACCGGTGGTTTGTCGGCCGGTTGGTCGGTCCCCAGAAAAAAAAACTCCTTTTTTATTCTTTTTCTGCTAATTGGCAGATTGAAGACGAGTTTGTTGGACCGATGGGTCATTGTTTTGTTTATTTAACTGTGCCCGCAAAATTCGCGTTTATCGCAGACCTAAGACCTAATTAGCAATAGACGTTTATGATGCGCACCACTTTGTATGGCGATGAATCGTTTATGGTGTGGGGTCGTACCTCTTCTACCGGACGGACGGACGGACTTAGCAGTTTTAAATGTCTTACTGTTTCGAGAAAAAAAATTATCTAGTAAATTGGCCAAGAAAAATCGCTGGCAATTATTTTTAACCCCGAGAAATTGCCGCTAGGGGGCGCAACAAGAACTTTAAATCGTAAATGTCGATTTTTTTTCTGAATTTACATAGTTAAGGTGTGTCGAAAATATAAGCGTAGTATTCTTCAATAAGTTGTGCAGTTTTTGCAATTTATCATTTTTTTCTATTTTCAATAATAAAGCGGTGGGGGAAGGTCAAACGTTTTTTGTTTCAAACGCTGATATCTGTTTTGAATGAACCGATTTTATCGAACTTGGTCTTAAAAAAGGGCTTTTTTCGCTTTATTTATTTACGGTGCTATTAATGGTCACCAAATTTATTTTGCTACTGGTCGCTAGATGGCGTTTTTCTGGAATTCCTCAAATAATACGGATTTTCTCAAAAAAATCAAATCGTATGATATGACTTTTTCGTCACATTTTATTTTGTGGTTATGAAGGGTATAAGATAGTGAAATAAACAAACCAGGTCCGTATTTAAATTAAGAAAATTGATGATAGTCGCTCGAATCCGAAACGTCGGATTAAAAAACTAACTACACCGATTTGTAGTGGAGAAAAAGTGCCAATAGTAGAGTGAAAGTTATTTTTATCTATCATTTCAATTTAACCTAAAATTTGAGAAATTAAATCACTACTTCAACATCATCTTTAGACCTCTGTAAAACATTAAATTAACTCAAAAATTGAAATTTGTATACCCGAAAATCCATAAATCCACATATTACTTATTATATAGCTACTTTCCGCTCCGATGGGAAAGTGAACTTGCATAACATGCATTATTGGTCGGACCACAATCCTCTCTGGATGCGAGAAGTCCAGAGTCAAGGTCGTTGGAGCGCCAACGTTTGGTGCCGCATAATAAACAACCGAATTATCGGCCCAGCAATTTTCGATAATCCACTAAATGGACGGACTTATTTAGATTTTTTCGAAAACAATGTTAGACGGTTCCCAGATGGGCGTTTTCCCGGAAGCTGGATAGGTACGGGCAGTATATTTCCCTGGCCCCCTCATTCTCCCGATTTGACGTGTCTAAACTTTTACTTGTGGGGTCGCCTTAAGGATTTGATGTACCAAAATAGACCAACAACAAGGCAGGACTTCATCAACCGAATTAGAAACGCAATCCAGATGGTACCAGCTGCAGAAATAGAAGCTGCAGTAAATTCTACACTAGAAAGGCTCCGTCTATGTATCTAGCATGACAGTAGACATTTCCAACAGTTCACTCGACACCAATAGTTAATTAATAAACAATTAAATCAAAAAAGAACTTACATTTTACGACATCTTTATTTCTCTGTTATTTACAGCGTTTTTTTAGATCATCACTGCTTTTTTACACAACAATAAATAGAGTAGCAGGGAATAGCACAGCAAAAGAATAAAGTAGAAATTGTTTAGTTTTTTATGTTCTGGCTTACAATAAATATAATATCATTTCATTTCAATATATTTTTTCTAAAATTTTAGTAAAATTTAAACGATGGATAAAAATAGCTCTCACTTCACCATTGGGCACTTTTCCTCCTTTAAAAGTTGGTGAAGTTATCTTTTTAATCCAACGCTACTTTTCAGATTCGAGCGACTATCATCAACTTTCTTGATTTGAAAAAAATAACAAAAATAAACAGTTAAGTTATAAAGTAGAGGGGACGAAATTCCAAAATTTCGTAAAAAATCGAGTAATATCAACATATGGTTTTCGGGTGTAGTTGTGTAGAGTGTAGTTTTAAAACGGACGTTTCGGATTTGAGCGACCATCATCAACTTTCTTAAATTAAATATGGATCTTTTTTTATTTCACTATCTTATACCCTTCATAACCACAAAATAAAATGTGAGAAAAAAGTCATATCATACTATTTGATTTTTTTGAGAAAAAAATATTTGAGGAATTCCAGAAAAACGCTATCTAGCGACCAGTAGCAGAATAAATTTGATGACCGTTAATAGCACCGCAAATCGAGCGAAAAAAGCCCTTTTTTTAAGACTAAGTTCAATAAAATCGGTTTATGCAAAACAGAGATAACAACGTTTGAAACAAAAAATGTTTGACCTTCGCCATCACTTTATTATTGAAAACAGAAAAAAAAATACATAGCAAAAAGTTGCGTAACTTATTGAAGAATATCATGCTGTTATTTTCGACACACCGTAACTATGCAAATTCACCAAAAAATCGACATTTACAATTTAAAGTTCTTGTTGCGCCCACTAGCGGCTATTTTTCGAGGTCAAAAATAATTTCCAGCGATTTCTCTTAGCCGATTTACTACATAATTTTTTTTTCCCGAAACCGTAAGACAAGTGGTTCCTGAGATACGACCGGTCTCCCTTCTTAGTTGTACACATGGTACAATGCTGGGTGTTATTTTCACAACACATGTGTGTGTTATTATCATTTGTTATCGCTCCTACTTCGTTCAGTTGTTAAATGTGTTTTCTTAGAGGGTTGTGGGAAAAACAAGTTGAGTACTGTATGTAGTAACAGTTTTAGAAGATGCCAGAAAGCTTTGTCGTCTGAAAGTTGTTCTGATGGGATTTGTGTAAAGGATGACTTTGCCCCCCCCCCTCTGAGACTGCACTAACTGCCCATATAGTTAAAAAATAACGTAATAATTTTCTGATTTTATTGTTCTTAAGCGTAATGAAGTAAAAGTGGTTTGAAGTATATTAAATCATTACATGTCCCACTATAAGTATTTCCTTATAGTTGAAAATTGACGCTCAAGAAAATGTGAGAAAGTGGTCAGACCGCATAGTTGTGGAACGCGGCGCCTCGGCACGTTGCATAAAAATTTGGTTACTACTTAATTGTTATATATAATTAAAAAAAGACAATAAGACCTTAGTTCATTGGAACAGACGCAGTCAGAAGTCGCTCATAGTGCGGATATCGAGACCACGCCACTGCGAGTGCGTGCAGATTCATATACAGGGTGGTCCAATAATAGAGGACGTCGACTGTAGCTCGAGAACCGGTAATGACAGAACTTAAAAAAAATTTATACATAAATCGGCCAAGAGAAATTGGTGTAAATTATTTTCAAGTTTGCAAGTTGGCCGCTAAGGAGTGTAACAGCAATACAAAAGTGTGTAGGCCAATTTTCTCTTAAATTTTCATAATTGAGGTATGTTGAAAATATAAGCATTGTATTGTTCAGCCAGGTACGCACTTTTTTACTTCAGATCATTTTTGCCTATTTTCAAATATAAAACGGTGAGTGGTGGGGGAAGGTCAAATATAGCCATAAACTGTGTCGTAGTGACTTTGTTAGTAGTCACTGGGTGGCCTTGTTTCGGAATTGTCCAATTAATGCAGATATTGTCAAAAAAATCAAATTTTATTCTATGACATTTATATCACAATTTGGTAGTTATAAAGGGCATTGATTAGTGAAATAAAAAATCCAGGTCCGTATTTGAATTAAGAAAGTTGATGATGGTCTCTCGAACCCGAAAAGTGTGATTGAAAAACTAACCTTTCTGTTTTGTAGAAGAGAACATGTGATAATGGCAAAGTGGAAATTATTTTGATCTCTAATTTCAATTAATTCTAAAATTTTAGGAAAACCAAAAAAACTGGAAAAAAAGACAAGGCTGCAAGAGAAACTTTAGTAATCTTGTATAACTGTAAAGAACAAAACTTTAACAAAGGACCAGACAAAAAATATTAAAACTTAGTCTCATAAAATAAAAATAGCTTAAAAGAAGGCCAGGCAGGGCAGAACTCAAATTGGGCAAAGAGGTTTAATCGAGTTGTTTAAATAAAACAACAACAAAAAAACGATGAAATGAACTAACAACTAACAATAAACTAACAACAAATATATTTAAAATTACTGAAAATTATTTTCGCAAATGCTCAAAATGCCGGCCGTCATAGACAATACAAAATTGCAATCTTTCCTATGTCGATTGGACTACATCCTCCACTTCTGTTATAGAGATACTTTGGATAGCATTCCTAATACGGTCCACCATATCGTTTCTTGTAGGTCGAGTCACCGGCATTTTGAGCATTTGCGAAAATGGTTTCAGTAATTTTAGATATATTTGTTGTGTATTGTTAGTTGTTAGTTCATTTCGTCGTTTTTTTGTTTTTGTTTCACTGAAGCAAGATTGAACTCGGTTTAATCTTCTTGCCCAAACCGAGTCCTGCCCTGCTTCGCCCTAGCTTTTGCTATTTTGCGAGGCTTACCTGATTATGAGACTGAGTTTTAGTAGTTTTTATTTTGTTCTTTTGTTAAGTTTTGTTCTTTACAGTTATGCAAGATTACTAAAGTTTCTATTGAAGCCTTGTTTTTTCCAGTTTTTCGGTTTTCCTAAAATTTTAGGAATAATTGAAATGAGAGATGAACATAATTTCCACTTTGCCATTATTACTTTTTCTCCTCTACAAAACGGCAAGGTTAATTTTCCAATCGTACGTTTCGGATTCAAGAGACCATCATCAACTTTCTTAATTTAAATACGGACCTGGATTTTAACTTCACTATCCAATGCCCTTCATAACTACCATATAAAATGTGATATAAAAGTCATGCGTACCATTTGATTTTTTTGGATAAAATGAACATTATTTGGGGATTTCTAAAACAACGCCATCTAGTGACAATTAACAAAGGCATTACGATACAGTGTATGGCTTCACGAGTAGAGCAAAAAACAGTACTTTTTTTCGACACCAAGTTGAATAAAATTGGTTTATCCAAAACAGAGATAAAATTAGGGACACGAAAGAAAACCGGGCGGTCCTTAAAATAAAGGTTCATAGTCTTAAGCAAGCGGAAAGTAAAATTTGTGTACGCAAATAAATTTTATGTTATTTTATTTGTTGCAATAGTTTGCCGCTTCACCTATAAAGTGCGCCAGCTAAGCGTTACGGAAAATTAATCGAGGATTTAGTAAATTTCGCACTGGTCCACTTGTAATTGGGATGTGCCTAGAGTCTCCATGCACTTGCCGCTAGAAGGTTCTAGCTATTTCCAGTGGCGCCTATACATTTCGAGCATTTGTTTTTATTTCTGTATAAATGCGTTGCCTTGAATTTGAATTATTTTTTCAAAGTAACGATGGCGAGCAAAAGAGAAAAAACAATTCGAGGCGGTGCACGTGAAGTTACTGCGAGCGTTATAGAGGCCTGTACTAGAGAAGCTGAAAATAATAGTTTGACTATTCCAATTCAAAATCGAACAGAACGCGCTGCATTTTACATTGGTGTTTCGGAGAGTAGTGTAAGAAAAATTCAAAGAGAACATAATGATCGCTCATGTTCTACTTCACCTTTAAAATCTCTTGGTAAAAAAAGACCCCGATTATCATATAAAGATAAAACTGACGATGCTGATTTTCAAGTAATTCGACGAACAATAGAGGATTTTAAATAAACTTAAAGAAGGTTCCGACCTTCAAAACCCTACTTCGTGCTGTAAAGAATAAAATAAATTTTCCGTACGGGTATAAAACCTTATATCGGCTTTTACGATCAAATAGTTTTGTTTGGCGCAAGTGCCAAAATAATCGAAAATTGCTCATTGATAGACCAAATATTTTTCACTGGGGGGTGAAATATCTATCAACTGTAAGGCAATATAGGCAAGAAGGACGCAATATTGTGTATCTAGACGAAACCTACATACATGTGTAAAGCAATGAGTGGTCTACAAATATTGTACCCTAAAATGATACATGCCACATGTCTTGGCCATGGACTTCATCGAGTTGCAGAACAAGTTCGTGCTTTTTATCAACGAGTGAACGATCTGATCTCGGTGAAGAAAGTATGCCTAAAAGCTCTGACTCGGGTAGAAAAATTTAGGGAAACTGCAGGAAACATCCTCCTGCCCGATCACCAATTGTAGCTAGATGGGAAACTTGGATAAACGCTCCTCGGAATACTCACATAGTATAAAAGAAGCACAAGACGTTTTGCGCAAAGAGAACGTGAGTTCTTGTTTGTCTGATATTATAAAAAAATTGGAGATCAAAGGACTTTTTTTGTTAAAAAGCGTAGAAATGATACAAAAAGTGAGTGAAACTATAACTAAAACACTAAAAATAAAGTAATTTCTCAAAAATTAGCTACGGTTTTACAAAAAAATATTGGTTACAAAAATTTGAAAAATATTAGTGCAGTTTTGGACAATAAAGAGACATTAAATCCAGACAAAGATCAATTTTTAATTAACGGTAATTTGAATTTGTTTGAATATGTTCTAATTGTATCTTGTGATGTTGAACGAGTATTTTCTGAGTATAAAATACTATTGTCAGATAATAGAAGAAAATTTGAATTTGACAATTTGTTACATCATATAGTTATAAAATGTAAATGCAACTTGTTGAATAGCGTAAACAATAAATTTTAAACAGTTTTATTCTATAGTTGGTTTGTTTAGTTAGCTATATATTAAGATTTTATATAAAATTTTTATAAAAAAATACTTATATTATATAGTTGTATTAATGTAATAATTACAGGTAGAAATATCATCTTAAGGATACCTTGAAGTGTAAATAATATAATATTTTAATTGCTATGCTTTTGCTTTATTTCTGTTTTATTGATATGATAATAAATGCTTTTTTAAGTGCATATTTTCCCTGCCCCCCGGGGCATATTTGCATGCATATTTTTAGATTTTTAAATGCATAATTATCTTAAGCCTATTTATCATTAATATTAAAAATTAATTAGATACGCAAAATCAATATTTAAATTTAAAATCATAAAAAGTATAAGAAAGACATGTCATTTTCTCAAAAACACTGAGGTATTAGAAACCATCCTAAATTTGGTCATTTTTTCCAAAATTATGTTTTAGTAAAGAAAATCCGTTTAGTAAATCCTATAAAATCCTTTAATAGAAATGGAGAGACTGGTGTAGCTATATTTGTAAGCTGATGGTTTATTTTTCTAAAAGACGCGACGAGATTCTCGTTTAGAATGGCGAGATTAAATGGTGCTGTGACGAGACGATAGTACACGTTTTGCCTCTATTCGTGATATTACTATGTCCAACAATGAGACGTAGTATAATCGGGCAACTATTCATACTCGGTATATTTATATATTCAGGTAGGTAATAGCCTACACAACGGTGGCATTCGATGTTACATAGACAAACAAAAAGCGCAAGTAAATCCAGTAAATAATGAACTAGACGTATAATCACTTACGACAATAACAAATTGGTGCGCCAAAAGACGTCTGGCGTCAAAATATCCCGAATTTTGGCACGACAGACTCATAGACTCTCAAACATCTCAAACCTTGTTAAACATTCCTTAATTTATAAAAAACTTATTAGTTCAAGTTAAACAATCAAAAAGTGACTCTAGTTTATTAATTAAATATTGTGAAAAAGTCAAAAGTAATCCAACAATTTGTATGTCTGACACAACAAAAAATGTAAATTTGATAAACCAATAAAAAATGGATAGTAAATTTTATAAAGAGCAAAAATCATTTTTGTCTTTCTCACCCCTGCTTAGTATTTCATAAGACAAGATTTAGCTATTTTTGCAAAGCAAGACAAAAAATCAAATTCAGTCTTGTTTTGCCCAATTCTTGCTGAGGAAAATCTCGTCTTGCAAGCAAGATTTCTTGTAATTTCTTGTTCTTGCTTTTTCCTATTTGGTGACGTCATCGCAAGAGTCTTGCTCTACTTCAAACTCTTGTTAGCAAGACTCTTGCATTATCGTTATGTGCATAGCTTGTCTAAACACGTTAGAGTAGGGCAAAGCATTCATATTTTTAAAGCTTACCAGGGTGTCCAGTATGACCTATTTGGTAACCTTAGAAATCCACATGACGAGTTTTATTATTTGAATCTGGATTTTTTCTTTTTCTTATATTACATATCTATTAAAAATTGCCTTACCCCTGTGAGGAGATTATAGAAATAATTTTATATATGTTTTTATTTAAATTAAATCCAATAACTATAAAGAGTGCAACAAAAAATATAAAACAAATTTTTTACTGTTCTTCAAGTAAAAATTCATACATTTTGAGTTCGGTTGCAAAAAAAGTCAGAACCTAAATAATCAGAAATTTTCTTATAATAATAAATAATGTAATATCATTGCATAACCACATGAATCCATTATCTTCAATATTGTAGATTTAGATTCAATCTAGAATAGTAAACCTATAGATATTTTATTAACACAATTGTATACGTATTAAATAGGCAGTATCAAAACTAAAAATAGCTACCTACTAGGTACCTTTAGATATTTTTAGTTAAGATTATGTATTTGTATTTTAGTTGCGGTTTTTGATTATTTTTTGTTATTGACTGGTTGTATTTTTGTTATTGTTTGTATTTTTTATATTTATATATCCTAAAATATATTTTTTTAAGAGATTATAATTCAATTCAAAATACGTTTTCCCTTGATGTTATTCTGATGCTGGTAGATTTCAATACGTATGGACAACAATCGCAAAACTTTTTCTCGCAAACCAACTCGATCTACCCTAAACAACACTAGCACGAAACGAAACAGGGTTGTAAAGAAAGACCAATAGATGCTGGCATCACAACTGGAATAACAACTATTCTATATTCATCCAGTTATTTTTGCGAAATATAGTTAAAAATCAATTTTAATTGAATTAAAACTAATTCAGTTTAGAAATATTCAAGGTACCTATTTGTTGAAGTACTTGAATTTATCAGATTCAAAATTACAATGATTTTGTTTATGAAGTTGGGATGGCTTGAAAATGGCGTAATAAAGTCAATTCTCAATTGTAAGTGGCTGTAGACATGATTTATTATGTATAAAATATTACTAAATAATCAACGGTACCTATTTGTTGAAGAACTTGAATTTATCAGATTCAAAATTACAATGAATTTATTATTATGATTTATTATGAATAAAATATTACTAAATAATATACGCGAATACACATTGATAGAGTAATTAATTATTCTCAAATAACCGGGTTGTGTATGTTTATGCTCATTTTTTAACTATTTTTCTAATTAATGTTTTACCAAAATTATTATTATAGATATTGATTTTTATTTAGCAATATTTCTCGTTTTAACAAGACTTTTTTTAAAATTTGCAAGACTCTTGCAAAATAATTTCTTGTCTTGTGTTGCAAAGAAAGACAAGAAATTTAGAAGAGTGTTAACAAGAACAAGAAATTTGCAAGTGCCTTGTGAAACACTACCCCTGACCTTGACAAAAGCTTCAATTTGTTTTGAGCTACTTAGCATTAAATGTGCAACCTCCTCTTGGGGTAGATATTGTCATTATAGAGCTCCTTGAATCAGCTGCTCTGGATTTCCTTTTTTAAGTTCGTCCTACAAGTGTTCAATAGGATTAAAATCCCGAAAACACGTAGGCCAATCTAGGATATAATGCTATGTGGTGGTGCATTGTTTTGTATAAAAATGAGAGCTATGGAACTATAGGTTGGATGAGCTGGACCAGTTGGATATCTTCATAGAATGTTACACATAAAAAGGCCGTGTTCGTCAAATGACTTTATCTAGGTCTATTTTTTAGTGCTCCCAGTTTTAAGTTCCTATGTTTTTGAAACAACGCGCTGTGTATCTGCTATACTTTGTTCAACAAGGGCAAAAACTTCACCTCTATGCATTAATACAATCCAATGTAAGGCAAGTTGCCTACTTTCATTAAAAAACCAAACAAGCACTCTAACTTTTAAACAAGTGGTTTTATACAAAAAGGTAAACATAATTTTAAATCTTTCATGGAATAATCGTTTTCATCAATGGTATTTGATGAAATATTTGAAACAATTTTTATGAGCATTTGTTCGGTAATAAGATTAAATTCTGTGTAAACAATTTCGTTGACATCAATTGATCAAAGGCTGTGACTTAGTGACGGCTAAGTTGTTAACAGACTGAAAAAAATCGTGAAAACCTGAAACATCATGCAAGTGCTCTGGTAGTTCAGTGCTGTTTTTATTTCTTAATGACAATTGATTGAAATAAGTTATTCTTTCTCGAGAAACTGCGTACTTAGTGTAGTTTCTTAATTGTCTATAGTATTGTAGCTGAGTTTCTTTTTTATATTTTAAGTATGTACGATGGGCGTTATCCCTTAACTTAATCAGCGACCTAATAGTATTGGTTATCGAGGGGGTAAAGGGTTTTTCGCGAATCTTTTTCATTTTCAACAGAGCATGCTTATTTAGCTGACCAAGTATTTTAGTATTAAATATATTAATTTCCCCTTCAATATCTTGAGAATAATAGACATCATCCCACTGTATTAAAGAACTTTCAAAATAAAAATGGATTTCGTCTAAGTATATTTTTATTATCGCGATATTTCATATGTTTTAAAAAATTATCTACTTTGGGCATATTAGATCGTGATCTGATACTTGCTATTATTACATCAATTAGACTGGATGTACTTCTCTGTAATACGTTCCGAAATATTGAATGTTTCTAAGATGCTATTTAATTTCTCTAAATATGCTGTTTGACTGTTTGGTATATACTGAGTATATACCAACGACAGAATATCTTCCAGGTTCTCAACGAAAGAAGGTATACTTCCAGAAGGCGGCCGATAGATGTTAAGCAAAATACATAATTTGTTTTTTATTTTAAACCCAATATCGATAAACTCAAAACTCTCAAAGGAAGGTTAAGATTGATTTTGAGCAGATTCAATTTTTTCTTGACATACACTTCCACCCCTCCTCCAGGACCGTCCTTATGTTTTCTTAGCAGGTTACAGCCTGGAATATAAGTTACTCTCATAATTTGGGCTTAGCCAAGTTTCGATAAGACAATATATATCAAAATTGTATTAAGACATATACTATGTAAATTAATCCAATCCCTTGTTTATTGATCTAATATTTAATGATATCGTCATCCATCCCTAAAAGCACCCTCAACCACATACAAATCTCGAAACGGATTAAGACTCGCGGCACAAACGTGTCCAATAGGCTGCAGTCATTTACAGACAGTAATTTACTGTTATAATTTTTAATGAAAATGCAAATTTGATCGCCTATATCCTACAATTAAACTCACATTTCGAATTTATGCAGTGGTTATGACCAAGGTTAAAAGATGGCCAGACTCATGTCAGTACCACTTAGTTCTAAGTGACTGTTCTAACGCGTCCTGTTTGTAATGATATAATAATCCGATATTAGAGAGTTGTGATGGGATCTTTAAACAAGTATTGATTTAAAACTAATGAGAAAGGAAAACTGTTTTAAAGTCGAGAGAGGAAGATTATATATACAGCTAAACTGGATATATAAAAAGCATAAGATTAGTAACTTATCTGCGATAACTACAGTAATTTCACTGTAATGGACATGTCTAAAATTATACTTTAAATAACAAAATTAATAAGGAAGCTTATTTTACAATAATTATTTTCATGAATTAATAGATGTATTTAGCAATAATTCGAGTGTTATTCGAGAGTTTGGAATTATTAGCAGTTTTCGAACAAATATTTAAAACACTCCAAAACTAAGAGTTAGTGAAATTCTACAGGTATCGCTGTAATAAAAAACTGAAGAGGTGACAGATAATTATCGGCCTCTAATGGATCAATATAGTTGCCTTCTACTCTAGAGTTAAAATAAAACAATAAACTACCAACAAACATGTATAACGGACATATCGCCATTATCCAGCTCAGATCCAAACTGAAACTGATATCTTTACTTTTAGATCCCTACGATTAATTGATGCATAAAAGAGAGAAAAGAAATCTAGTGCATTAAAACAAAAATCACTGGCACCATAGAGAAAGCTATTAAAAAACGAACAAAAAACATCAGTGATTATGAACAGGAAAGGTAACAACTAGTCTTATCATACGTCTACTAGCAACTGAGAAATACACAAAAACTTATGATAAAATGTATTTACTGTAATTAGACTAAAATAACCGTCATCTGTTTATTTCTTTCCCTATTCCTACCGGTATTGTCACTTGTCCAATGGTCTTATGAGTACACCATACGCTTCTCTCCTACCTTAAATCAAACACTAGTCTTTAAGACACTTTGGTAGGTGGCGTAGTCTTTTTGGTCTATCTATAACTGGAGGATCTGTTTCATAATCATTAGAGACGCTGGCCCCTGGTGGTTCAAGAAATAGTGTATTCTGACTGGTTATTTTTATCTATTCCTAAATGAACTTCCATGTTGGTATCTCTAACTATTATTTGGATTATACATTTCCAACCAGGAGTATATGCGCTTATAAACATAGTTTCTTCATTTTCAAAAGGTCTCGTGTTGACGTCGATCGTTTTTTGGGTTTTTGTAGTAATTTCTTTGGTAAAAGGTGAGTGATGTTTATCTAATAGGATAGTTAACTTTTGTCCCATTAAAAGTGTGGCAATATATTTACCAGTCATACTATGTAGAGTTATGTGTTGCACCAAAAGATAACGTGACACATTCAAAGATACATTATAGCCGAACATATTTTTTAAACCAGCTTTAACATTTTTTTGTTTTGTCCACTACTAGGATGATGTAAAAGCACTGCACATACATTGTAAAAAGTTCACGCAGTACTTTAATTGTCGAAACTGTAGAAGTAGTAAGCACTAATATGCCCGCCAACTATTTGGAATAGGAGTCCATCACTTCAAAAAAAATATTTCCATGACCTTTCACTGGTCCTACAAACTCTATATCAAGATTAGTCCAAGGAGGATTAATATGAGTTTTCGTGGGCATATTTTTATTTTTCTGACACTGTGTGTATAAGTTAACTCTGTCTTCAATTTGCTTCTCAAGGCTTCACCAGCAATTATAAGATCTGGCAAGTACTTTCATTTTGATGGCATGAAATACTTTTCTGGGACATATTCTAATATCACGGCTTCTGGTATTGGAGGAGCTTCTGGAAAAGACTTTTTGGCTGCTAATCTGCCTACATGAATTTACATGATAAAAATTCACTAAGAAAGACTTGGAGCTCATTTTTATATGATGGTGTAGGTGTTTTGCTTCCACTTTTTGTTTAAAAGGGCTATTACGATTGGTCCTATTTCAAAACCCACGTAGGACGAATTGACCATCAGAGATTGGACCCGTGTGTTATGACAAATAAATAATAATTTTCCTTGGATTAATGATGACAGGATATTGTAGAGAAATTTAACAGGAGGCAAATTGCTATTATTCAACTGTGGTGTCATAATGAATTATTACGCTATTGATTCCTAAAGTGTAAAATAAATCAAAGTACCTTTAACATTTTACCTTTAATTTATTTCATATCGGTAGTGGCGATATAATAATAATAATAATAACAAGAGAAAGACTCTCTAAGTCCACTTTGGCTCTGCTTGGCGATGAAAACCCTCTCCACGCTGCTCAACAGTACAGGACATGGCTTTAACAAAAAAGCCAATAGAGACAATCCCCAAACCATATCCCACCTTCTGTATATTCCGTATATACTAAGCTCTATGGTGGAAACCATAACCAACTAAAAAAGCTTATTGGCGTGACATAAACCTGTTCGAAAGACATCCATATGGAATTTAGAATGGAAAAATGTAAAGCTTTAAACATCGAAAAAGGCAAATTAATGAATGGTGATGTGGCCCTACCCAATGAAGAAATAGTTTTGCGAAGTTTTTTCTGAAGACAGAAAACGCCGGAAATCTAATTACAGCAATTAACACCTATGCTGTGCCCGTGCTGACCTACAGTTTCGGAGTCTTATAATGGACTAACATGGAGCTAGAGGGACTACAACGAACAACTCGCGAATGACTAACATGACCATGACCACAAACCACAACTAACGATGACCAAGTACAAGTCACACCACGCAAGGTCATAAACTCTCCGAATGACCTTACCACGAAGTGGAAGATCCCTTGTTGACTTGACCAATTCGCACTCTCGACAGCTGCAAAAATTGATGGATTTCTTCACCAACAAGGCACAAACATCAAGCCTCCACCGCATAGTGATCTTAAGTGATAACTCGTACTCTCCACTTAATCTCGCATCATCCTAAAGTCACTTTCAGATTCCGACAAACAAGAACAGTAAGCTCAAATGGCACTGCACGGTCGTCATCACACTTGAATCAGCCACACATAGATAAGAAAGCATCCAACAGGTGGCTGAAGGATGGATAACTATTCTCAGAGACAGAAGGATTTGTAATACAGGATCAAGTTATTAGCACACGAAATTACATGTAATTCATCATCAAAATTAAATCCGATAAGTGTAGCGGGAGATCACAGACTATACCTCATATAATATCTGGTTGCACGAATAATCGGCCTGATGTGGTATTGTTAAATAAGGCAACAAAAACAAATATGCGGAGCTGGCCATCGAGAAACTGCAGATGTGGTGACTGAATAATCATCAACAACTATATAATCAACTGACTAGTTCCAAAACATTAGAACAGAACCTGAAAATCATAGGACTGCATAGTGAAAAATGTCTTACAGGACAACACATAGAACTAATAGAAACCAGCCCACTCCTTTTGGTACATTAATCCGGGATGGGCTTGAAACCCGACATTTTTTGAGAAATTGATTGTCAATTTCGATAAAACAATAATAATAATAATAAAGGTCTTTATTTGTACCTTATAGGTAAGATAAATTTGAATGTATAAAATGGCGAGTTTCAGTTTGGTAGGGCTATGGCGTAAAGTCCTTATGAACTTGCAGACTGTCAAATTTTAATGATACCTTTTGCTCTTTTCAGTTGTTCAAATTCAATTGACATTAAGATATATAAAATAAATAAATTAAGAAAATGTAAAGATATATATAAAATATATCAAATATGTGAAATGTGATAGAAAGTTATTACCATTATTACATCACCCTATGAACGTCTGGCGAAATGTCACAGGGAATCAAAAATTCATGAATTTTCTTTTACCACACTGCCGCAAGGAAAAAGTTATAAAAGTATAAAGTATTTCGCCAAGGCTGTTTTACAAAAAATAGGTTACTTACTTCCTTTCTGCTACCTTATATAAAATGTATAAATATAAAAATTAAGAATTAATTCCTCGTAATCTTAAAGGAAGGAACTCCAAAACCATTGTAGAACACTTGGTTTATGTACCTCAAAAATTACACCATAATTTGTAATTATATCCCAAAACCATATCTTGAATTCTTAACCTGAAACCCTACAAACGATTGTCTTAAAATAAAATCGTCACGGAGTGTAAAAAAAACAAGTTATTTACAAGAAAACTATTCAGAGGTATTGCCTTACCTCTGGTCATCTAGAGGGCTCCTTCGACATCAACGGTCACCAACAAAAGGAATTTCCAGGCTGTAGAAAGGCTTCTCGAGGACCGACAGCCAAAACAAAATTCAGGACGCCATTCTGTTTATAAAAGATAATTGTGAATTAGCTCACAGCAGGAAACTAATTTGAAAATCGACTTACCACGTGGGTGATCAAATGTGAAACCAAACAAAACGGGACCAAAATTTAGGGCCAGATGATGTCCATAAATAGGCCTTAGGCTTTCAACGGCACTGCACTTTAAAAAGAAATTATTTAGGACAGTTAGGACATACTTTCAGTACTTAAGAAAGATTGGTCCATTAAGGCACTTTTACAAAGCCGGACATATGTTGCACCTCTAAGGAGAGTCAATAGAAAAGGGGCGAGAAAATCAGCTCCAGAAAATTCGAAGAAGTTTGACATTCCCCTCCATCATTCTTCCTCACTTCAGACTTATGCCAACCTAATGCCATAAAATAAAATAATAATTACAGTAGAGTTCACTGCTGGCGCCACTAGTGGAAGGGAGTAAGAACTCGATAATATTCGGTGTCCCCAAATAGAGCTGGCGAACTGCCCCTGAGCAGAACCAAAATCGTAACTTAAATGGAAAATCAGACACTGTCAAAGCTGGCTGGATGCCGAAAAATATGAAACCATAGTGACAGAAGAGAAAGGCAGGCAAATTCCACACATTTATAAACAAAACAAAAACAAATTTCTTTTGTCTTAATTTAGAGAAGTTGAAAATACTTTACAAAATGTAATCCAATGAATTATGAATAAAACATATTGAGGTATGTAAAATGTAATTTACATAAAAATCTTGATATTTTAAAGGTTACATTTAACTGCAAAATTTTAATGTTTAATTTCGTTTCAGATTACAAATGGGCTTAAAATAATGAAAAACCATCAGCAAAATGTCTGTTTAACATTCCATACAAAGCAAACATATAGAAAAGCAGCTTGGATAAATGAAAACAAAATCTATGTAAACTGAAACTTTAATTTTTAATAGTTCAAGTGTTCTCAAAGTGTTAAATTGAGATTTTACAAGAAA
This sequence comes from Kuschelorhynchus macadamiae, assembly GCA_030620095.1. Classification (NCBI taxonomy): domain Eukaryota; kingdom Metazoa; phylum Arthropoda; class Insecta; order Coleoptera; family Curculionidae; genus Kuschelorhynchus; species Kuschelorhynchus macadamiae. The sequence goes on from JAUTXW010000328.1 coordinate 648,577, forward strand.
GAAGGGAGTAAATATGTTTATCATAATTCATGTGAGTGAAATGGACTGAAAGAAGAAACCAAAAAAAAAACAGAATATTTTATTGTAAATGAAAAAAAATGTTATTTTCATTGATAAAGAAGGACAGTATCTTAGTAACTAAAACTGATTATATATTCAAAATATATCACTTTCAATAGTAACACCCAATTAGTATAAATTCTATTAACTATCTTTTATGAAGTGTATGATATGTAAATTTGGAAAAATCCAACTCGTAGAGTTATTCGACAGGATGGTGATGGAACACTGTGTGAAAATCAGTAACTATATAACCAGCCAAATTTTGTAATTGCCTTAGTGTTTCTATAAACTAAATAGTTATACATAAATTTGAAAATGTTATAGGGCTTAAAGCCCAACCAACTGTTCAGCTAAGCAACCATGTTTTAACAACGTTGGTTTCATAAAGTTAGTATTTTAATATATTCTAGTTTTATGGTTGATTTCTTGAACTGTTAATGTGTTTCAAGTTTACAATCTAATATTTAGCAAGATATAATTAGAATGGTTGACGTGACGTTATTGTCACCAAAATACAATTATACAATTTCGTTATTATTGTTAATTAAGACTGTAAATAATAAAATTCAAAAGAGAAATTACAAAAAATATCTGTGGCATTAAGAGAAAATGACTTGCATTATGAAATACTTATACCAGATCGCTTACCTTACTTTATCTACGTGCTGGATTTAGCCTCAATACCACCACCGCCGGGGTCTAATTCTCCATAATACCGCTAAAGATCTGAAACGAATTACATCGAATTATATTAGGACGAGTTTTAACCTCAATGTTCTTAATAATCATATACTGGATGGTTACAGAAACTAAAGAATTTTTTGCAGAATTTCCACTTAGCCTTTTTAGCTACTCTTTGTTAAGTAAATTCTAAATTGGGGGTAAAACTATATGTTATTATACAAAAAACCAATAAGTGCCATACAAGTTAATAAAGTGCAGTCAAGTTTAGCACAGTAGTTTCCTTTCACAACTCTTACAATTACATTTCAAAATACTAGTACAGATAGTGGACTTATATAAGTATGTAGGACATAAAAGATATAGCAATATTTAACTTTTTTTTTTGTTTCTGGTTTTTGGCCTTACAAACTGTGTGTTTTAGCCACGAAATAAGTAAATATTTAGTGAAATACTGTAGCTTTCAATAATTTGAAAAGAAGGTAAAATTAAATTACACATTTTAATTCAAACCTAGCCACATATAGACGGGGACACACATTTCACGTCCAGGGGTCTGTCAGGACGACTTTAAACAAGACAAACAATGGAAGACCTCTAAAAAAGGAAATATACATTAGGAAAGGTTTAGGATATAATAGCTATTTTAGTAGTATAAAGTTATAAATGTGAGAAAAAAATTCTCTGAAGGTATGCTAAATTTCAAAGCCAATTTTTTTAAGGAAGTTGTACAAGCAGGCAAAAAAGCCAATATTATTTGTTATTAAAATATCAGGTAGCCATATAGGTAGAATAAAATTGTTTTCATTTAAATATTTTATCAATTCATTTGAATGTGGTTGGTGTAATTGGCAGTTGAAAAAATATGGTTTAAATCGCCAAACTCTCCACATAAACAAAGTGGGTCGTCCTTTATTCCAATCTTATGTAAGTGACTGGGGAAACGGCCATGATTCAGTTTTATACGACTTACTGTGGATACCAGTCTTCGGGGCACCGATTTGTTATAATACCAATGTTTATTAGGTATAATTCTATGTATCTTAAAATAGAAGGTATTACTGTTACTTCCATAAGTTTGCCACTCACTATTCCACTTTTTTTTAATGTTTTGTTTTAAGAAGGGATAGTAATCCTGGATAATTATAGTAGGATCTTGGTTATTATTTAATTGGGCATTCTTGGCTATGAAATCGACTTTTTCATTTCCAGTTATTCCAGAGTGAGCTTTAGTCCATATAAAATAAATTTCAATGTTTTTGGCTTTTGCTTGACGTATTAAGTCTAATGTTCGTACTACGAATATGTGAGGGTAAATATTTGTATTCTCAATAAAATTTGATAACTTTTTAAGAACTGATTGTGAATCAGAGCATATAATTATATAATTATAATTTTGAGTTAAAGCCCATTCGATTGCATAATAGATTGCTGCGGCTTCTGCAGAAAAAAAAAGTGTAAAAGACTACTGATGATTTGGTGAGGGGCAATAGAAAGCTCCACCTAAGCTGTTCACAGTTTTTGAACCATCAGTATAAATAATAAGGTAATTTAAGGGGTATCTGGATATCTTTAAAAAGTATTTGAGTTGAAGTTCGATTTTCTGAATATGACGGAAAGGTAACTTCAGGAGTAACAAAAATGGTATGGTAGTTTATTTCAAATATGCTCTTAGTATTGTGTTCACCACTTTCAATAAAATTAAACATTCGCAATTCTTCGTAGCCCTTTACTATCGGGGGTGCGTTTTTTTTGGCCCAATATCGTTCAGTAAGATTTAAAATAAACAAAGAATAAATCTTGCCGAGCACGCTTCTCTGTTTTATACATAATTTAAGTATAAATTTGGAAGCGAAATACTCCCTTCTACACCAAAGAGGGGCTTCCAGTGACTCCACCAAAATTGCAGCATTTGATGATGATTTCATAACACCCAAACATATACGAAGTACTTTATGCTGAACTCTGTCTATTTTTTTTAAATGTGTATTACTTGCACAACCATAAAATATACAACCATAATCTATAATAGACCTTATATAGGTTCTATAAAAAAGTAAAGCGATTTGTTGGCCAGCACCCCAATTAAAGGAACACACCTGTCTCAAGAGATTTATACTTTTTTCTGTCTTGTTGACTCTATTTGTAATTTGTTCCGCCCATAGTAATTTGGTGTCTAATATGATTCCGAGATATTTAAAAGATTTTGTTACAGGAAAGGAGAGACCGTTATTCCATTTTGTGCTTCTATCCTGCGTCGGGTAAAAAACACAACCGTTGTCTTATCTGTAGATATGTTAAATCCATTTTCTTGGGTCCAATTTTTAAAACAGTATGTAATATGGTTAAGTTTACTAATAGATTGTGTAAGGTTCTCCTCAGTGGTATACATGACAAAATCGTCCGCATATTGTATGCAGGTCTGTGGAATGCCCAGAGTTTTTCTTGGAGGTAAAAAGACTTGGTTTTTTTAAACGTACAGTAATGCTTCTTTCTAAGAAAAGGCTTAAGATAGATTTAATAACAATTGCAGGAAATCCTATATATCTCATTTTTTCTGAAAGTATATTAAGATTAACACTTTCATAGGCATTTTTTATATCTGCTAATAAAACTCCTACACATTTGTTATTTGTCAGGCCAGCGTGTAAGTCAAGGACAAGATGTGAGATAGTTTCTGTGGTACCGAAACCAGGTTTAAACCCATACTGATTTGGAGGCATGTGCCTATAGTACAACAACCAGTATTCCACTCTAAATTTAATTAGCCTTTCATAGGTTTTCGTTATGCATGACATTAGATTTATCGGTCTATAAGACTCTGCACATGAAGGATCTTTATTTGGTTTAAGAAATAATATAACGACACTGTTTTTTAAATCACTTGGGACGTAAACCTGAAGCCACATATTATTAAATATTTTTAAAAGAAAAAGCTTTGCTAAATAGCCTAGGTTTTGTAGGATTGGATAACATATGTCATCTTGACCCGGAGCTTGTGTCACCTAGAAAGGTAAGTTTAATACCAAGCAGGATGCACAATGGATTTTAAAAAAATTAAATGACACATTCTCAATGATTTTCTGGCTTTAACACCTTGCCAGAACTGTGTGATACATTCCTTTATTCGTATCTGCATTTTGTTCTAAGGTTCTGTTTTATTTAGATTAAAACTTAATATAAATAAATAATAAAAAAAATATGCGTTGACAGAATTTTTTATTCACCTTTTCGGTTGGTTTAAAATGTGAATATTTGACAAAAAATCGAGGTGTTAAATCAAACATTATTAATATATTTCTCACAATTCAAATATATATAAATATACATGATGTATTATATTTTGAACACCTAGTATAGTCCAAATTAATTCTGTCTAAAATTTTGAAACCTCTCGTATTTAACTCTTAATTAAAATAGATTCGGATCTTAAAAACTATCTATCTAAAAGGAATAAACGGTAGGCATTATTCTGTATTATTTTTAATAATATATCGTTTGTCGTTCACTTTCAATTTTACAAAAAAAAAAAACAACCCTTTACGAGTAGCAATTTAAAATATAAGCATTAGGTTTAAGTTGTCTATCTCACTTAATATGTTTATTAAAAAGACTGCGCAATATTTAACCAATTTCTGTTTAAATAAAAATACAAAAACATGGATAATGAACATCATTCTTGCAATTGAATTACAATATGTAGATTTACTTGGTAACTACAAAATGTAGATCTACTTCTTATAACAGTTTCCTTTTTAAGTTAAACATATTTAAAGACAATCTTTTCAAATTCCATCACTTTTCATTTTTTCATTTTTTTTTTCAAAAAACTCTAATGCTCCATCGCCGCAATTAAACCAACCAGTTCAATCAACCAAAAGTTAGGATAGAGAATTATAACGTATATCTCTGTTTAGTCACTATGATTTGTTACCTACCTCCAGGATTTATCAACAAAAATAGAGATAAAGTGATAAAGACTAAAATTTAAAAACTTTGAGGTTTCTCTTCAATCGCCTGAATTTATTATGAAAGAAAGCAAAATGACTATCGCAAAGCAATAAATATAAATTCTTGCTATGTTCGTTACCCTGAATCCAAATATATAATATATATATATATATATATATATATATATATATATATATATATATATATATGTCTATATTCTATAAAGACGTTTTGGATATGTTTGCATTTAGTTTATCGTAAAATCAGGTAAGTATTCGGTGAATACTGTTAGGATTTAGTTTTAATATTATCTCACGAGTTTAATTTTGTATCTTTAAATTCTGTAGAGGTTACAGGAGAAGTTTTTGCTCTCCTACAGGGCCTACGAAAACTTGTGTAATCTCATCTCGTATCGAAAAATCTCACCTCGACTTTAAGTTTATTAACCTATCCGGTTAAAGGTTAGGTTAGGTTAGTTAAACAACCATGTTCAATCAAGATAAAGTTTTAGCTATAAATACTCACATTGTATCAGTGAACCGCGCGCGTTTACAGATTGGTACTCTATTGCACAGTGGCGGCTCGATGTGAATTATATTGGAACGTCAATAACAAATTTTAAAATAGGCATACTTAATATAAAAATCTTATCTTTAAATTGAGCTTTAAATTCTCTTGAAGTTCAGGTCTACTCTTCGTTCTTTGGAATTGGAAAAATGCTGAATGACACGTTCGTTAAAATTGCACGCTTCCTTTTATAAACGATTTCTCGATACTTAACATTGCTAAAGCGGATAGTCTATCTTGGCCCAACTCCTCAACAAAATTTATAAGCCCTCGAAAAATCCCTGGATTTTCAGACAAAGCCGTTTCATCATCATCATGAATGCCCCACAAAATTTTACACAACTATATTTTTGTTTAAAATATAACGATTTTTGGAAAATTTTTCATTAAAAGCTCTGAGGGATTTTCTATAAGCTGTGTCTAGTTGAGTGCGAATATCAAACAGTTAGTTAGAACATTTCATGTGACAGAAAACCATGTTTTTTTATTTTTTCATTTAAGTGTTTAAGTCTTTAACACCGGTTTTGCACCATAATGAGTCCGACGAGTCCTTAGAAAACAACAAACAAACATAACAGTAAAACAGTTGTAGATTTCACAACCACATATCCAGTTAGCTAAATCGTACATACTTTTACGAAAGTTCCGATGAACCTCTTTATTTTTGTAGTTTGTCGTATACTAAGTTCTGGCAAATTGCGACCACTTACCTTGAATTCGGTTATTTTCTCAAAATTAATTTCGTTAGCACTCTTTAGTTGTTTAATTCTTTGCACTACCGACATTTTATTTCATCAACATTCACAACTCAAACATAGTCCACCTTGAAATTGGTTATTTTTGCAAAATTAAGTTCGTAAGCACTTTTTAGTTGTTTATTTTTTTGCACTAGTCACTACCAACATTTTATTTCCCGTATATTTCCAACTCACACATGCGTCATAAAAATAAAAAAATATATGTTGGAAAAAACAATTTTCATCGATTAAAAACATCCGAAACAATATCGAGTTAGAATATCGACCGCGCGACCTCTGAATAATTGAACTTCTGCATGCCGACGTGATGCCGTGACCGATCGATCGAATTATGAGAAGAGGCCGGCTGATGACCCAAATCGCGATATCATATTCCATTTGCTATCACGTTCAGCTGCCGCTCGGTAGCTGTGAAATCTTCGGGTACTTGCGTCAAGCTTAAGATAATCAGGGCAATTCGGACTGCCCAGCCTAGCTTAGTATGGCGTATTTTATGCCTAAGGAACGCAACGAGACCATTTGAACTGCCGCGCGCCGCTAATAGTGTAGCGTATTTAACAGTTCCCAAGGTTCGCGTTTTATTACACGTTTGTTAAATTTAATTGGTCACAGTAGGTAATTTATAAAATAATTGTAATTTTTCATCACAACATTCTAGCAGTGCTGACTGTAGACTTTCTGTTTGTGTTATTTGTTTTTTAAAATGCTAATTTATAAAATGTCAGCTTTTTTTGACAATTATTTGTGTTACATGTTTGAACTCTTCCAGGGCTACCTGTTCTAACAATGTGATGTTCTGGTACTAAAAACTGCATTTTCATGCAAAATCATAAATATTTCAAAATTAAAAAAAAACCGCATTTTTATAAATTGACCCCAATTTATAGAAGAAGGACTATTGTAAGGAATGAAAAAGCGGATCTTCAATTTTTGTTATTACTCTCTAAGTTAAAAATCGGATTTTATATTAAATTTTCTTTTTGTTGTAGAATAGAACAACCTGAATATGGAAATATCATACGTTCTGAAAACAGCACCGATTTAAGCCCACTGGATTTTTATGAGAATTTAAAAAAATAAAGTTACCATAAAATTGCCATTTTGAGATTGAAAATTAGGGATAAAATAGAACATATTAAGAGAAACGTCACGTTTACTAGAATCATTAAGCTACTAGCCAATATTCAAGATTGTTTTTATAAAAACAATGAACTTATTCTTATTTGTGCCGTGGCTGTTTTATTTATTCTGCACTCTTCGTTATCAAGAATATAGTTCTAAATACATTTGGCTCATTGAATCTCAGTAGATTTTTTGTTTTTCTTTTTTTCATGGAAAATACGAAAATATCAAATACATACCTGGCTTAATTTTAGGATCATGAAAGTGCCAATATACCCATAACTTGATGAATTTATTATTTGAATTTAGGAGAATCAACACTTTAAAAATATAAGGGATTATTCATTTTAAAAAAATTATTTTGATATTATTTATTTAGTAATTTTTTTTCATAACCGAATCTGGCGATTTAAAACAAACCCCACAATATTTACTTTTATGCTTTTCCTGTCATCTTTGTTAATAAACTCTGTAAAATGCGGTAAAATTTACTGTCACACCATAAGCATTTGAAATGTTGATAAAAATTTGCCACACAATCAATATCCTAAAATTATCGAATTGCAGTATATTTTAATTTTATTTAAAAAAATGAGCATAATGAACACAACTGGATTAGGCTATTTCTCCCTGAACACTAAGAGTGAGCTCCCTAATATTTACGTGATCTGATGTTGACAGAATGTACAACGCCGCATCAGCTACGTCTTCTGCCACCAATCCTGGTCCGGCCTTCCATTTTTTCGATGTTTCTACACCATCTGCTACTTCTGCAAATTCAGTTTTAACATATCCCGGACTAAGGCTTGTGATTTTTATAGGCAACTTTGCACGGTTAATCTCTAACCTAACAGTTTCTGTTAAAGCGGTAACGGCATGCTTTGATGCTGTCTATTCAACTAGATAGACACTTTGTCCTGGAAAGTCAATGCTTATGTGACCAAGAACACTATTTATGTTAATAATGTGCCCTTTAAGATCATGGGCTATCATGCTGGCAACAGCTGCTTTAGTGCATATGGCTACAGCTAGAATATTTGTGTCCAAAACAGGTTTCTATTTTGCAAATTTTCCATCTATAATATCAGTAGAAAACAATAGTCCAGCATTGTTTACCAGGATACTGATGAGTCCAACTTTCGTTGTGATTCTTTTGAACCTAGATAATATTTCGCCTTGATTAGTCAAATCGCACTGAAAACCGTAAAGTTTACCGTTTTCCCCATTTAGTTGCTCAGCATGGTCGTTTAATCGATGCAATCTTCTGGACACTCCCACCCGCTATACTCACTAAAGAGTTTAAATTTAGACCAGGTCTAACTTGACAGTTATAGGTTTAAGATGACATTTATAGCAACTGAACAAATAATTTTTTCAAATATCACAATCACAAAATGACAATGACATAAGCGAAACATAAATGGCGAATTAAGGGTTTTAAGTACCATGGCAACTAGGCAACTAACTCTTCAATCTTTATAGTGAATACGGGGGTCCATGTTTTACCCATGTATTCATTACACCATGTTTTACCAAACTTTCGGCAATAGCTTTTCCTATTCCCGAATAAGCACCTGTAACCACTGCTACTTTGCCCTTGAATTTTTTTAACGACGAAGAATACATTATGAATAAGTTATTATTACTTTATTACTTGAAAAAAAAAACGATAACATATGGAATAAAAAGTTATTATTCTTAATTTATATCGAATCTGTTTAATGCTTAATGATATTTTAATATCAAATATTTATTGCGTTTTATAAGATAACGTTGATTATACATTACAATGATTTGCAATATTAATTATAACCATTTTAAACCTTATATTATGTATGTTTATTAGGTACAATATACAGGAACTCTCAGTTTTACGGTGAATTTGTCTTACAGGGTGATTTCTGATTTGTCGATATTGGTGAAAATGAGATTATTTTTCAAGTTTATTTATTAGACCGATATAGTAAAAGTAATCATAATTATATTTTATTACGTAATAAGACGTAAATATTTTTTACTTTTCAATAAACATTGATCCAATTTATGGCAGAGGAGTTGCTTAAATTAAAAAAAAAATAAAATAATAAATTTAAAAATATTGGTAATACAAAATTTTGGTGCAGAAATTGATAATTTGTATTACTGCGCTACATCAACATTTTAAGTTGCCATTATTTGAAAGACTTTTCGTTTAAAAGATTATTGAAATGGCGATAAGAGATGCTTTAAACTAGTCGGCAACGTCGAACATTTTTAAAAATTAATTAAGGTGTATGGAGGTATTTTCTCCATGCCTGCGTCTTTTTCAAAAACCAACTCAACACTGTTCAATCTGAAGTAAATAGTGGAAATTACTAAACCAAAATAGTTTGCTTATTTATTATACTAGTTAGGTTAAAGAGGCTATTAAAGCCACTAACAATTTCCCAGCAAGATCTGATAAAATCCAAAACCACTGGTACAAGAAATCTAACTATCTGCATGATGCTCCCGCTCAGCAATTTACGCACGTCCAGAGGATACCCCGGCATCCTTAATGCATTGCTCGACTTGTATGCTCCAAGAGTGCAAGAACAGATAATCTATCGCAGTTTCAACCTATTACATATCTGCCAACTTTGTCTAAAATTCATACACCTTGTATTAAAAATAGAATTTACGAACACATCAGCACTAACAACGTACTGTAGGAGGAACAAAAGAGATGTAAGCGGGAACGGCAAGGATGTAAAAGAAAACTGATTATCGATTCTGTACTACTGAAGCAAGTCTAGAAAATCAATCATTCATACTGCGACTACCGCAAGGCGTTCGGCAGTGTACCAATCTCTTAGCTTCTATAAGTATTGCGAATATACAAAATTAATCCTAATTTTTTTAATTTTCTAGATAATATCAGTCAACCGTGAAGCACAAAACTCAGTTTGATTAATATCAACACATCCATCTGTAAGTATTGAACAGATTACATTTTTTTCCAATATACAGGATAGCCTGAAAGATATGAAGTAGCGAAAATCGAAAATATTTGTTTTAAAGCGGTTAGTTTTTTTAATTTCATCTCTTCGTATTTAAAGTATTTTTTCCACTGTACAGGGTAGCCCTAACGCAAACCCAAAACGCTTAGCTCTTTTAAAGAAACATATATATATATATATATATATATATATATATTTTCTTACATACAAAATCTTTTTTTTTCTTAACGGGGATAATTTAAGCTAAAACAAAACTAAAATTTTAAGTTTTTTTTTTAATATGTCGATTTCATTTTATGACTTTGTATATAAAAACATCATTTTTCTTTTATACAGGGTAGACCTGGGAGGATGAAACCGTCTTATGGAAACGAGAAAAAATCTATCAAAAACGTTACAAACTATAATTTCTTCTATTTTTCTTTGTATGTAAATATTTGTTTTCCATTATACAGGGTAGTCTTAAAGATATTAAGAAGCACCCGAAAAAACGAAAATATTTTTTTTAAAGCGATTATTTCTTTACTTTTATCGCTTCGTATATTTTTTCCATTATACATTTTTTAAAATAATGGTAAAAGAAAGCAAGGGTGGAAAACGCAACATTTGCTTCATGTATTTAATATTTTTTTCGACCACGCAAGACGATTCTATGGAAGTAATACTGTTTTTGAAAATAAAAATATTTTTTATTTTAAAAACTGTTAATATTTAAACAAAAAACAAAACAGACAAGTTTATTATATTTTTTACATATACCCCTCAACTTGAGACAACCATTGACGTACATATACAGATGTGGGAAAGTACCACTTCCAAGTTTGATTTTGCAACGATATTATTCCCCTCCTGTCGCAATGCATGCATTAGCCCTTCATCTCATTGATCCATCTTACGAAATATTCCAGAGGTATTCATTATAGTTTCGCATGCGGCAACTATGCAATTTCTCAAATCCTATTCATTTTGACCTGGTGAGGTGTAAACCAAGGATTTCTAATATCTAATATCCACCGATTACGATAAGTCTGATTTAAATATTCACGCGCAAGGATACTGAAATAAGCAGGAGCCCCATCTGGTTTCTTAGCATGATAGACACATCTTCAAGCAAACCGGATAACTCTTCTTCCAGAAGACGACGGTATGATAACTCATCAACTTTTCGTTCCATTTAGGTTCGCACATTAACTGAAAACTGTTCTTTGGAAATTAGATTCGGTTATAACATGAGGATTCTTTTCTGCCTATAACTGATTATTGTGAAAATTTATAATCGCAAGTCTTGAAAAATTGGCTTATCAGTAAATAAAATACTACTATCAAAATAATGATTTTCTGCTACTTTGTGAAGCAATTACTCACAAAAGTTGATATGAAATGGAAAATCACGGGGTAGTAGAGCTCGTAGCTTTTGGATATCATAAGGGTATAATAAATTATCAATTAACATTTTCCAGACGAGCAAATGATAAATATTTAGAGTTATGATAATTGTTTGTGGTTGTTTCTGGATGTTCGACCACTTCATTAAGTACAGCTTCTTCAATCCTCGTTCTTCGTATTGAACGATGTGCGCCCACATACGCCGTTTCTCTTTTAAAGGTCCCGGTTTCAGTAGTGCAGAAGTCGTCTATGAATATTGGAAAACGTTCTTGGATCAAGTATAGCACGACCTAGATACCTTTCTTTTACATTTATATCTATTTCATTATTTTAATGATAACACTATTTATGCTACACGACTTGCGGACATGTAAGTACTCAATATTTTTAACTTGACAATACAATCAACAACGTTTTATTATTTAATGCAACATCAATGACATTAGCCTACATAACGAGAAAAACCACTAGGTTTAATAAAGCCTCCTAAAGTTAAATTGAAAACGTTTATGTTAGAATCTCCATTGACTCGCTTTTTTAACAAACTAAGCTGAATACATTACGAAAGCTCTCACGTTCATGGTTCTTGGGTTTAGACCGTGTCAAATTGGAATTTCAATTCCGACGTTTCGCTTGCGATTGCACGAGGCATCTCTACAGAATACGGTAACTAATTTATCATCTATTTCATTAACCAAAGCAGTGGAATCGGTTCTCTCTAAAGGACATAATTTTGCATTTGTTCCAAGAACCATTCCAGTAGCAAGTGTAGAGGACAGTATCCGAAAACTACCACAAGAAGAGGCAGATTCAGTTCGATATGAAACAGTAAACATTCTTGGCAGCGCTAAACCATCGAAATCTAACTTAAATAATATGGCACTCCTTTTTGACTATACGCACTTCCGATAATTAAAAAATGTAACTATGCTTAATGAACCTTTATCTATATTTGTCTGTTTTCTTTCGTGTACCGCACTTCTATATCTCTTTTGTGTTGCAAAAACGGCGAACTTTCGAATTTTAAAATGATTTAATTTTGATACATGCATTCTATGCATTAAGGAGCATACGGATTTACCTAGGTTAATTACATATGCACGCCACTGGTAGAAATTTCAAAAATTGATTGCTAATAAAAAATGCCCTTTTATGCATAAAAGACGTGTATCAAATTTCACACAGTTATTTATCCATAATAGCATCAGAATTAGGATTTAAAAAAAAATGTCTTTTTAAAACCCTGTATCTCCAAAGTTAAGACTTTTAGATTCATATTAAACTTTTTTCTTAAAAAGGTCCAAGAATCTCCCCCCTTTAACATTACCACGCAATTAGGAAACGCCCTGTATAGTACTTCACAATGCCGCCCCCTGTACAAAGTAATATGACACACTGAGACAAACTCATTTTTTCGCATACCCGAATAGCCCAAAGTCGAACTGCATAAGTTAAAATTTTGATAAATCTTGTTCACTGGAATCAGTGCTGGCGCCCCTACTAAAAATATGAGTTCTGTAGTTTTTCAAATATTAATTGCAATATTAGATATTTTTTGACACCTGGTATAGAACAGAAAATTAATTATTTTGAAGCAGTTTATTGACAGCTACTTTATGAACAATTTTACAAAACATATGAATAAAAAAATTAAGGCATTTTTGAGGTTGACGGCTGTGATTCTAATGGTTCTATTCCTTCTAAATCGTTGTCTTCCTCTGAAGATGATGAAGTTTCGTCGTCACTACTTGAAGATCCCAGTGTGATAACTAAATCATCAATAACCGTTTCAATTTTGCCATCTACTTCCCAGTATTTATCTTCAATAGATCAATATTGTTTATATTTATTTAAATTTTCAGCCGATATTGATTCAATCGCTTCTAATGTTATATTTATTTAAATCTTGCCCATGCAAGTTCAATAGGATTGAGGTTGCACATGTATGGAGGCAGCCTTAAAGGTGTATGACCGAGGTTACGTAAAAGACCGGCAATTTTATACTTTTCTTCTCTAGGCTTGTTGGCTGATATTACTTCATATAATTGATATTTTCTTCATGTTGAATCACATACAAGATTGTTCGATTTAAGCCACGATATCATATGGGCTTTTGTAGAGTATTTAGTTGGCACTTTATCTTGTACGTGAAAATGATAAGACGCATTATCCATTACCACGACTGATTTGGGAGGAATGTTAGGTAGAAGCTCCTCGAGCAACCACTTTTCAAAATTATCTCTATTCATCTGTCCATGATAGTCTCCAGTTGTTAGTCCCGAACGAAACACTAAAGCAGCACTTGGAACAAATCCGGCTTCTGAACCAACATGAACTATAATAAAGCGACTACTAGAGCGGATTCCCTGAACAACACCTGTAACACTTTCACTTTGCCAGCATTTGTTCACTGTCATATTATTATCTACCCAAGTTTCGTCTAGATACACAATATTGCATCCTTCTTGCCTATATTGCCTTACAGTTGATATATATTTCACCCGCCAGTGAATAATATTTGGTCTCTCAATGAGCAATTTTCGTTTAATTTGGCACTTGCGCCGAACAAAACCATTTGATCGTAAAAGCCGATTTAAGGTTTTATACCCGCACGGAAAATCTATTTTGTTCTTTCCAGCATGAAGTAGGGGTTAGCAGGTCGGAACCTTCTTCAAGTTTATATAAAAATCCTCTATTGTTCGTCGAATTACTTGAAAATCACCATTGTTAATTTTATCTTTGTATGATAATCGGGGTCTTTTTTACCAGGAGATTTTAAAGGTGAAGTAGAACATGAGCGATCATTATGTTCTTTTTGAATTTTTCTTACACACTTTCCGAAACACCAGTGTAAAATGTAGCGCGTTCTGTTCGATTTTATATTGGAATAGTCAAACTATTATTTTCAGCTTCTCTTGTACAGGCCTCTATACCGCTCGCAATACCTTCACGTGCATCGCTTCGAATTGTTTTTCCTCTTTTACCCGCCATCGTTACTTCGAAATAATAATTCAAATTCAACGCAACGCATTTATATAGAAATGAAAACAAATGCTCGAAATGTATAGGCGCCACTGGAAATAGCTAGAACCTTCAGCGGCAAGTGCATGGAGACTCTAGGCACATCCCAATTACAAGTGGACCAGTGCGAAATTTAGTAAATCCTCGATTAATTTTCCGTACCGCTTAGCTGGCGCATTTTATAAATGAAGCGGCAAATTGTTACAACAAATAAAATAACATAAAATTTATTTGCGTAAACAAATTTTACTTTTCCGCTTGCTTAAGACTATGAACCTTTATTTTAAGGACCGCCCGGTTTTCTTTCGTGTCCCGCACTTTATAAGTAAGAAATAAATTGTTTAATACGCTATCGCTAAACACCAGCATACAACAGGACACATGATTAATGTAATTGATACCAAGGTTCTTGCATCAGCCAAATCAAAAATTAGAGAACCAATTGAAATTATCAGGCACCCTAAAAATGTCAATAGAGACGCGGGTTACATCATGCGTAGAAACCAATCAGCAGAATGAGCCACGCGTCGGGTATAAATACCTAAACTCTGCTCATCGGAGCTCATTCCGTGTATAGATCTTGTGTAGTGAAGATCCTTGAAAATCCTTCTTGTAATCGCACGGGAAACGTCGGAAAGTAGTTTCAATTTGACACGGTCTAAAAATTGTGAGCGAACTAAAAAAACGACATGCATAATTGGATACTTCGCTAAATAACTTCTAAGCCATACAAGATATCAAAAAAATGCAACATGCAAAAAAGGTTTTAGATCTGTTTGGAGCAACGAGTTTTATTATAAAAAAAGTCAATGTCGTTGCAAAAACAAACTCAGGACGGGTAGAAGAAGTCGTGACCTCCCAAAAAATTATCACCTTGTAGATTGCTCTAAATGCCAATGATTTATCTTATAAGTATTTCAAAAAGTAATAAGTGTTGCAACTTGTATTTAAGTACCTTTAAAAATGTAGAAAACAAATTGAAAACACTAAAAAAAATAAACTAAAATTTGTATTTTGAAAAATAGGTATTTTTGGATATATGTTGAAAATAACTTTTTTGGCTAAAGAATCACATCGGCATCAATTAAGAAACACTCTATATAAAACATATATTCGATAAGTTATATTTTAATCAGGAGAGGAGCGGGCTAATAATAACTGAAACGAATTGGCCGAGACAGCACATCCTGTAGCAACATCAGAGTGCTTGAAAGAATCAATTATTCCTAATGTAAATACTGTTTTATTTTCATTACTCCAGATATGGTGTACGCATTAAACTTTTATAGTCTGAAATGATGGTTATTTCGAATAAGAAATTGTTTCCTACGTCTTTACCTTGTCATTACACGGGTAAGTGGCGGAACGGCATGTAGCTTGAGACGGCACGCTATTTCTAACATATGAATATATGTGCAAGTTTTTTTCTTCTTGTAATTAGACTAATTTATCAATGAAACATCTTTTGGAGTTTAAATTTGCAGGTGTTTCGCCTATTAAGAAACGTAAATGACCTTCAATGGCGCCGTCAGAAAAATATCCTGAGCGGAGGCAAGAATGGTAGGATACGGATGCGCGGTTCGCTTTTAGTATGTAAGTTTAGATATTACGCATCACTCTTTTATTTATATTACAGGGGCGTGCAGTCCATGAAAGCAAGGGAAACAGTGCTTCCCCAAAAAAAATACAAAATATCTTCTAAAATGTAATTTTTGAAATAGGAAACCATTAATTTAGTTTATATTAAAAATGCTAAAATATTATCTTAATTATCAAGCCCATAATAAATGCGGCCTTGACTCCGACCGAGCCACAATAGAAATCGAATAGAACCTATGCGGGCCGCTAGCTTCTCTGCAGCCAAGTCCTGTATGCTTGATTTCCTGTGAATCGTGCCAGAGGTTCTTGAACTTTCCACCGGCTGTTTGCAATTTTTGCATTTCAGTCGCGTGCTTTAAGTGGGGGCGGAAGCTATCGTTGGAGTAGGTTCTTTTTTTGAACGGCTATCCGTGTGGTGTGATACGTACGTCGCGTCGTGCATGATGCGATATGGAAGACAATAATACGGACATGGATATGAAAATGCCGTCAAATTTCCAACTCTACTCTTTACTCGAGTGCAGTCCAATGCAAATGAAAAATATTTTGAGTTCTGAATATTCCAAATTATTTTTTTTAATATTGCTTGAAATGTAGCTTATTCATTGATTTTGAATATTGTGTCTTAAATAATGAGTTTTTTTTTACAAATTTGAGGTTTTTTCAATTTTATTGAGATGTTCTTTCTGATGGGCTCAAGTAGAGCAAGCAGTTCAATTGTTTAAAAAAAAATAATCATTATTTTTAACGTATAATTTTTCGGGAGAAAAAAGCGAGATTTTGACGTGCCAGGAACAGTATAATGAATATTACTCTTTTCCAAATATTTTTCCAATGTTCTTTTGTCAAATTTAACAGTTTCTGGTGAGTGGCGTCAATGGTTCTCAAAGGATTTCTGAAGCATTTTCCACTTATTACAATTCATGACATGTTTTGCTAACTTCATGAGAAGTTAGTTAGCCCGCCCGGATCCCTAAGACGGCCCTGAGCCAAACTACGCATGTACGGTAATATTTTTTGTAATATTCTGCAGAAAGTATAGGAAAATCGCAAAGCTGGTATTTACTCACTCGTTTCCAAAGTGCATCTATAGTTAATAAATTGTTTAATTAAACCCTCTCACTTTTGTCGTTTATTGGTTCTACTCTCTTATTTAAACCCAGGCGAGTATGTGCTCGATTCATGCAAATTAAAGGGTGGTGTATGTGAACTAGAGCAGCAGGATGTCTTAATTGGTAGGTTATTAAATTTTAATAATGCTGAGTGAGAAAAAAATTCATACAATATAATTTTAACTCTACATTTTACTTTTAATTTATATTTGTATTGTCAACATGACTTTGAATTTATATTGCACCATTTTAGAGCAAAATATTGATACATCCCGTATAATGTTTCATTTACTTAAGAATACCTTCAGTATTTAATTAATTTTAAAAAATACATCTCTTGGTAAATCGGAGATACCAATTACCACAAATATCGTAATATTATTAACGTTTCACATAATATTATAAGTTATTATACACCCTGTATACTATATATATATATATATATATATATATATATATATATATATATATATAAATAATTATTCAATTTATTTCTTAAACCAGATAAACATTAATTGGCCTTCTTTCTTGGGTGTAGGTTTATTTGCAAAATCAAAAATCATGTAGTTAAATTGACGTTTCGCCTATCATAGCAGGCTTTTTCAAAAATTGGTCATTCCTTTATTTTTTTTTGTACTTACAAAGCTTTCCATTCCTATCTACGAATAATTTAAAAAAACTTAGTATAAAATTATAAAAAGACATCTACAATTTTTTAGAACTAATTTAAAATTTCAACTATTTACAAAATATTATGACAATTTCTAAAATACAGTTACATACCTCGCAAAATGCATGCAATGCGTTTGTTTGTTGATATTTATTTAATATGATACGTAGCAAGTTAGTAGTTTGCCAGGCAACTCATGTAGGTATACAGTTGAAGTTACAAAATTGTTCTAATCATACTTCTTTTGTGAGGAATTTAAAAATATATACTTATTTTAACATTAACGACAAATACGACATAAAAAATTTAAGACAAATATACCACAATGTGATATTTTAACACCTTTAAAAAACAGTATGGTGTTAACTCCATATAAGCCATTATTTTTAAAATCTGATTCTATTCTACGGTTTAAATTACAAAATAAAGCAAAAAAATATAAATATCTTTAAATTTATCAAACACAAAGTATGATAAGAACACTTTTGTACTTACGACTGTATGAGTTAACTGGCAAACTACTAACTTGCTCAAAATACAGGTATTCTAACCACACTACACTACAACTTGTTATGTTCTGGATGGGCGTTTCGCTAATCAGGTTGGCATTATCAGCAGTTTATATCATCTGCTGATGATGCGGTTTCCCTTGGCGAAACGCGCGTCCAGAACGTAACAAGTTGTGGTGTAGTATGGTTAGAACTCTTGTATTTTGATCTATCTTCCACCACATGTTAGGACTACCAATATCAAAGAAATATCAATAAACAAAAGGCACGCATTTTTCGAGGTATATAACCTTATTTTATTAATTGTAATAATTTGTAGTTTAGCTTAAATAAAAATAAAAAATCTAGGTTAAACTATTTTGTACACAACTAGGTAACAAGAACTTACTTTCAAATAAAAGTTACTTTCTAATAAAAGTCTCATATTATTACAATTAATACAATATCCACAGTTATTGCTAATATATATATATATATATATATATATATATATATATATATATATACATATATATATACATATATATATACATATATATATATATATATATATATATATATATATATATATATATATATATATATATAAATATACATATATATATTCACATATATATACATATATATATATATATATATATATATATATATATTACTGTATTCCTTGTAATAATTGTACTAAAAAATATATAGGTCAAATTTCACAAAAAAATTACCAAAATAAATGCATTACATAAAAGTGACGCAAGATTAAACAAAAGATCTTGCTCACTACCAGAACATGTTTGATGCTGGGCACACCTGCAATTTTCAAAAAACTAAAATATTACACCTAGAAAATACTAGCACCAAAAGAAAAAAATAAAAAAAAACCTTTGGCAATGAATAAAAAAAAACAGATATCGAAAATTTAAGTTCAACTTACTCTTATATTTTATTTTTAGATCAAACAAAATTTACCAGTAATAATAATAATAATAGCAGAAACGTTTACCCTGCACATCAACATGGAATTTGGTATAACTAAATGCAAGCTACTTCATATCAACAAGGGACAGTGGAAAGACCACCCTACGAGAGAAACAATCAACAATGAAACTATAGATAATATGCTCAAAGAACAAACAAACAGATACCTAGACTTCCATCAAAGCACAAAAATTAATCACACTCATATCAAATCAGAGCTCAAGATGGAATTTAAAACCAGACTCACAAAGCTGCTAAGAACAAAACTGAATTCCAGAAATCTAACGAAAACTATTAACACCTTCGCCATACCTATTCTTACGTAGTCGTTTGGTATCATTAAATGGTCACATACAGACATAGAAAACATTTACATTCTCATACGCTTTGAATTCACTAAACACAGGAAGTTACATCCCAACGCATGCAAGGAAAGACTCACTATCGAGAGAAAAGAAGGAGAGGAGAGGGAGGGGAATTATAGATATACAATCGCTAGATAAAAAACAAATTTACGAACTCAGAAAATTCGTCCACAACAAACAAACTAACCTCTACAAGGCAACTGTGAAAGCAGACCAGAATTATACACCGCTCGGCCTGTCTCAAACCACGCAGTAGACGCACACAGTCACATCCAATCACGACTAGAAAAGATGAACACCTGGTCTGAAAAAACACTTCACGGAAGACACAGATACCACATAAAGCAAGACCATATACATAAAAAGCTTTCATATACGTGGTTACAAGAAGGGCAGCTGTTCCCCGAAACAAAAGGCTTCCTGCTTGCCATCCAGGACAAGGTCATAGCAACCAGAAACTACCGAAAGCACATCATCAAGGACACAACCATTGAAGACGAGAGGTGTAGGTGGTGTCACCAGAGAAACGATCGATCACATAACGAGTGGATGAAGAATAATAGCTGGAACTGAATACATCGCGAGACACAACTCAGCAGCGAAGGTCGTTCATCGAGCATTATCCACAACATACAAACTAACGGAGAAGACAGACCCTTACTACCATTATACACCAACATCCATACTTGAAAACGAAGACTACAAGCTCTACTGGGACATTGACATCCACACAGATAACACAATCCCCGAAAACAGGCCCGATATTACTTTTCAATCCAAAAAAGAGAAAATAAACCCAACGACGAGAACATCCAAGCGAAATACAGTGAGAAGATTGCCAAATACACCGACTTGGCAATGGAAGTAAAAAGGCTGTGGAAACAGGAAAGAGTCATCATTGTTCTTCTCGTCATATCAGTAACAGGTCTCACCCCAACAACGTTTACAACGTTTACAGACATTCACAGGAACATCCAAAAATCGATCATTTTGAAAACATGTAGCATCGTAGATCATTTCGTAATACACAATAGTTGTTTTTTTTTCATTTCCTTTTTTTTTATTTTTATTTTTTGTACTGGCTTGGTATAATCCCGTCAGTATAAAATATAACCACAAAAATACTGGGAGACAACAAGTCATAATAATAATAATAATAATAATAATAACAGCTCAGAACGACCTTCGCTGCTGAGCCGCGAGACACAACTCTGCAGCGAAGGTCGTTCATCAAGCATTAGCTACAACATACAAAATAACAGAGAACACAGACCCTTGCTACCATTATACACCAACCTCCATACTTGAAAACGAATACTAAAAGCTGTTGCTCATGAGCAATGAGGAGGTATGAGTAATAGAACCACCGACCAAACAAGAAATCACAGAATACTGGAAAACTATTTGGTCAGAACCGAAACTACACAATAATAACGCTTCATGGATTAAAGCGGAAGAAGACAGACACAAGTGCTTAGAGGAACCAGAGGACTTTGCAATGACAACAGAAGAAGTTGCAGAAACAATCAAATACACGCATAACTGGAGATGTCCTGGAATACATAACATTCATAACTTCTGGTACAAACAGTTTACCTCCACACATGAAGCTTTCACTCGCCAAATTAATGAAATTTTTTTAGAACCTAGCACACTCCCCAGTTTTCTCACCCAAGGAATACTCTCCCTTAAATCCAAAAATTCAGACAATAAGGACCCGTCAAATTACCGTCCTATTACGTGCCTTCCAACCCTATATAAGATCATCACAGCCACAATTACCAGGAGACAAAACAACCACTAGCGCACAAAAACATTCTAACGGAAGAACAAAAAGGGTGCAGGAAAAACAGCCGAGGATGCAAGGAGCAGCTCATTATATACAGCGTCATCGTGGAACAAACCAGGAAAAATTATAGAAACCTTCATACTGGTTACATAGATTATAAAAAAGCCTTTGATTCGATACCCCACAGTTGGCTAATCAGAGTACTAGAATTATATAAAGTCAATAAAAACATCAGGCATTTTCTTACGCAAATCATGAGTACGTGGAAAAGCACATCGAAACAGACGAGATCTACATCAGGCGAGTATCTTCCAGGGAGATTCACTCAGCGCTTTGTGGTTCTGCCTCTGTCTCAATCCACTCTCAAACACACTGAATAACACAAACTTCGGATTCCAAATTAAACACCAAAAAAATAACCTACACAAAATAAACCATCTCTTGTACATGGATGACATAAAATTATATGCAAGCACAAAGGCACAGCTAAAGTAACTCCTTAAAATCACAGAAACGTTTACCCTGGACATTAACATGGAAGTTGGTATAAGTAAATGCAAGCTACTTCATATCAACGAGGGACAGTTGAAAGACCACCCTACGGAGGAAACAATCAACAATAAAACTATAGATAACATGCTCAAAGAAGAAACGTACAGATACCTAGGCTTCCATCAAAGCACTAAAATTAACCACATTCATATCAAATCAGAGCTCAAGACGGAATTTAAAACCAGATTTACAAAGCTACTAAAAACAAAACTGATTTCCAAAAATTTAACGAAAGCTATTAACACCTACGCCATACCTATTCTTACGTATTCGTTTGGTATGATTAAATGGTCACGCACAGACATAGAAAACATTCACATTTTCATACGCTCTGCGTTCACTAAACACAGGAAGTTACATCCTAACGCATGCAAGGAAAGACTCACTATCGAGAGAAAAGAAGGAGGAAGGGGAATTATAGATATACAATCGCTAAATAAATTTACTTTTTGAAAATTCTTCCACAACAAACAAACTAACCTCCACAAGCCAATAGTGAAGGCAGACAAGAATTATACACCGCTCGACCTGTCTCAAACGAGCCACGCAGCAGACGCTCACAGTCACATCCAATCACGACTAAAAAAGATGAACACCTGGTCTGAAAAAACACTTCACGGAAGACACAGATACCACATAAAGCAAGACCATATACATAAAAAGCTTTCATATACGTATTTACAAGAAGAGCAGCTGTTCCTCGAAACAGAAGGCTTTCTGCTTGCCATCCAGGACAAGGTCGTAGCGACCAGAAATTACCGAAAGCACATCATCAAGGACACAATCATTGAAGACGAGAGGTGTAGGAGATCTCTCCAGCAGAGAGAAACGATCGATCACATAACGAGTGGATGTAGAATAATGGCCGGAACTGAATACACCGCGAGACACAACTCAGCAGTGAAGGTCGTTCATCAAGCATTAGCCACAACATACAAACTAACAGAGACCACAGACCCTTACTACCGTTATACACCAACATCCATACTTGAAAACGAAGACTACAAGCTCTACTGGGACATTGACATCCACACAGATAAAACAATCTGCGCAAATAGACCCGATATCACCTTTTAATCCAAAAAAGAGAAAATCACTTATATAATTGACATTGCTGTCCCCAACGACGAGAACATCCAAGCGAAATACAGTAAGAAGATCGCCAAATACACCGACTTGGCAATGGAAGTAAAAAGGCTGTGGAAACAGGAAAGAGTCATCATTGTTCCTCTCATCATATCAGTAACAGATCTAACCACAACAACGTTTACACCGCATTTGGCTCAATTAGGACTTAATACAGACATTCACAGGAACATCCAAAAATCGGTCATTTTGAAAACATGTAGCATCCTTAGATAATTTCTTAATACGCAATAGTTGGTTCTTTTTCCATTTCCTTTTTTTTATTTTTATTTTGTGTACTGACTGAATCCCGTCAGTATAAAATAGAACCAGAGGAATACAGTGAGACAACAAGTCATAATAATAATAATTATAATTATAATTATTTATATGAATGATTCTAAACTTTGCTTTCCTATACATACTCTAACTATTTTTACGTAAAATTTAAACAAGATCCTTCTTATGACGTAACTTTTAAAAATGAAGATTCTCATAATGTACTTTAAATTTGAAATTTCAATTTTTTTGACATACTTCAGTAATCAAAAAAATTATTTACTGTCATTACATATATATATATATATATATATATATATATATATATATATATACAGTATATCCCAGATTCGCTTCTCTATAGAGGTATCTCGGCTTCTATTATACCTACAGCAAAGGTTAAATGGGGAAAGTTTTAGAGGAAACTTATTGCATTCGAATTCAGATTCATAAGTTTGGGAAATATCGGTCGAAAATGGCGGATTTCGTTTTTCGCCAGTATATCCAGAACGGTAAATTTGACAGCTGGCAAAATGTGACATTATTCGGACAGATTTTTAAGACAAATAAGATGGCGTATATGACACGTCTTCATTGTTTTTTGTTAATCCGCAACCCGGCTTACCTTTCATTTTTCTTATGACCGCCATATTGGATTTTTAGATTTTTGGAAAGAGCCTAAAACTTTCAGTCTAGCGATATCTCACAAGTGCATTAAAGATTTTAGTATGATCGAAATATTACACTTCGTAACGTTAGGTTTCAGTTTTTTCTAAGGAGACGATGATTTAAAGTAATGTTAGCTCTCAATGCTTTTCTAAGCAGGCCATGATTTATCTGTAACAAAATTGGATTTTGACTTTGACGTTAAGTTAAATAGTTGAAAGTATTAAAGCTGTGTTTTAATAAGTAGTAGGTACGCTTTTATCCCAATAAAATCATAAATCTTGATACATAAATTGTCAAAACCTACAGAAAATAGCCGGCATTCCGTATTCAAATGAAGAAAAGGTTGACATGTTAGCTCTGTACTTTGAATCATACAGAAACGCCGACGTTACTTCAGCAAGGTATTTGGAGATATACCCCGAACGACGGCAGCCTCATAAAACCCAATTCAGGAAAGTCGTAGTTAATAACAACCTAGAAGCGGTTACAATAATAATAATGAAAATCGAGACAGAAATATTTTACAAGCTATCAATGAAAACCCTAGTGCATCGGTAAAAACTGTAGAACAAGAAACTAATGTGCCCAAATCAACAGTACAGAGAGTTTTAAAAAAGAATAAGTACCATCCATACAAACCCATAATAGTACAAGGACTTAAGGAAACTGATTTTCCAAGACGACTACAGTTCTGTGAGTGGTATACTACGAGATGTAATAAAATCCTGATTTTGCAAATCATTCGCCTCGTTCTTCGGAGAAGTACCGGTGCTAGTACGAAATCATACGAGTTTAGTTGACAGTGCCAGAAATGTCTTCTAAGATGGCTTAAGCTACTGTAGGAGTTTAACTAAATTTATAAGATGGAGTGCTCTATAAATCCGAGTAGGTATTCTTAACTTTATTAGACAATTAAAATGAACAATTAAATGGATTAATTCATCAAAACACAAACTAAACAATTAATTTATTAATGACTTTTATTTCCTCCTTGAGCATGAATTGCTTTTTGGCAGCGATTTGATATGATCGGAGGATCTCAGTGGCAATTATGCTTTCGTGAATTTCCGCACACGTATTTGTGTATGTAATGTGTAATCGTCTGTTACAATTATTAGACTGCCTTTTTGGTTAGCTCAAATTAGATCTTTTTTCGTTTGTCGTAAACGAGTTTTATCACTCATTTCGTGCCTTCACCGCATGTGGAAGCCAAAAAAGTATAAAATTTAGTGGTAATAATATTCATGGGTAACAAAATTCTGGGACCCAACTTGCCAATGCTATTTTGCATCTGAGGGCGCACCTTTATAACTGCCCAATTTTGCACTAATCTGGTCTATTTTAATACCATAATGAGGAATTGAACATTTTGTTTCAGTAATGAGTTACCTAAGGTGAATCTGATAATTGTTAATGATTCGAAACGAAGTATATGTACCAAGGACTCATCAAAATAAGCCTCTAAACAGATACATATGTATATCAGCTCTCCGTGAACCAAAAATCATCCGTAGCTGGCACATTTTAAGAATTTAGCAAATCAAATTGTAGTTCTATATACAAACTACACATGTAACAGCTTTAAAGATTAAAAAAAAATGGATAATAATGTTATTTTATTTTTCTTTTTTCGTAAAGAGTAAGTATTGTAAATTGTCAAAAAATTACCTTACGAAATTTTTTCAGATGTTTTTTTCGTCGATCTGTCGATCTGGTGGTTTGTTTGTCTGTTCGCGGCATGGCTAAAAAACTAATTACTAATAAGTTAAATTGTCGCAGTATTTGGTGGGCTCTTGGTCTTCGTGGCTCAGTGATTAAGGCGTTTGCCTAGAATGCGAGGTCCTGGATTCGAGTCCCAACGAAGACGAGTTAACTTTTTCAATTTTAATTACTCTAAAGTGCCGTTTATATAGTTTTGGGAAATGTGTAATAATAAAATACACAGACAATAAAAAAGCAACAACAATTTAAAAACTAGTACGGCTTGATATTATTTTTCAGTGATCTTCTTCGTATTCCTGGTGAATCGCTAGACTAATAAACATAAATGAGTTTCTCTCTCCTTAAACACCCTTTTCGGTTTGTAGCCATCGAAGGCTGCAATACCGTAATACCCACTAACATAACCTTGAATAAGTTAAATTGTCGTAGTTGGTTGGTGAGATCTTGGTCTTCGTGGCTCAGTGATCAGGGCGTTTGCCTAGAATGCGAGAGGTTCTGGGTTCGAATCCCAGCGAACACGAGTAAACTTCTTTTAATTTGTCTGATGTGTTCATTAAATCATTTTGGGATATGTCATAACTCGCTAACTCTACTAAGTCGTTGTCATCGTATTTATAATAAAATTGTAGTTTTTTTAAACCTAAATTTTGTTAAACCATTTTGTTTTATTTATTCTAAAATGGTTTATTGTTAGACTAGATCAAATTGCTATGACAGTTAAAACTTTTAGTTTGCCAGTTGTTTTATTTATTCTCATAAGTTCTAATTGTGACATTTAACCCTATGTCAGGTTAGATATGATCAGGGACGTCTTAGGGGCCTGTGCGGGCGGGCAATCGTCCAGGGTGGCCGTTTTTCTGAGGTGGCTTTTTTTGAAAATGTAAAAAAAAATATATATTTATTTTGAAACAACCTATCCGGTGTCTGAACACGACTATTCAACATCTATATAATAAATAAAATTTAAAAATATAAGTATCCTTATGAACGTGACACCAACTAAAAATTATTCCTTAAATCCCGAGTGTCTATACTTAACGCGCCGAGTATGGTTCTTTTTTGCAGGGATGGCTTAGCGGTGTCTTTTTTCGGAAGATGTTTATTATAAAAGGCACTTGGAGTTAAGAAACGGCAGGGTTTGTCAGTCAAAAAACCAAAAGCATTTGAATATTCTAGGAAAAAGATAACTGATCCATTTGTAATCCAAAACTACTTTGATCTTCTGTAGAAACAGATTGGAAAGTCTGAATTTATTCGACAAGCTCAGCTTAATTTGGAATTGGAAGAGACTAGTGTCTGTACAGATCCAACATAAACAAAGATAGTTGGACAAAAAGTCCAGGATAACAGGAGGATGTGGCAAAGAAAACATCACATGTCTGACTGCTGTAAGCGCAGAATATGTCTTACGCCGCCAGCAAAAATGGTTGGATTACTAGAGATATCTTTTATAATCACTTAGAAAAAAAAACCTATTCACGAATTTGGCAATGAATGTCCAGTAATGCTTATTTACGACGGATTCTCAACTCACGAGATACACAGAATCATTACTCTTGTAAGGAATAATGATGTAACAACCCTTAAATTAACACCACATATGAGTCATTTGAGAATATATTATTGGAGACGGTTAAACACAACCCACAATCAACTGCCCCGAACCCAACTAGAAAACGCATTGCTGGAGGAGCGGAAGTTCTAATATCTTTACAGATGCAAGAAAAACAACGTTTTAAAAAGGACACCATCCAAAATGGGCAAAAGAATAATAAATGTAGTTAAAGAAATAAATCTGAAGTAATTTAACTGTACATGAATATATGGACACTGAGGATGACTCTGAAACCTTTTCTGATTTGAAAATATTATCAAAAACATCCACTGAATCTAAAAGTGGCGATGGTCAAGCTGGAAGATGCCTACTCCACCCACCACTTGTAATAAGTGAAAAGCAGTCTGCTATCATCGAAGATAAGGGTTTAGAAATGGAATAAGCTGAGCAGATTAAAAAAATAGCTCAACTTTAGAAGAACAATGTAGAACCCAAAAACAATAATGAACATAACAGGAATCACAAACTTGGCGGAACACCAAAAATGGGAAATTTAATTTTAGTAGAATTTAAAACTAAAAAGAAAAACAGCAAAGATTTTATGGACAAAACTTTAGAACTAGTTGAAAATTCTAATTATTTTGCTTCATTTCTGCGGCAGGTCAAAGCTCTGAATTACCCAGAATATTATGTTTTTGTAAGCGTGGAAGATCGTTCTTTAATATGTAGGGAGGATATTATAAAAATTCTTCCAGACCCTGAAGAAAATAGGGGTCGATTCTATTTTAAGCTTGACTAACAACTGTAACATTTTTTATAATTACTTACGTTAAGATGTCTACTTTTTGCTAGTTATTCTGCATGTTATCTTTTTTTGAAAAATAAGTTCTTTTGATTTTGTTAAACCAAGTGAATAACTATCATTTTAATAATTTTTTTAAAAATATTCCTTGATATTTCTTTGAAATTGCTTTTTTATAATTGATTGCTCTAACCCTAATAAAATAATACACTAGTATAGGGACAAACTGATTGTTGGTTGCACTTTCCCTATTTTGAAAGGAACCGCCTCAAGAAATTGAATTTTTTCATGAAGGAGGTGGGTAGTCTTAGAAGAGGAAGATAGGCATTTCAGAAGAATTGCCCAGGGCGGCCAAAATCCCAGGGACGGCCTTGGATATGGTCTAAGCTTAAACCTCTATAACAGGAGCCTTTAGGTTTACCAGATTTTTCTCGGCAAAAAGAGATACGACTATCAGACAAAGTTATTCAGAGACGTATCTAAATGTACAGATGGCTAATAAATAAGGTCATTTCATTCGAAACCACAACCACATCATCTCCACAGATGTCTAAAAAATAGAGTAACGACTTTGGTAATCTTTTAACTGGTTTTCTTTTAATGTAAGTTGGTAAACAAAAAGGGGACAATTTGGCTAAATTGCAAAATATATATCATACGCATGCTCAAATATAGGACATGTCCTATGTAAATAGGACGTTTGGTAATCATAGCTGCATCCACTAAATAAGTTTAATTTAGACCAGGCTAACTTGACGGTTATATGTTTAAAATGACATATGCAACAAGCGAGCAGATAAGTAATTTTTCTAGAGCCAATTATATAAGGATGAGAGAAATAGTTTTATTAGAAACAACTCAAAAATATATAAACGTGCAGATAAAATAGTTTTCAGTTTTGTTAAGACTATGTGTGTATAGGTCGACGCACGGATCTTGGGCCGCGATATCTGGAGGGACCGGGCGTTAAAAACAGACTTAAAAACAAAAACACAACAACTTTGAGGGTTGTTGTGCTATATTTGCCGGTTTATTCGACTCATCGGAACCTTTAATAATTGTAATGAATATGTTTGCCCGCATAGTTTCTCTAGTCATCTGCGCGTCGACTACTTAGTAGGAGGACACACTTTATTAATTTCTTGTTTTGTAATTGCATTAGATAATCTAAACGAAATTACGCGGGTTCATGCAAATAAACGATTATATTTACATTAATTATGATACAGTTTTTGTCTCTGCGATGCAGCAACAAAGATCCCGGCTTTCCTAGAATAACCCGTGCACTTCCAGCAGAAGTTCCCGGATTCCAGGATAACCTGTTCCCATCCGGCAACCGAAGCGCGAATCTCCCGACCGACGGACGCGCGCCGAGACGGCCCGAGAAACGTTCGGCGTTTCGTCTAGCCCAACCGACGACCTCCGATGAGGGACCGCGTCCCGCGGTCCTGGCCAACAAACGAAGCCAACCAGTTCGCGGCGGCTATCAGAAAGGCACGGAACCGCGTCGAATTAACACCCGGCAGCCATTTCCCATCGCAAGATGATGGCCGGACAAAAACTGACCAAATATTAACTAGAAACTATTTCCCATCAGTTAAATGTCCACTTAAAAGGCCAGATTCGAGCCACATTGGCTTTCGCGATATGATATTTTGCCATCCCAGCAGGCTATGAACATTTTTAGAGTAGCTGCGGCGACTGGCGGCCGATCGAGAGTGCGGCGGCGACATCCTGGGACACAGCGCGCTCTTTTCAAATGTTTGTTGTTTTGATGTGTCGACGTTCTTATCAGTGAGGCCGCGACAACACAGGCACAATCAGCAGACAGAAAGAATGTACGTATCTTTGTTTATTTACACTGTGCCCGTACCACACCTCGCCGCTACACTATGCCAATGCAATCTTTATCCACCTGCAACCCCTGATATCATCATAAATTACCCGATATTCATGTCAAAATAAACCATCCGTGTCCCAAAAAGAAGACAATACGCATGATACACATACATAACCACAAATATATTGACATCTTCCCGAGGCATGCTGCTCCTGCTATACTCTAGATGTTATTTTCGAATATTTGCGACATTTTAACGCAAGCGGCTTGAACCTAGGAATGAAAATGTTGAAAGCTTTAAAGTTTATTTTATGTCTTATAAATACAAACGGCTTACATACTTGCAAAATTAAGCTGTGTTGTGTTATTGCATTGACTAATTAACTTTAATTTGTTTATCTATTTTAATAATAATAAATAAATAATAAAACAGCATAGATAACTTCCACAAAATTTTCATATTGCAAAACAGGTGATTTATTCTTGACATTTTTCTTTCAACTATAGCAATGACCTTGCGTTCAACCTTCTCGTCGCAGCTTGCTTCACTGGCATAATATATGCAAGCAAATATTTTTATAGTGTGTTACAGAATATGAAATAATAATTTATAATTATAATATTCAACATGAAAATTTGCAAAAGTTGCGGAAAATAAAGAGCTTAACTCAAATTCTATTCTCGCCGGGGGGCGGATAACTCCCATAAGTCTGTGTACAAGCTAGTCAAAGTCTTTAGAAAAATGATTTAAAAGTCCTATAAGTCGGCTTAATTCCTGCAGATGATTTAAAAGTCTCTAAAAATTCTTCAAAATGCTTAAAAGTCCCACAGTCAGTTAAAATCGTTCAAATTTAAAAAAATTTACTTAATTTCATATAGAGGATTTTAAAAGTGACCTGAATTCAGTTAAAGCCTTATATTTGAAAGTTACCAAAGCCTTCCAAGCTTTTTTAAGTGACTTGAAATTTATGTTTTACAAATTTTGCAAATCGAATGATAATCGGGATATGTGAAACCATTTAAATTATTGCTTTTTTTAAAACTAATTTTTAGTCTGCCGTTTTGGAACCTTAATACATAAATAATTCCTTTTGGTAACTGTGGAACAGACTACGCTATCCTAAAAATCCCTACAAATCCAGAAAAAATCCCATAAATACATCTGGGATTTTAAATTCTTGTACACATTTTTTGGAATATGCACTCCTCGGTTTTGCCGCCGTATAAATTCTCCAAGAGTCAAAATGTACCCGTTATTCATAGTCAGTCCGATTTTTATTATATTACTTTTTAATAATCCTTAGGTTAGTATTTAAAAATCAGTTAAAGCAAATGTTATAATATTATATATTTTTGAAATCAGCAAGAAGAGATCTTTTTAACCGTCTTAAAAAATATAGACTATCCCATTCAAAAAAACAAATGTTGTGTAATTTTCGCAGCTTTTTGATGCTCTATTGTTATTTGCCTTATCATTAAAATGTGATATTTTTTTAGTACCTCAATAAATAAAAGGCAAAAAGGCATGTCAAAATATAAAAAAAAACTTCATGTTTTATAACTATCGATGTTTTTTTGCAAAACACTGTACTTTTTTAAAAAGTAGTTTATGTTAAATTTTACATTTGAAAATATAAAAGTGATCAAAAGTAAAAAATGGATTCCATTCCATGTCAGATTACAAACCCACTTTTAAATACCTGCAATAATAATGGTTCTTCTGAATACGCTTATATGTTGTATATAAATAATTAAAATGATGCTACAACAATTAAACACCTGCTTATACCAAATTTCTAAAAAAATATCCTATGGAAAGGTTTAAAATGTAAATGTCATTTAAATTGGCACTAATAATGGACTTCAGAAACGTCTTATATGTTGTTTTAAAATCACACAAATGTACAAAATTAAAATCTTATTGCTATTTCTAGAATAAATTTAAGTCACTTAAAAGACTTATAATTCATTCATTAGTCGCTTAAAATATTTATAATTCATTTAAAAACACATTAAAAACTTCAAATTTACCTAAAATCTACGAATGTAGTTATTTAAGTCGATTTTTGCTTTTAAATAATAAGGTAATATAATACTTTCGCGTACTTGATACCATTATTTATTTCCTGCAAAGTATTTCTCAATTCAAAGAACATAATATGACGTTTTAGGTGTAGGGTGATAACAATAATTAATAGCTGCGAGTTCAGTCTTGATTTGTCAACGGACATATGCTGTCTTATTTAAATTATTAGAATCTATAGTCAAAACGAATTGGAAATCAAGTAAGAAACACCATGAATTACCAAAAACGTCTTCTATGCAGACCACTTAATTAATTAATTAATTAATGTTAATTTTGAAAATTTAAATCAAACTTGCTTGCTAATTGCTTCAAACGCACCATATATGCAAGCAAATATCTTATAGTGTAATAAAAGAACATAAAATGATAATTCATAATTGTGTTAAAAATTTACAAGGATAATTTCAAGAGTCGCCGAATATAAAGAGCTCAATTCAAATCCTATTTTTGTTTATCTATGATATTGTAATAATACATATTTTTTCCTTCCTTAATACCATTCTTTATTTCCTACAAAGTATTGCTTAATTCAAAAAATATAATATGATCTTTTAGATAAATCTTTCAAAGTTTGTTAATGATCCAATTAAAATTATGACGGGCTTTTTAATGAGTTATTTGGATTAGTTGGTAATAGTAATGGTAATAAAATATATTTCCTTTCTCAAGGCTACTTATAGTGAGTACGAGAGTGGGTCCCATTAGTCACAATAAAATTACTACACATATAGAACATTTTGACAACACCATTAACACACATAATTAAAATTTTCGATATCAATACCTATATTTCGATAGAAATCACCTATATAGGCATTAATATCGAAAATTTTAATTATCTGTTTGTTTATGGTGTCGTCAAAATTGTCCAGTCTATCTTTATAATGTCCTATATGTGTAATAATGTTATTGTAACTGGTGGGATCCACTGTAACTGGCCTTGAGAAAGGAAATATATTTTCCGAAATGTTGGCAGCTTAACACTGGGTTTCATTACCAACTGATCCATATAATCCTTTTAGATAAAGGGACCACCTTTTTTCCAAAATAACTAAATAACAGTAATAACCAATTAATAATTAATAGTTGTCGAGTCGAGTTTTAATTTGCCATTGGAGATAGGCTGCCTTATTTAAAATATTAGAATCTATTATCAAAACGAATCAAGTAAGCAACACTATGAGTGACCAAAAATGTCTTTGTGCAGACCACTTACTGCTAATTTTGAAAATTTAAACCAAACTTGCTTCAGCAGACAAGTTTTTGCTTGTCTTAAGGGTAATATTTTCTATGCTTAATATCACTCTTTATTTTTTTTGCAAGGTATTGCTCAATTCAAAGAACAAAATATAATCTGTTACCATTAAATGTGATAACAGTAATAACATATTATTAGCAGCCAAGTCAAATCTTCATTTGCCATTCGTAGTACCCTGCCATATATAAAATACTAGAATCTATTGTCATTGTAATAAATTTTAAAAATTTAACTTCCAATTGAAGATTTTTGTAAAATTGGTAGGTTGAAACTCTACTGGCTTTGACGTCATGATGCACATCAATGGTTCGACATTCTCGCATTTGTATAGACTTCGCTTTAAAATGACTGCATAGTATTAGGCTCGGTATTAGGTTAAGTGATTTTGGAGTAGAACAAAAATAACAAATTAATTGTTAATAGTGGCCAAGTCGACTCTTTATTTGCCATTGGATATACGCTACCTTCTTAAGAATGTTAGAATCTATTGTCAAATCCAAGTGGAAATAAATTAGGAAACACTATGATTTATCAAAAACGCCTTTTATGCAGACAACTCAGTGTACATTTAACATTTTTTTACAAAAATTAAACCAAACTTGATTTATGTTGGTTTCCAACGGATAATATATGCAATCAAATATTTTTATACTGTATTACAGAATATTAAATAATAATCTAATAAAAAAATAAGTTTACAAAAATAATTTTCAAATTCTATTTTTCTTGTAAAAATTATATCCTTTACCCTAAACTTCAACAGCTCTTGCTTTGCGCAGCAAAGTTGTTCAGCTATGGACGAGTATATTTAAATTCATTAATAAATCATCGATTAAAACTCATTTTTGTTGCGTATTAATTAACAATTTGTTCCATTTTTAAATTACTATGGACTTTTTTAAATTCTAAGTGGGCTAGTCCTTCAACGTCAGCTCCAGTTTATAATGCTAATGACGTTAATTTCTATTTTACCATTTCGCCGTTCTTATCCTTAAATTGGAGTTAAGGGACAAGCCGACTTGTGGCACATTTAAAATTAAAACAAGTCAAATATAAATGAAATGAACGTCCATAGAATTGAAATATAAAAACGCATAAAAGGCAAAGTTCTTTCTTGCTGTCAAACCGGGAGCCAATCCTTTTGGACGCTTGCCAAAAATGTTAAAATTTGTGCACAAGCTCCTTTCCAGCTCTAACTTCTGGTGATGAAATCATATTCACGTCTAAAGCAAGCGTCGTAAATTCTACTTTAATTCATCCTTTTTACTTCCCCCTTCCATCAGTACCAGATTTGCCGTACAATATGCACGAAATTACCTGCAAGGTTAACAAGATACAACATATTCTCAAAACCCTTAATACCAAAAAGTATTCTGGCTTTGATGGTATTCGGGCCATAGTCCTAAAAGACTGTGCGTCTGAATTGGCCCCTATCCTCACCAGGTTATTCCAAATGTCCTCTGACAAGGACATTTTCCTAAAAGCTGGAAATCTGCTCGACTACAGTTCTCCAAAAAGAGATTCGCAACTCTTACCTCTAACTACAGACCCATATTCCGCCTCCCAATTAAGAGTAAAGGAATGGAGAAGTATATCAATGATGATCTCTTAAATTAGCTTGAAAGGTATAAACTTATACAAGACAGGCAATACGCCACCAAAGATCTACAGCATATCATCTTATCTTCATAACTCACAATTCCCTTCTTGCCTATACCCTCCCACAAAATGTTGTACTTGGATTGCCAGTTTTCTGGACTACAGAAGTATTTCCACCCTTCATCAAACTTTCACCTTATAAATGCAGGCATTCCACAGGGTTCAGTCTTGGCACCTACCCTGTTCCTTCTGCGCATCAATGAGTTCTTCTTTCTCTTCTCTTTCTCTCTTCTACCAACAATCCTATCTACAGCTATGCGGACGATAGGATATTTCACTTCAATATACAACTTCTCAAACCTGTCTTCAAGACTGAAATTGATGATAGGCGTAGTATAATGACTTTATCTCTAACGGAGGACCTCATTAAAATCGTAGAATGGGGAACATGGTCAGGTTAGATTAAAAGCTAGTGGCTCAAACTGACCCCCCACTGCGACTCTGTGGTATATTGTGGCTCACACCTATATTTACACTTCCCCAAACCACTCTAAATCCTCAATGAGTCTTATCATTGCATTTGGGGAGGTATTCTTTAAGTCCACGGTCAGCAGAATATCCCTACCGAAAATGAAGAACCTGATCCTGGCAACACATGGCTGGCTATCTCGTCATCCTCTATATATAGGCGGCACTCGGATTCGTCTTCAAGCCCCATCCTGTGCATGTGATGTCTTAGATCACAATGACCAGTGTATAGGCCTATTCCTGTTTTGAGCTTAATTCTGTTCATATTTAACAGACTTTCTGATATCCCCTTCTTCGTGGGAAGGGCGATAAATGCCTTTGCATAGGACAGACCTGGCAGTCCAAGCCAATAGAGATTAACTTTTTCCTCAACCAAATCCAAAATTGCGCGCTTGGCCGTTTCGTGGGCTACTCCTAAATGGGGAAAAAAGAACCTTGTCCAGTTTAACGCCACTAAGATACAATCCTGTTTACTATCTCACAAATCATCTCTCATCACTCATGCTATTCAAATTAATAATCAAATTCTTCAGCTAAAGATTCCTTTAACATTGTCGGTATTACTCTTAAGAAAGATCTTCGTTGGCAGGATCACATCAAAAATCTTCGTTGGCAGCTCGAAAATACTTTTCTTCTGCCAACCTATTTATCCCTTACACTTCGCAAATCAGACCCTGTCTTGAGTATTGCTCGCACATATGAAGAGCAGCCTCTCCTTTAGTCCTTAATATTCTTGACTTTGTCCAATGTCTGATTGATGAAACAAACTCACAAGGAAGCTTTCATCACTAGAACATCGTCGGTCATGGGCGATCTGTCCCTGTTTTACAGATACAAACACGGATTCTGTTCTGATAAAGTATCATCCATTTTGTCCTCCTTGCTCATTCCTGTTAGGAAGACACGAGCATCGATACACATGCATCCCTTCACGGTCCAACTGTAAATACCAAGGACCTTCCACTTTGTTGGCTCTTTTATTCCCAGAGATTATAGAATATGTTACCAGCAAATCTCTTTCCTTCTTCTCCTCTGCAAGTCTTTAAATTCCACATCAATAAACTTTCCCTGACTTTACTTAAAGCAACCAAGCTACCTAGTACTTAGGCCTTCGTTGTCTGCCCATAGAAAAAACTTTTCTCTCCTCTTTCGTCTATGTATCTTATTACCTCTGTTATAGTGTCACTGCCACTTGAACTATAAAGACCATCCTTCGCTCCTGCCAGTAAAAAAATTTGAACATTTACAAAAATGATATGCAGACGCGCGTATGGCCCAAATTATTTTTGATTTTATGGGGTTTTAAAACAAGAACTAATTGCTATATATCTGAATAAACCAAAAATACATGTTTTAGGCAACACATATTTTTTAAATGCTAGTTTGTACTTTTTCTAGTTGTCTATGTCATGTAAATATAAAGCAAACCTATATCCTAATATATATATATATAATAAATATATATATATATATATATATATATATATATATATATATATATAATATAAAATTCACAGTAATAACAGAAATACGTTTTTTATAATTGCATTCAAAATCTAGAAAATGTAAACATGCCTTGAAATGAACCAACCTATTTACCAGACATTAAAATCCCATTTAGTTTCCATTTTCCCTATTAAAAGTGCATAAAAGAGTATACATGTAAAAAGGAAGTGTTTACATTTTCTCTAAAAAGCCGGGAAAATATTAGCATAAACATATTTTTTTAATATTCCGATTATACAAAATAAAAATTTATGAATCATATTATTTGTTTAAAATACAATTGTAAACATATGAAATAATGTTCTTTTTTTGTCTAGTTTTATTCTAAAACACTTTGATACCCGGGTGGAAAGTAATCACTTTCCACCCAGGTAATTCATCTGGATAAATGGCAAAGTTAGAAATGTGGTTCGTGCAAACTTTTAAAATGTCAGAAATGTCAACATTACATATGTGAGTTTAAAGAGAAGAATAAACTAGTCTCACTCTCAGTCAGATATATATTTTTTTTACTTTAAAATTTATTCCGTGACACTTGTTTCGACCTTACGGTCACCATCAGACCTAAAATCCTTAACTATACTTAACGAAAAGGACAAACATGTTAATATTACCTTTTAAATTGTTGGCCACTACAAATTAAAACATAAAACGACTATACACTATACATATTAGACGAACACTGAGGTGGTACAGTAAAATGTATCTAAAGTCAATTGAGACAACCTAAAAACTAAATATCCGTCAACAGTCGGCGATTTCATTGTGAAGCATGGGCGGTGTGATAGAAATTTAAATTTATTTTTGTAAAACAGATTAGTTATTAATACTTTCTTTTTATTATTTATTGGCATTTAACAATTTTTTCAATTCGTTTTTTTATTTGATCTGGTGGGGGGATGGGGAAATAGCTAGGCTACATAGAAAAAAATGTATTCTCCGTAAATAAATCACATAAAACGTATTTGTATGGATTTATGGGAGAGATTATACCAATAGTAACCTATTTGATAATATATTCACTTTGCAATTACACAGAGGGGAAAAGGAAGGGGATAAAAATTGAAAGTTTCGTTAAAGATCGAGCAGGTCATCTTGGAGAGTATCGGGTATATATATTTCAATTTTAAAACATTTGATTTTGAGGGGTTCAGGTAAATAGTGGCTAAAAGTCAAATACTTCGTAAAAAATTGAATCGTTCAGAGAGGTTTTTCAATTTGTATATTGCATATTTCAAATTTTAAATCACTCTGATGAGTAGTTTTTAAGCTATGCCGCGAATTGACAGACAGACAGACGGATTTTTTGGCAACTAGTGAAGCTAAAAACCTTAAAATATGTAAAATCTGAGAAACTGATTTTTTCACGGTTACAAATATTTTATTTGGCCGCTATTTTGTTCTGCCATCTTGAATTAGAACCACAGTTTTAGTAGGTTATTTCTATACCACAATTAGATATGGCACACAATTTGAAATCAGTCCATTAAGTAGTTTTTTAGGCTGGATTTTTAAATATTTTATTAACCCGCCATTTTGTTCCGCCATCTTGTATTCGTACAAGAAATTTACTGGTTGATTTCTACATAAACTTGATTTTTGTACAAAATTTGAGATAAGTTGGATCACTGGTCTCTTAATAATTTTTTAACATTTTACTAGGACGCCATTTTGTTTTGCCATATTGGATTTTTACCAAAATATTACCAGGTCATCCCCAAATGATTCTTAATTTTTGACTAAAATTTGAGGTTGATCTGATAAGTAGATTTTATGCTATGCCGCGAACTGAAATCCGGACAGACAAACCGACGGAATTGATAAAACGTATTTTTTGACATCTAAGAACGCTAAAACCTAAAAATATGTAAAACCTGAGAGATTGTTTTTTTTCACGATTACATATATTTTATTTGGCAGTCATTTTGTTCCGCCATCTTGAATTCGAACCACAGTTTTACTAGTTCATCTTTATACCACAATTAGTTATGGCGCACAATTTGAAATCAGTCCGTTAAGTTGTTCTTCAGGCTGAATATTTGATTAATCCGCCAATTCGTTCCGCCATCTTGGATTCGTACCAAAACTTTACCAGTTGATTTCTACATAATACTACTTGATTTTTGTACAAAATTTGAGATAAGATGGATAAATGGTTTTTTATTAGTAATTCACCAGGCCGCCATTTTGTTTTGACATTGGATTTTTACCAAAATATTACCAGGTCATCCCCTTAGCACCCTTAATTTTTGACTAAATTTTCAAGTCAATCTGATGAGTACTTTCTAAGCAATGTCGCGAACTGTCAGACAGACAGACAAACCGACAGATGGACTGACGGAATTAATAAAACATATTTTTGGGCATCTAGAGGTGCTAAAATCTGAAAATATCTAAAACCTAAGAAATTGATTTTTTTCACGATTACAAATATTTTATTTGGCTACCATTTTGTTCCGCCATTTTGAATTAGTACCACAATTTTAGTAGTTCTTCTCTATACCACAGTTAGTTATAGCACACAATTTGAAAATGAAATTAAGTATTTTTTCTTGCTGAATTTTTAAATATTTTATTAAGTTGCCATTTTGTTCCGTCATCTAGGATTCATACCAAAATTTTATCAGTTGTTTTTTATATAATACTTGGTTTTTGTGCAAAATTGTAGGCCAATTGGGTACCAAAATGTCACCAGTCATCCCGTTATAATTTTTAATTTTTGACTAAAATTTGAAGTCAATCGGTTAAGTAGTTTTTTAGCCATGCCGCGAACAGACAGTTCGACAGACAGACCGATCAGACAGATCTAACCAATTGTATTATGGATATAACCAATCAGAAAAGTCACAATTACAATAATTTCCTTTTTAACTCGAGATCTCTACTCCGCCCACAAATTTTAAAATATATCCACGTTGACTGTGTAAATCAAGGTCCGCTGTTTGTACGGGGACCTGTCAACTGAATAAAAATAAATTTATTTGATATAAGTGGTGTAGTAAATTGAGCCTACCCCAAATTTTCCGCTGCCTCAATTAACTTTAGATACACTATACCTACACTTATGTCGAACCAAATGCATAAAAACTTCAATAAAAACAACGAAGCTATAGGTAAACATTTTAAAGTAATCAAATATAACGTTGTACAATTTATAATTAAAAATAAAATTGTTGCTTACACTGAGATTCGAAATCGTGCCTCCTAGTTGATCCCAGTGTAGGCAACAATTTTACTTTTAGTATAAATTTTACAACAGTATTTTTGATTATTTTATAAAATTTACCTTTAGATTCCTTGTTTTTAAGTTTTGGTTCCACATAAGCTAACGCACCCTTTTACCGGAAAATGTTCCTTCTCGCCAGTGTTACGAACTATATTTTTTCTAGGTGTGTACTAAAGGTAATGATAAAAAAAATATATTTTTTCGGTAAAATTTCTAAAGTAGCTACATCAGCACAATGCAATCAAAAATTTTGTGTTCCATATTATTTTACGTTATTATATGACACCATTTGACACTTTGAAATTATTTTTGGTAGTCAATAAAAAGTTATCATCATAGAAATCAAAGGTAACTTGGTGAATCAGCAAGACAATTATTCGACGTCACAGTGATTATTTCTCCTTTGCGAACTCTTCCCTAATGCCTTCCCGCATAGAAAATAGTATGGACAGAGCCATGTCCCACACACTCGTAGAAAAATAAGTCTTTATTAAGCTTCTTTCAAACCTGCTTATTTTTATCTACCTTTGGAATAAAGTAAGGGCCAGGGCATGGAAATAACGTACGAAAAAGTTTTCTCAATCTCCGATTTACAACTCCAACTAAAAGCATTATCAGTTGGGGTTGTTATTGTTAACAGTTAGTTGGTTAGTTTTCCTTATTCTTATACCCTAATTACGTTTTTTGGAGATGCATATAATTGTTATGAAAATAAATATGTTCCAAGTTTATTTCTTCGTAAAAGGGAAGTATTTCATAGTCATATAAAAAAATACAAGAACAACACATAGGTAAACAAAGTGAAAATCACATACAAGGGTCACAAGAATAAAATGAAACACCACAACTAATTAAAGCAATACAACCTAGTCGTTCAACCGTTGTTTGAGAATGTTTTGATGAGAAATTATTCTCAAACAACCGTTGAACGAGCTAGGTTGAATTGTTTTAATTAGTGGAGGTGTTTCATTTTATTCTGGTAACCCATGTATGTGATTTTCACTTCGTTTACGTGTTGTTCGTGTATTTTTTTATATGACTATGAAAGTCAAATCCTTAAAATTGTCTTGAAGATGCCAAAATAAATTGCGAAACGTAGACTTTTTTGAATATTTGACTTTTCTTTTTGGATCCCTACCCCAAATTAAAAAACACAGCGAAGAATTATAATATTGAATCGTTAAAACAAGACAGAAAAATATTTCTTACACGTCATAAAATTATAAAAAACCTTAAATAAATTAGAAAAACTTTTTATTTTAACTTAAAACAGAAATAATAATACTTCTTCCCTATTTTAAAATTTATAAAAGAACGTTGATGCGCTGTTTTTTTGAATCCTGAATTTTAACCACAATTCAGTTTCCCTTGTCTTTACTGCCAACTCTTGTTAGTTTTGCTAATTCCTCTTCTCTGCAGGCGCCTGCAAGCCCAAAAATAGTCGCAACTTTCAACAAAAGATCTTCTGGCGCCTTATTCATAAAATCCGATATGTTTTCTTTTGAAAAAATACTTGCCTTCTTTGGTTTCAAGCCAACATTTTGTTTTTTGATAACTACAGTTAATTTGTAGAATTTGCTTATATCTATATTTTCTTTTTAAGTTTTAAAACTCTCTTAAGCATTGAGTATTTAGCGCACAAAGTATTAAATTTGGTCTAAATTATTTTCTTAATACTTTAATTAATAGAAAATAAACTAATAGTACCTCTTCTTTAATCGTTTTCACACCTTTTCCTTTGGACCATTTCCCGAACATTTGAAAAACAAAAGTATGAAAAGCAGTGCGGCTTTTCATACTTTTGTTTTGATTTTACTGGCAGTAGCTCCAAATTTGCTGATTCCGCAGCTTTTAGTACCTCTTCTGGTATTCCTTCATCCGAACTAATCATTTTAAGCAGAATTACTTTTTTTAGATGATTGAATTGAGTGTGCGCAAAGAGTTTCCGTGCAAGTGAGTGCGCAAAGTAGCCACTTCGCGCACGCTCGTAGAAAAAAATATCTTCTACAAGCCTGCGCAAAATTGATACTTTGCACACGAAATTGGCTTCGGAAATTTTACTTCCGCGCACTAGCGTGTAGAATTAAATTTTGTTCGCACTAGTGGGCAAAAGGTATAGCTAAATATTTTTAACTTTTTTCCGAAGACCAAAAGTTTAAAAAAATCCACAAAAAATAATTAGTTTTTGTTAGCTGTTTTTTTAGTATTTTGTTTTCAATATATTTTTTATATTTAATGTCTGGTTATTTATTTCTATA
Source organism: Kuschelorhynchus macadamiae (assembly GCA_030620095.1). Classification (NCBI taxonomy): domain Eukaryota; kingdom Metazoa; phylum Arthropoda; class Insecta; order Coleoptera; family Curculionidae; genus Kuschelorhynchus; species Kuschelorhynchus macadamiae. The sequence continues at coordinate 691,122 of JAUTXW010000328.1, forward strand.
AAGGTTTACGCTCGTAAAAAAAGTACTCTTGCGCAGTGTTTTGTTCGCACTGGACTGCAGCCAACGTGCGAACAAGTCTTACTTTGCTCACTAGTTATTTTATTTCCGTGCTTGCATGTCTCACACGACAATATGTCACCCGCGCATACAAAAATCTTTATTCTCGTCTTAATAGTCGTAATGAAATATCCTATTGTGTTGTATGCCTGTTTATTGATTATCAGTATAGACATCAACGTGAAAATACAAAAGTTATTTGTCTTTCAACCAAGCATTTAGTAAAAAAAAACGGAAGACATTATCGAAGAATCCAAGAATATAAACGTCGAACTGTTGTCAGAAAAATCCAAATACCGCTATGCAAAAGAACTGGAAACATTTAGCAAATAGTGTGCAAGAAAATATAATAAATAATTTCAAGAAAGAAAAGGCAATTCTAGCATACCGTCAACCACTTCATGTGGAATATACACAAAGCATAAATAATTTTGCAATGGCAAGAAATCTTTCCATAACAGTTCAAAACCAATTAACTTCAGCCATAAATTTAACGACTGGAAGTAACTGTTATTTTACCATTAATATTAATAATAATAACAAATAAAAATAATATAAGTTTATACTATGACTGATTTTGATGATTTTTGGTATAAGATAAGTAGATTCATAGCCATTTTACCCTGGATTTTACCCTTTTTCTTTCTTCTTTTTAATGAAAATTGACTGGCTCTGTATGAAACTACTACAAACAATTATAAAAAATATAAATGATACTTTTGTAATATGGTCTCATGGAAAATAAAATTTAACTATATTTTAGATCATCTAACCAAACATTATTTTAACATAAAATTCACTATGAAAATTGAGTCGGATGGTGCCATTCCCTTCCTTGACGTGTTAGTACAAAAGAAAGAGGATGGCACCCTAGCAGTGGCGGCTATTCAGGTGAAGAAGGTGAAGTGCTACTTCACCAGGAAAAATAAACAAGCAAACATCTAACTATATTTATTATATGTCTCTTAAAATTTTAGTTTTTATATTCATTTATTCACCTAACTGGTAAAAAATAAACCGTACATCTCGAATAAATATTTTACTGGACCGTTGGCGGCATGTCTTTTTAAAACTTTCAAACGAACTTTATTATAACAACTATAACAGTGGCGCAAACCGCTTCGACTTTGCTGGAGGTGCTATGTTTACGATTTTCCTTAGCAAGAAAATCGTAAACTAAATTAGCAGGAAAATCGTAAACTAAACATAGCACCTCCAGCAAAGTCGAAGCGGTTTGCGCCACTGTTATAGTTGTTATAATAAAGTTCCTTCGACCGCAGGGAAGAAAAATGTTAACCAGCGCCATACAACGCTCTCCGTGAATTGCAGGCACAGTACACTACACCCACGTGTCGTCCAGTTTGCGGTGGTTGTTTACTTTCGCTGATTTCGCTGCAACCGGTGAGTTCCTTTGCAGTTTGGTTGGCTGTTTTGTGTTATATTTATTTATGGTGTTGTTACACCTTCAAATTCAAAGTTAATAAATGTGATTGTTCAAGACTGGAATAAATTAAAAGACGTCTTTGAATTTATTACAAACTGTTACAAATCTGATGAAAAATCAATCCGCCTGCGCCTTGCGAAAGGATTTTTAGGTGAGATGAACGATTTTTGAATTCTTTCTGGTATTAGTGTTTAATGACATTTTCTCAATCACGGACATACTATTTGACATTCTTCAAAAAAAATCGCTTGACATTAATTTTCACATATCCCATATAAAACGCTGTCGTGAGGCGCTCTGTAAAAAAAGAAATGTACATTTTTTAATACCATGTTTGATAAAGCATATTCTATCACAGAAATAAATTATTACAAACCTGAGCTTGCTAAGCTTTCACCTCAAGAAATTAGGGCTATGTATAGAACCCTTTTTTATGAAATATTGGACCATATTTTAATGGAAATGACACTAAGATTTCAAGACTTGAAAAACGTACATTTTCATGTTTGGCAGGTTCTGCTAAATTTTCCGAATATAGTTTATATTTTCAGACCATCATGTCTTAATTGACCAAGGCGGTGAAAGGTTCCGTTTTATAAAAAAAAACCTTTCTGTAGAGAGTTTTTTAGGGGACATAATTGTGAGTATAAAAATGTCTGTGCGACCAATGGTTTCTGAGAAAAACGCCAAAAACCAATGTATTGCGCATTAAGGATGGTTTTTAGGGGTTAAGCTCACACTTCTAACTTGGGAACTCTTCTGATTTTGAAAACTATTCCTTTACTTTATAATTTTTATTTATGCTAATATCATTGTACTATAATGCAAAACATTAAAACTAATATCTAACACCAAGAATAATCTGTAAAAAATTGCTTGTCATCACGAGTACCGCAGTTACTATAAATTTACCGGTAAGAGTAATGTCAACTTGCTTTAGGACAAACAATCAGAAAACGAATGGAAAATACATGGTACAGGTTCTGTCACTCGTGTTTCCCAAAAGCTAAAGGTGAACATCTTAACATTGCAGATGAAACAGTTTAACCTTGGATAGTGAATTTTTTAGGGAACTGGAATTTTTGTTTTCTAACGTCGCGATATTCACGTGTCCACTTGGCGCCTAATATATTTATAAAGATGAAGTTTATTTTTGCCTTTTATAAATAAAACTTGTTTACTATGGTTTTTATCACTTTCATATGTCAACTTTCTATAATTTGAATAACTCGATTTTTAGCATTAGGCCCGGCATTGGCGCCGATTTAACGGGGACAGCGAAGGCGCTTACTTTGTAAGCGATTTTGATCTATAATCTGTTTCCGAAATGTATAGAGTAATAAAACCTCATTAGGTATGCAAAAGGACTACAGGGTGACCCACCAATAATTTATGCCACTTCCATAATTTGGCATTGGCACACTGAAAATGGTACGCCAAAGGCGGATATTTATAAAAAGAATTTAAATTTAACGAAATTTTATTTTAACAATATAAAAATTATATATAATATGTACAAAATATATATAGATAAAATAAATTACAATAGGTTATATTCTTCGTCCTCTGAGGAACTGTCATCACCTCTTGAGATTATAATTAAAGCGTGGAACGTTTGATCGATCAGGTTGTGAAGATCCCACATTTTCTACTCCTCCACGAACTAGACTGCTTTTCGACAGTTCTCTGATGTTACTTCCTTAATGCCTTGATCAAACAGTAGCTTAACATCTTTTATTTTAAATGTTGTGTTTTGTCTTTCTACAAATCCTTTCACTTGCGCCCATATAAGTTCTATAGGATTTAGTTCGCAGTGATATGGCGGTATATTTTCCTCGGCATATGTCATAGAACGATTTTTGTGTAACATTTGCTATGACTAGTAGTTCTTTCTTTATCAAATTTGGTTCAAACTCAGGTAGTTACTGTTAGAGATACGCTAAAATATCGATAACTGTAACACATCCCTATAAGTTGATATTGGTTAGTAATAAAAAAGAAGAGAAGAAGAAGAATGAAAAATGTAATGTTGAAAATGAAGTTAATTTTTTTGTAAAACTTTTAGTTATTGTAATATAAATTTCAGTAAATAAGATGGACAGTTTTCTTTAGCCATAGCAAACAAGAGGTTATGGGCCCGTGTGTTCTAGCAGACGTATCAGTTGATTTTGAGGTAGAAAAAGCAGAGAGATAGATTTGAGGTTGGAAAAATATAGAACAATTAAAAACGTTTTTTAAAAATTGTATAAAAAAATATTTAAAAAACGAGATTTTTTAAAGAGGATTTACAAGAGGAGGTTTTAGAAGCAGATGAGGTTTCTATCAGTACCAGGATGTTTCAAGAGATGTTCGCAGTAATTTAGTAGAAGAGCAGAGGACAGAAATGGGTCAACAGAAAGACAGAAGTGTATGTTTTTTTGGGAGAAACAAAAAGCGAAGACAGTTTTAAAAATCAAAGGGAAGTAATAAAGTTTTTTATAGATCCAGGTTGCACTGACCATATGGTTAACCAAAAAGATATTTTTTCAAGTTTTATCACATTAAAAAATCGAATAAAAATTGCTGTTGCTAAAAACGATCATTTTTTGTTAACCATAGGGGTTGGAAATATAAAACTAATTAGTGATTTGGGAAATAACAAAATAGATTGTACTATAAATAATGTTTTATTTGTACCTAATTTGAGAAGAAACTTACTAAGTGTCAAAAAGCTAGAGATGTCAGATAATAAAATAGTATTTGAAAAAGCGTGTGTAAAAATATTAAATAAAGATGGAAGTATAATATATTTGGGAACATGAGAGAATTTATATGAACTAAAATTTTTGAAAATCAAACGTTGAATGTATGAATGTGGAGCGTGAGGAGAATGATTTTGTAAAATGGCACAGGAGGTACGGGTATATAGGTTTTTCAGGATTAAGAGATTATAAATAAACAAATGGTTGAAGGTTTAGAAAATATTAAAATACAGGATGTAGAATTTTGTGAACCATGTGTAAGTGGAAAAATGAGTAGGTTTCCTTTCAATGAAAGAACAAAAGGTAAGAGAATTCTAGAGATAATCCATTTGGATGTTTGTGGACCTATCACTCCCGCAAATCATGATGGCAGTAAATACTTCATAACTTTTATTGATGATTTTTCAAATTTTTGTGTAGTATGTATATTTAATAAAAGAGAAAAGAGAGAGTAAGTTCAGAGAGTTTGCAAGTATGGTTGAGAGTAAGTTTAATTGTAAAATAGCAACATTAAGACGTGACAACGGTGGAGAGTACAGTTCAAATGAATTTAGGAACTATTGTTCTGGAAAGGGTTATGTTTTAGATTACACTGTAGAATATACCCCGGAACAAAATGGTAAAGCTGAAAGAAAGAACAGGAGCTTAGTTGAACGAGCCAGGGCAATATTAGAGAAATTAGGAGTACCAAAGGATTATTGGGGAGAAGCGATTTTGACAGTTAACTACTTGATGAATAGCGGAACATCGGCCAAACTAGACAAGACACCTTCGGAAGTTTTTGTATGGTAAGAAACCAAATTTTACACATTCTAGAGTTTTTGGTTGTATGAGGTATTGTCATATTCCAAAAGATTGTCGCACTAAGTTTGATTTAAAAGTAAAGAGATGTATAATGATGGGTTATGCTCAGACAGGTTATAGGCTATGGGATCTAGAGAGTCAAAAATTAATTATTGCAAGAGATGTAAAGTTCAATGAAAATGAGTTTTGGTATAAAAGGAATAAATGTATGCAAAGTGATGAGTGTTTGGACAAATATTTTGATGAAACTGAAATAAATGAGGAAACAGAAAATAAACAGATACATAGGGAAAGTGATACAAATGAAAGTGAAATTGAGAATAGGTCAGAGAGTAAGAGATTTGTTAAGAGGCCTTCAAGATATAATGACTATGAACTGTGTATGGCTTTTGATGCATGCGGCCTTGTAGAGAATGTTCCTGCAAGTTTTGAGGAGTCGGGAGGTAGAGCAGACAAAGACAAATGGTTAGGAGCTGTAGAGAGAATGAGACATAGGAAAGAGTTAAGAAACCAGAGAATTGTCAAATTTCAGATACTAAATGGGTATTTACATATAAGTCAGTGGAAGAGAATGAGATAGATAAATTTAAAGCACGGTTAGTAGTAAGAGGCTTTGCACAACGAGATTATGATGAAATATATTCGCCTGTAGCGAGAATGTCAACAATAAGAGCATTATTGATATTAGGAAATCAATATGGCTATTTATTCCAGCAATTAGATGTAAACACTGCTTTTTTGAATGGTTTTTTAAATGAAAATATCTACATTTATCCTCCACAAGGCGTAGATTTAGATAAAAGATATTTTTTGAAACTAAAGAAGTTCTTGTATGGGCTGAAACAGTCATCTAAATGCTGGAATGATGAGAAAAATAAGTTTTTGTTGGATATTGGTTTTTGTCGATCTGAAAATGATTTTTGTTTGTACACGCTAAATATAAAGAATGGGGATAAGTTATATTTACTTATTTATATAGATGATATAATTTTATGTGGTTCAAATTAAGGGCAAATAAATGATATTAAAATAAGGTTAATGAGAAAGTTTCAGATGAAAGATAAAGGATATTTAAAATATTTTCTTGGACTAGAAGTAGACTATGATAGGCAAAAAGGGATTTTAAAGATTTGTCAAGAAAAGTACATTAAAAATATTTTAAAGATTTAATATGGAAAATTGTAATGGATGTTCGACACCAATAGAAAAAGACCTTAAAATTGAACATTGTAATGAAACAAATAAAACAACAAAACCATTTAGAGAAGTAGTCGGTTGTTTAATGTACCTAATGTTAGGTACTAGATTAGATATATGTTTTGCTGTAAACTATTATAGTAGATTCCAAGGTAAAGCAACAGATGAAGCGTTTAACCACTTGAAAATAATTTTAAGATATTTAAAATCAACAAGTACTATAGGATTAGAGTATAGAAGGAACAATAGAAATGATTTTGGTTGTAGATGCAGATTGGGGAAGCGATACGTTAGACAGAAAATCCGTCACTCGATATGTTCTTAAGATTTTTGACAACGCTTTGTGTTGGACAACTAAAAAGCAAACTTGCGTATCCCTTTCCTCTACAGAGGCTGAATTAGTAGCACTCTGTTCATCAGTTTGCGAAGGCTTGTGGCTTCGAAAGCTGTTTTTAGATTTAGATGTTAATTTTGATTATATCACTTTTTTGAGGATAATCAGGGTTGCTTGGCATTAATTAAAAACCCAGCAAACAATAGGAGAGTAAAACATATAGGTTTAAAATTTAATTTCGTATTTGAAAATGTTCAAAATGGTAAAATAAAAATAATTTATGTTGATACTTTAAATCAACAAGCTGACATCCTCAAAAAGGGTTTGCCTGTAAGTTCATATATAAAATTTAGAAATATGTTGTCTTTAAAGGATTTTAGCGAGGGGGGTGTTGGACATACGCTAAAATATCGATAACTGTAACACATATTAGTTGTTATTGGTTAGTAATAAAACAGAAGAGAAGAAGAAGAATGAAAAATGTAATGTTGAAAAGGAAATTATTTTTTTTTGTAAAACTTTGAGTTATTTTAATGTAAAAGTTCATTAAAAAAGAAGGTCAGTCTTCTTTAGCCATAGCAAACAAGAGTTAGCCAGTCGATAATTTCTTGTTTTCTCTAAGATGAAGTTGGTGTCTTCTCTATGCGCCGTGAATGATAGTTTGCGTTATCCATAACCACTACCGAATCAGGCGGAAGATATTTTATCATTTTGCCAAAATAGTCTTCGAAAACATCCGAATTCCTGTCTTCATGGTACTGTCCCGCTCTGGCACGACTGAAAAGTTAGCAAACCTTCTTTAAAAATCCTTCTTCGCTTCCAATGTGTGCAATTATTAGTCCCTTCCCTTTTCCCGAAGGCACTTTAATACCCGTTGACAGGCCTCCGATGAAGGCTTGGCAGGCACTGGTTATATTTTTGTCTTGGCATATTTTTTGTACTATATAACCTTCATTGATCCACGTCTCATCAGGATACAAAATTTTCTTTTGCTCCCCGCGGCACTGTTTTATACATGTCAAGTATTTTCAACAAACAATTTCATCGCTTTCCAGTAAAAGTGCTTTTCGGTTATGCTTTTCCCAGGCAAAATCCTTTTTTTTTAAGTTATCCATAAGAGTGTTTCAAAGGGATACTGTCATCTTGGCGAAGCTCCGTCAAAATTTTATCTAGAGTATTTCATTCTTAAAATAAAAGGAGGGAAATTTTCTTCGAATTGCACATTTGTTGTCTTCATCAAGGACTTTTGCTGGTCTTTTGGGAGATTACACTTGACCTGCTATATTTCTCTCCTATTGAAAATGGTGGACTTTCCAATTCCAGTCATTCGGGAACATTGTTCAAACAATTTCTTGTACAGTAAAACTTCAGTAAACGTCTTTTATGCAATCGTGCACATTTAAAATAATAACTTTTTCGACAGGGATTTAAAAGAATCTTTATTATTAGTTCTATAAACAAAGTTTACCTACGCCTATGGAGGACCCCGAAATTTAGTCAAACTGGACGGAATTCTCCATTTTATTACTCTATACACTTCTGAAATGTTCCACTTAAAAAAATAGCTACTAGCAAATAAATATATTTTGCAATTAATTTAATATTGTGTAGACCCACCTAATCCAAAATCAGTGTGAAAGTCAGATTTTCCTCCGGGGGAAAAATTCTTCTGTCTTGGGGGAGGGAGAAAGTTTATGTCATTCGTTTTACGAGAAAATTTATATATTTTGGACAAAAAAAAACAATTAGATCTCGAAAAATTAGTTACAAAATGGCTTAACCAACTACACCCATATCGAAAAAAGTTCAGGTAACACAAATGTTGTCAAAATATTACAAAAGAATTAATAATGAGTTTTAAATCTAAGATCAATCATCGTAGAAGGATTTACTCCAAAATTCATTTTATTTCGTGTCAGAGTTGCTCCCATTTCTAAAAAATTTTATGCAGTATGTTTTCATTGCTTTTGTTTAACTGTTTATGTATTTCTTGTTTTTATTACCGTAAGGTTTTTATCTTTTTTGTCGTTTTTTATTTTATATGTTCGTACTATTTTTATCTAAACTGCCCAAAAAACCAAATACAGACTTTTTGAGAATACCCTGTAAAAAAAACTGCAAAATCGCTATACTTCTGTGTAAAGAAAAGCTGGGATAATAAAATCTCGAAAGTTTTATATTAAATATAGGAACTCATAGAAATTTATACTTTTTTAAGTGCAAAAAATACAGATTTTTTGAAAATACCCTGTAACTTTTTTTTCAAAACAAAAAAATGCAAAACATCTATACTTCTTGGTATAGAGAAACTGGGATAATTAAGTCCCCGAATTTCCACAATAAATAAAAAAACCACTAGAAATTCTAAATTTTCTAATTTAAAAAATACAGACTTTTTGAAAATACCCTATAACTAAATAAAAAAATAAAAAATTCGAGATATCGAACAAAGCTTCTAAATGCGATTACTATGAAAGTTCTAGAATAACTATTGCAAGAGATGCAAAGAGTTAAAATTTTTTATTTTTACAGTATATTTTTCACACCCCGTATAACACAAAAAAAATTATTGTTATCAAAGATCACCTCAGGCTGTTGACTAAAGAAATAATGACCTTTCAGAATCTTTTGAACTTTTGAAAATCGGCTAAGGCATTTCCGAGATACAGCCTCCTAAAAATGAAGGAAAATTTGCTGTCCCGAATAATTTTTTATACTATTTTATGACGGACTATCATTATTTTTTGTGAAGAAATGTACAAAATAAAAACTATATAACTGTATAAGTTCCGGCTAAAGCAAAATATGTCGATTTTTTGATGTTGTCTATTCAAACATTTTAACAGGCAGCCATTTGTTCGACCCTATTGGATTCGTACCAATTTTTTATCAGTTTATAGCTACGGCACACTTGATTTTTGGTCAAAATTTGAAGGAATGATTTTTAAACTTTCTAAATATTTTATTTAGTTGCCAATATTTTCCGCCGCCTTAAACTTTGTACTAAAATATTAAAAATATATTTCTATATAACACTTTATTTTGTTTTGCCATCTTGGATTCATATCAAAAATTGACCAGTTTATTTCTATATAACACTTGATTTTTGTGTAAAATTTGAGATAAATTGGATTTATACAATTGAGAAATTTTGTACAAAAATCAAGTGTAAAACAAAAATTAATTGGTAAAATTTTCTCAATCTTATATGGAAAAACAAAAGAACGGCCGAATTAACTATTTAAAAAGTCGGTATAATCCATTTGCTAGAATAAGGGACTTCCTAATTCTGGAAGAAAAGAATAAATGTCATAGTTGTTTTTTTTACTGATCATGTAACTAAACTTACAAAGAGTAAAAATAATAAAAGTATTATAATAAAACAAAATTAAAAAATGGTACACTTAAATATGGCAGCAGTGGTTTTATTTAAGTACCATGAATGAAATGTACGTATATTTGTAAGTTTGTTAGATTTAAATACATAAGTTGAGGAGATGAGAACTGTATATTTGTTACAATCTAAATGATTCGAGAGAATGATAACTATCGGCTTGAAGATTTCAAAATAAAAATGTATAGCAAAATCGGTAGAATAGATTTACAAAATACATATGAAAAATAAATAAATTCGAAAAATCGGTAAACTGGCTATTACTCGGAACATCTCTCATAACGATATCCACCAAACAAACATTAAATAGTTTTCATATGCATATATTTACTTGGCAATAACTTTAGAGATTTATTGTATAAATTGCAATAATACGGAAGTATCACGAGATAAGTTGTGAGTACAAAAATAGATAAAGCCCATTGAATAGAATTTTCTTCCTAATAAAACTTTCTCTTTATCAATAAATCGGACAGACCAATATTTATATAATGGGTATAAAGTTATTTTCAAATAACTATATGCATATAAAGATTGTTACATGCATGTGGTGAAATCCATTACGAGGAAAGTTCCAGGAAAAATCCAATTTACCAATTTTTTATTTTTACTAAAGGTACGTGTTAAATTATTAAACAATATCGAGATAACATAGAACGGAAGCTATCACGGTTTTGATCAATTACTATCCGACGTTTCGCCTTTTATTGCACGAGGCATCTTCAGGGATCTTTATTCCACTAAATTCAGTGTTCAGATCTCGTGGAGCAAATATATGACAATTTTAGGGTTTTACCTTGATACTATTATTGTTATATTTCTATCGAATCAACAAATCTACACCAATGACCTTGATGGTCCTCAGATACTATTTTTCTTTCAGTTTGCTATTTTACGTAATGTTTTTCTCAATTTGAATAAATTGCTTCAGGCGTTTTCAAGACAATTATTCGATTTAATATTTTACCTTAAATTAGATGCTTAATAGTTTTTATTTAAAATGTGATGACGATTGTTTAAAAAAAATTAAACTCGAATTCAAGACCCTTTTTTGCAATACCGTAGCGCTAGTTTTGGCGAAAGGGATTAATGAGTTTTCCAAATGAAATATTATATTAGTTTTCACTTTTTACTGCATTTTTTGAAGTGGGTTTTATTATTTTTATACAAAAATTTTATTTCATTATTTTTATACTCGTCTTATTGTAAAAGTCAATTTTAACAAATAACTACTGGGTCTACTGCATTATGTTGAATTGTTGTAGAATAACATGTCTTATTATACAATATACAATGTTAACATACATACTTGTTCTTCCTGACAGAATGGTGAACGCATTAGTAAATACATATATTGTTCAATGTAACAGTTCAAAAGGGCGTTATTCCTCCATTTTTAACACTTTTTCAATATGCCTGCTGAGACCACCCCGGTAACATTCTCAATAATCCCTGAGTCAGACCATCGCGGAGTAATCTATGTACATACATAAAAAAATAAATGGGATCGAATTGATAACCTCCTCTTTTTTTGAAATCGGTTAAAAATAGTGTTTTTTAAAATATTCATTAAAGGTAGTATTAGTAGTGTTTTAGTATTTTTTTTTAATCCTCCACCATAAAAATGCCTATTATTTCAGAAGGTTTACCCCTTATCACTCCACTAAAAGTTGCATAAAATGTATTTAATTAAAAAATTTCTGTACTCAACAAAATGCAAATAATATTTCTGTTATGTGTTGCAAATTTTCACGTGCGTTGTACCTAACATTTATGCTTTTTGCATTAACTTATAAATCAATCAGGGTCAGAAAAATTCAAAATTAAATTTCTGGAATTCCAGTAATAAATGTATACATTTATTACTGGAATTCCTCCTGGCGGTGGAGATATTATCTCTCTTATCCCTAAGAGATTAAAAAACTGTAAATACAAAATTTGTGTTGATTTTTGTAAATTGTTTTTTAAATTAAATAAACTGACTATTGATTTAAAAAAAGTTTCAAAAAGATTAAACAAAAACGCCATTAATTTACATGCAATATTTACTTTATTATATACCTGAATTCTTTTTAAAATTCAACGTCAACTTGATATGACATAACATATGCCCAACTTCAACTGTTTTCGAAATATTCACGTTTAAATACCATGATTTTTGTTTAAAATATCCGAGTGCAGAAAAGAAAAACAATGGCTCGGTCTCAGTCAAGTGGTTTAATATTGTGAAAAAAATGCTATGATTATACGTGTTTCGCCAAACAAACAGGCATTATCAGATCTTAAAACAACAAAAATATGTAAAATATATGAAACAGGCACATACAACTACATAATTAAACAAATACGATTAAATTACCGAAAAGTGACTACAGAATTCTAATCGTACTGGAAAACCAGTCAATAGAAGCTGCTGCACGATTTGGTTTTTATAGGGATGGACGCTAAGGTCATCATGAAGAATCCGTCTTAAGCTTCGATTTTAAATCTGCAACGTCTAATTCTTTAATTGTAGAGCTCTTTGGACTTCTTTCTATGGATAAACGCACTCATTCAAAATGTTCAGGAATGCGTACCGATTTCGTTCAAACAGGGTAATTTGAAGATTATTAATAAAAATTTGATACCAGTTTAAAATCGTGTTTCTTGAAGGGATTCTTACTTAGCTGGGAACATTGAACTGAATATGAAATCGTCTTTAAAGTATATTATAAATTCAGATTTAATGTATTGCATTGCACAAAAGATACGATGTTCTACGGCACATTTATTCATTTTTACATTAATTAATAATAATAATAAATAATTAATAACTTCGAATGATAACTAGGCCAACAATATTTCAGTAAACTGACAACTAAAGGAAATACCACTTTTAAGCAATGAACTTTATTTTTATCGGCGTTTTTACAAAAACAAAACAAAACATCTAGTTATCTTCATACGAAAAAAACTGCAACACACACCCAACAATTGCTCGCCCTCTTCCTGTTAATATTTATAGAAGTAAGTTTTTAATGATATATTATTCAGTACTTATTGCCGTACCCTTTTCCTAATCCCTCAGTATCTCCCCATTACAGTTACATGCAAGTGAAAAATCTTAAAAATATATTAAATAAAACCCTTAGTTAGTGCTTGTGAAGAGGGCTTGTTAACACCACATCAATAATTTAGGTAGGTTATCAAAACCAATTGGATGCAAGAAAATATGGTTTTTCGTCATCCAGCTGGTTTGTTGAGAATGTCTTGTTTAAAATTGTTTTATCAATAAAATCTTTTTATCACGGATTACAATGTCCTGATCTCGTGCAGATTCCTGAAGATGCCTTCAATCGGTCTAAATTCTAAAAACTATAATTTCTTACTTGACTAGCTACTAGATTGGTACATCAAAAGTGGATGATACTTTGTATATTATTTAGATTATTTAGAAGTGGACATAATAATTTTGCTTATCAACTTTCCTCGTTAAATACACTATCTAACAACAACAAATTTGAACACAAAATTTTGCTTGTATAAAAGAGTCTTCACAATATTTTTAATAAGAATCTGAGTTGGAAATATATTTCAGATGTATATTAGACGAAAAGGATTGGAAAACCTAATTTCCTTAAAATGACTACCATCCATTCCTTAAGTATATTTTAGACACTAGAAAAAATAGCAAGCAATCACTTTGATGCTGAACAGGATGTCTCTTTATATTTTGCGCCCTACTTACTGTTTTATTTTTAAAGACTGAAAAAACTTTAAATTTAAAAGTTTTAAGATTTTGTCTGATCCGCCAGGATTTTTGTCACAATAAATAAACGAATATCCTCCCAAATCTGTCAAAAAATACCAACTCTTGGGTTTCTTTTTAAATGGGACACCCTATATTTATTTTTCTTATAGGGATCCTCAAAACCTTCTGACTTTAACGATATATACATGTTATAAATTTACTCTAATTGTTCTGTTAATATTTAAAATATAAAAATCGACATACCTAGAAACATGGTATGACCTGCAGGTAATGATGATTGATGAGCTGCCATTATCAAAACTAAACTTTTATTTTTATTTTCCTATACGAAGGGATATTCAACTCAAGAAAAACTTAACATAGTGTACTTTACAAATGAAGCAACAAATATTTCTGAAGTCATAGGGAACATAGCAGAGCATTCTGTTATTGTCAAACATCTTCAAAGTCATCTCCAACACGAGTGCCAAGCTAAATTTATATAACACGGTTAATACTTTCTAGAATTTCATTTTAAATATGCTCAAAGTAATTCGCTTTACCAGTGATACACTTGACGATTCTTACATTCCACTTACAACCAATCTTCTTCCGGAATACCTTCAAGATAACCGTGAACTGCAGAATCAGTCTCTTCTTAGTACTCCGCAAATTACTTTTAAGCCCAAAAAATAGCCAATATCGCACACTGCTAAATCAGGTGAGTACGGATGATGTTCTATTACATATATTTTTTTTTCGGCAAACATGAGAGAGATAAAGATGCCATATGCTACGATGTCTTGTCATGGTGCAGCATAATTCCTTTGCCTTGAGCTCTCCTGAATACTTTAGGAAAACATTTTTCAATATACCATTTAGCTGAAACATCTAGCTTAATTGCCTTTACTAGTTTTGTACTGCTGAAGAATACCGCATACATAACTTTTTCTATAGCTCCCTGCTTTTAGAAAGTAACTTCAACAACTAAACTTCAAATGACAGATAAAGAGTTCTTCTAGGTATGGCAGTTGTGCATCTGGAACCAGACTACCTGAGCATGAAACTTAATTAAGCTTCCTGCTTATTCGTAAAATAAAATTACACTACTTTAGGTTTTGCTTTAGCTGAATACCCTATATTAAGAAGTCAAAATAAAATTACTTTCCAGGAACGTGATTCCATTGTGACACGGTCTAATCCCAAGAACCATGATTTCTTAATTGTGGTAACAAAAAGAAGCTACTTTGCCTTCTCCTTAGATGCTGAGAGGAAGTACCAAAGCATTGGTAATAGAAAGAATAAAAGCTACTCGACGTGATTTGGATATAAACGCTCGTAAGTTATTGAACATTCATTTAAAATTATCTTTTATATTGGAATATCAAATATTTAGAACTCTCGATGGCATTACCAATGCGCCAGCGGAAAGGATACATCAAGCAGTTCCCAATAAGCAACAGAAAAAGTTCGAAGGACTGTTGGACAACCAAAGACCAATAAAACCTCCAGAGGGCACCGTAATACATTTTTCTACCAAAATTCTTACTGAAGTAGAACAATCCGTCCTCTCTAAAGGCCAAAACTTTGCCATTACACCAAAGGTCATACCCATAGAAGACATAGGGTCATCCGTTGAAGCGACAATTAGAAGACTTCCAGCAGAAGAAAAAATTCTAACCCGCCTAAGTCTAATCTATTAGCTGCGGAAAGGATGGCGATAAAAACATTAAACAACAATATATACAGACATCTTGGTCCTTCCAGCTGATAAGGGAAATGCCACTGTCGTCATAGACAAAACAGATTACGTGAAGAAAATACAACTACTTTTGGAAGACAACACCTACAGCAAAATTGAGAGACGGATAACCATCCTTATAAACGCATCCAATCTACCAGCAGAGGAGAAGAAGATGTTAAAGCCAAGCAGCGCAAGGATCCCGCGGTTCTACGGACTACCTAAAATACACAAGGTTAATGTACCACTACGACCTATCGTCAGTGCAATAGCATCTCCTACTTACAAAATTGGTAAATATTTACAGAAAAAACACATTTATAAATCAGCAACTCTACGCATTTTGTAGAAAAACTAAAATCAATCAAATTAGATCCCAAAGATATCTTAGTCAGTTTCGATCTAGAATCGCTATATATGAATGTACCTAAAATAATTCAATTTCCATATTATCAGACTTATTTCGCCATAATAATATTGACAAATCACTTTTAGATTTGATTGAAGCATGTCTCACATCAGTATACTTTGTGTTTCAAGGAACTTTTTATGAACAAACCTTGGGAGCAGCCATGGGATCTCCGCTGTCACCAGTGATAGCCAATATCTTTATGAAAGCCTTCGAGAAGAAGAAGCCTTGGAGTCGTCTCCATTAAAACCAAAATCATGCTTGAGATATGTAGACGACACTTTGGTAATATGGTTCAGAAAGCCACCCTGGGTTTCTTGATTATCTGAATCAACAACATGCTAATATAAAATTTACAATGGAAATTAATTCAGAAGGCATGATTCATTTTCTAGATGTTCTTGTACAAAGGAAAGGGGGTGGTTTCTTATGATACTCTGTTTATAGAAAACCAACGCATACGAACAGGTACCTAAATGCAAATTCCCATCATCATCCACCATAAAAACGATCAGTTATTAATTCATTGGTTTACAGAGCCCTCGTGATTTGTGACCAAAATTCTGTACAATCGGAAACAGAGAAAGTGACTCAAGCTTTAAGAGGGAATGGATATTGCACTGATGATATTAGACGATCAATTAGAAAATATAATAATCCTACTCCACGAAATGATAGTAATAAGGAATTACCGATAGGAAATGTAGTTCTTCCATTTATACACGGAACCATAGACAATATTGCAAGGTTTCTTCGCCGGTCCGACATACGTACAATCTTCAACACACACAAGAAAATTGGACAATGTTTGCGATCGACAAAGGACATTATTCCTTTTCAAACGGAAGGAGTATATGCAATTCCTTGTTCCTATGGTGATGACTATATTGGAGAAACTGTATGTATGTATCAGAAAGAAACAAATTGTACAATCTGCTGTGTCTCAACACCAATATTCTACTGGACATGTCATAAATATAAAATAAACCAAAGTTCTTGCATCGGTTTCGGGATTCTATAAACACAAAATTAGAGAATCTATTGAAATTTATAAGCATCCTAATAATTTTAATAGAGATACGGGCTTCAGTCTACATCATACGTGGAAATCGATCGTTACACCAAGTTACGCTACGGTAAACACAGGTCGACTATAAATAGCCGGCCTGGGTCTCTCCGAGCTTATTTAGTGTTCTGATTTCGTGAAGTGAAGATCCCTGAAGATGCGTCATGCAATCGAAGGCGAAACGTCGGAAAGTAATTCCATTTTGACACGGTCTAATCCCAAGAACCATGATTTCTTAATTGACTACAGCCGTAAAAGCTTTCGTTCTATATATGTATATATTGCTCAAATAGGGAGATTTTGAGGATTCCAATGAAAAAAGTAATAAATAGGGTGTTCCATTAAAAAAAATTGGTATTTTCTAACAGAAATATAACTTTTCTGTTTTGGCCTGCCCAATATCACATTCATCGCAATGTAACGCACGAGTCTAACTAATTTGAGCATCCCCATGGTAAAAAACAGTCAAATATATTTACAATTAACGACGAAACAAATATTCTATAAGACAGTCGTGTTTTACATCATCGTTGCACGCCCATATTTAAATCGCTAATATTACCTAATGTTATACGTCTGAAAACCCGTTTGACGGTAACCCTCGATTTGCCATCGACCCACAGCACACATTCCATTTAAATTACTAAAAAAAGCGCCTAAATTTAAAAACAATGGCCCGCGATGATGCCCGGCATTTGTTTCCGGGGTCAAGGATGATTGTCGAGACCCGCATCTGGGATCCGTCGCGTCGTGCTTTCCTTCATGTTCAGGTCTGTTTTTAGTTAGGCGCCTCGATTTTTGAACTTTGCTCTAAAAGGAAATTTTCGAACGATCACTAGCATATAGTGGCGGACTGGCTAGTTTTTTTTCATTGAGCTCGAGGACCCGCATTTTTTAGAGGCAACTTTGGGTTACGAAAGAGTTTTGATTCAAGACAGGTTTTTTTATAAATCCAGTTCGTTAATTTTTTGTTTCATGTACAATAAAAAAAACTAAGGAACTTGAAAAATAACTTAGATAACAATAACGATTCTAATAAATTATCGCAAATTAAAATATTGGGAGTACTGCGGAAACTCTTAAACATAATTTATCTTCTGACGTGACAGAGTGACATTATTTTGATCGTCATTTTTAGTGTTAAAATGACACATTTTTTCGGACTGAGTACTCTAATAGATTCATTATAACCTGCTGGACACTCGAACTGCATAACGTAATTTTTTGAGGTATTTTTAACGTTCGATATTTCAAAAACGGTAAGCTAAATTGAAATGCGGTTTTCGACGTCAGCTTACTCAAGGTGTGTAGATTACAAACTCGACTGGTGGATCGCCAGATATGATGGGAAAAGGTTTGTACAGGGTGTAAACTAAAACTCTGCATTTTTTACAAAATTTCATTTAACGATATTTTTTACAAAACAATATTTTATTTATTCTCATATACACCAAAATAATCTATGATTAGATACAAAAAAACAATTTCTCCCGTTTTTTGAAATTGCCATTTTTTCGGAATATACAGGGGATTTTCAAAAATTTGTACATGGGTTCACAAACAAAATCCCAACTCACTAGTGATAACTCAAATCAAGCTCACTGTGGTATTGTTTTCATTATTTATGACACTGCTATTAGGAAAAAATACAATAATATTATACAGGGGTCTAAAAAAGCTTACAGTTGATTTAATTATTAAAATTTCATGATTTTGCACATTTTTATGCATTGAACATTGAAAACTAAAGAAAGTATAATAAAACGTAAAAATTTTCAATCCCGTTAGTTGATTTACATAAATTAGAGTATTTTACCGAAACGGTTTTTTAAATTCCATCCTAACCTCACTTCCAAAGAAATTAGCGGTGCAAATGTATAGCGCTACTTTTCAACAATATTGTAAAGTGTTTTTTGAATATATTCGATTTTTTAGAACTGAATGATTATTATAACGAAATTGTAGCATTATTATACCTGGAAAGCAAGTACCAGTAGCGTTTTATAATAATTTCATAATTATACCGGGTGGCCAAATAAGCGTGCAATGTACTGTATCTCGGAAACTACTGATTTTAGAAACTTGCTGTAAAATTTTTTTTAACTATAGTGGCCAAATAAATGCTGGAAAAAATTTTTGAGTTTCTAAGATGACCGCTAGGGGGCGTAACAGCAAATGAAAAATACATAGAAATGCCGATTTTCGCTGGATTTTTTATTATTTCCGCTAAATTGTAAGATGGAAGGTTTATGGCCTGTGCACCGTCTAATCTTAGTTGGCGTTGCGATAAAAATGTCATGGATTCCATGGATACGACAAAATGCTTAATTGGATATTCTTCCTTGTTTGTCATTTTGACGTACTGTTTCTTAAACTCATATTTTTACATTTTACTTCGTGATTTTACCTTTTATTGATTTTTATTTTGTTTGTTTTTTGTGTATTTAATTCATATCTTCTCGATGCGGAGACTAACTGCTGCCGAAAGGCAAAATGCCCTTAGGCTCTTGGACCAAGGCATGTCTCAGCAAGAAGTCGCAAATTTATATAATGTGAACCAAAGTCAAATTTCGCGGCTAAAAACAAGATTTGAAAATACGGGAAACGACGCATATCGGCACGGTGGTGGTTGGGTGAGGAAAATTAGAGGAAGGGCAGAAATAAATTTAGTACGTAATACGCGCCAACAAAGAACGAAGTGTTCCAGGAAATTGAACGATGAGCTGCGTCGTACAGCTGAAGTGCATGTTTCTGATCGTACTGTAAGGAGGACATTAAACAGAAACAATTTGAGGTAAAACTTTATCATAGCAAGCATTAAATTTGCAAGGTCCAATTTTTATCTACATTTAAAAAAATCTTATTCAAGAAATTCCCAAACCATGAGTAATATGGAAATATCTGTAACATCGAAAGCAATTTATTATTACAAGTAGAGGTCAACAAGTACGAACTAAAAAATAAAATCAAACAAATTTTTTAGAGCACGACGTAGAGCGAAGTGTCCTCGTTTGCTACCACCTCATCGTGCAGCACGGTTAGCATGGGCCCAAGAACATCGAGATTGGACCATCAATGAGTGGAGAAACTGTTTTTTTTGCGACGAAACAAGGTTCAACCTCATTCATTCGGATGGTAGAATTCTTGTTTGGAGAGAGCCGAATGAAAGGTATGACGAGGAAAACATGGCACCTCAAGAAGCCTTTGGAGGCGGAGGCATTACAGTTTGGGCGGGGGTAATATACAATGGGAAGTCTGATATTTTCACTACCAGACAAACAGTTAATGTTGTAGTCTATAGGGACGATATCATACTTCCCATTGTCGCGCCATTTGCCGCAAATTATGGACACCATTTTCTTTTGGTCGACGATAACGCACGGCCTCATCGAGCGCAAATTGTAACGGAGGCTTTGCAGGTCAATAATATAAATCGTATGAATTGGCCTGCAAAACAGTTATAATTATTCCTCGATATAAACTGGGCGAAAAAACTAACTCTCGCAATTATCGCCCAATTGCTCTACTACCAGTGCTATCAAAAATAATTGAAAGGTTACTGAAGAATCCTCTTATGCCATTTCTCCTTAAACATCAGATAATATCCCCTGATCAGTTTGGAATTTTACCCAACAAGTGCACCAGTGACGCCATGTTCTCGTTGTTTAGCGAAGCTACTTAGCCCTCAATAACAAGCCCCCCATGCCTCAGTTTTTTGTGACTATGCAAAGGCCTTTGACTGTGTTAGTCATGAAATTTTGATAAGCAAGCTGAATTTTTATGGAATCCGTGGTGTTTCTTTAAATTGGTTTAAAACTTATCTCGGGAATAGGCAACAATTTTAAGGGCAAATGGTTCTGATTCTGATTGTAAATTGATTACAAGTGGAGTCCCTCAAGGTTCGGTCTTGGGACTTATTCTTTTTTGTTATACATTAGTGATATCACCAACCTAAAAATTAATAGAAAAATCTCTCTCTTTGCTAATGACACAAGCATAACATAGAGTGATTTTGAGACAACGTCTTTACATTCTAATATTTCCAACGACCTTGTTATGATTAAGACTTGGTCCGATTACAGTCTGCTTTGTTTCAATGTAGATAAAACGGTAGCCTTATCTTATAAGGGGACTTCACCCTTCAACCACTTCAGCTACTAAACAGCAATATTAAACACGTTAAATCGGTTAAATTCCTGGGTTTGAATATAAACAACAACCTAAAATGGTCTAAGCATATTGACACCTTAACTAAAACACTTTCTACCGCCTGCTTTGCTATTCGATAAGTTTAAAAAGGACATTGCCAGACTTATTTATTTCTCTCTTTTCGAATCTTATCCTCCTTTTGGGGCTGCTCCACCACCGAGCAATTTCTGAGTATTTTTAGGCTTCAAAAGAGAGCAATCCGCTATTTGTTTGGTCTTAATAATCGAGCGCACTGTCAATACTATTTCAAAAAACATGAAATATTAACACTTCCTGCATTATTTATTTTAGAAACAGTCTGTTTGATAAGAAAACATATAAGCACTTTCCCTGAAAGGTCACAACACGTATATCCTACCAGAAACTCTAGGCTTGACATATACCTTCCCATTCCTTCCACAGAATTAATAAAAAAATCAATTATTTACAACGCTATAAAACTTTACAATCATCTTCCAGAACATTTAAGAACAATCCCTGTCTGCACTCTTCCGAAAAAAAACCAAAGCGTACCTCATGGAAAGACCTTTTTACTCCGTTAATGATTTTTATAATGAATAAGTCTCATTAAAATGTTTTTTATTTGCTTGTTTACTTAAATCTCTTTGGGTGTTATGTTGCTCCGTAGCATTTGAAAATATTTTATAAGGAATGAACTGTCTCTTAGTCCGTTAACATTAATTATTTTTGTTACGTATTAGATTAAGTTATACATTTTCTTTTTTATCTAATTCACTTACTTAATTACTATATTAGTTCAGTACACTTTTTGTTTAACTTGACTTATTTTGCTTGTATAACTATAACAAAATAGAGTTTAAGATCGCGGAATTTTAATTTCAATGTCATCGAAATTATTTACATCGCATATGTATTGTTTATTTCCTTTTGCTAGGTCACCTGGATTCATTAACCGCTTTATGGCACTGTTACTAATATAACGAATGTTATGTTACAATTTATATGCATTGATCTGAAAAATATAATTTTTTTTTCGATTAATATTTCGTTTTTTCAATGTTTTGTTTTTTTTTGTTTTAAGGTAAATTTCGTTCTATCCATAAAATTGTAACAATTTTCCTGTGACAATAAAGTATACTTTTGTTTGTTTCGAATGGTAACTATCTCCAATAATTTTCAACCGTAACCTAAATGCTAACTAGTTCGGAGTATTTTTTGCTCTTGCGTCAGCCTTTGAATATTACGCCCACTGGTTCTTATAATATTAAATTTACAAGGGAGAAAGAGGAAAATTCTTCTTTGCATGTTCTTAACGTTCTCGTTGGGCGATCTGCAGAAGGCGTCAGGACTACAGTGTACCGAAAACCCACACACACTGGACAATATCCCAACCAGGGTTGTAATCATTCTGCAGTAATAAAAAAGACCATCATAAGAACGCTTTCCAGCATAGCTGTAACAACTTGTAATGATACCATGGACAATATGTAATACAATATCAAAATTATAAAATGATCATCATATTACGATATATTTCAATCCACAAGGAACATGATCCTTTCTCACCAGTGGCGTGCGGTCTATGGAAGCGGGGGAAGCACTGCTTCCCTATATTTCGGGATAATAAATAAATATTTTTTAAATTTATAATGCATAGCAATTAATAACTTTAGGTACTATATAGTATCTGAAATATTATTCAAATGACATTAATGTATCGGCTAAAAATGAAATACTGAATACGCACCTCCCTATCGCATCGAGTACGTACAAATCGATCGCAAGGCAGCGTTCGTTCGACCGCCTTTCGCTGGTTTTAACTTAGCGGAGAGTTGACGACGGGCGAATGAATAAAATCAATATGAACGATTTAGTGGAAAATTAGGATTATACATTTTTTTCGTGGTTGTCTATTTGTTTTTTTTTTGCAATGGAGGGACTATCTACTGTGAACAGTAATAGTCTAGCAGAGAACTGTATTTGTATTGTGTATTGTTTGCTAAAAAATTGATATTTAAGTGGAAATTTTGCAGCAAAAACTGACATTATTAAATTTGGTAGGCCAATAGACCCTATTATTTTAGAGTCCAAAGTGAAAAAAATCAGCAAAGAAATTTACCAGGCATTTTCACATGGGGTTTTATAAAAAATATGAGAACAGTTTAAAATTGTTTCGAAATTGTTTTGTTGACCTTGCTTACTTTTTAATATAAATGAGAAAAGTCATTGGAACTCAGTCGGTATTACAGATTTAAACAATTTTCACAAAAGTGTAAAGCGACATGTAAATAGCAAATCTCATATAATTGCTACAATTAAAGAAAAAACGCTTGGAACAAACCACATTGAACATAGTTTGGACAATCATTTAAAAATAAATAATACTATTCAAAATAAAAGGGTAAAGAAAAATAGAGATGTCTTAAAACGTTTACTAGATGCAACTGGTTTTCTGGGAGAGCATGAATTAAATTTCAGAGGTCATAACGACGCAAGTGGGTCCTCCAATCGAGGTAATTATATTGAACTCCTAAATTTTTTGCCCGTTACGATGAGACCTTAAAAAATCATTTTATTGATTCGACGGTTTTCCGAGGTACCTCAAACTGAATCCAAAACGATTTAATTAAATGCACCGCCGACGTTGTAATGGATCACATTCAAAATTAAATTAAAAAAGCGCCTTTTGTATCAATTGCACTTGATGAAACAACAGATATAACAAATTTAAGTCAATTATGCTTTGTTGTGCGTTATGTACTTGATGGCATTCCCCAAGAGCGATTCTTAGGATTTTTGGACATCACTAGTGATCGAACTGCAGAAGCTATGTTTAAAATTGTTTGTGACTTTGTTTCAAGTTTAGAATGTGATTCTAGACTTGTGGCCCTTACCTATGATGGTGCTGCGGTAATGGCTGGTCATTTAGGAGGCCTTCAAACTAAAGTAAAGGAGAAAAAAGGTTTCCAAAAGTTGCTCCGACTCGATGGAACTACAATGGACGCTTAGTGCAAACAGACTTTGCTCAAGACGTTTGGGACAATAAAGAACAACGAGATAATGAAACTGTTATTGTATTAATCGATAATGTAGGCGACAGAGAGGCATAATATCGTCGATTATACGCTGAAATGTTCGATAATATTTTACAAAAATGAATTGTCGATTTCAAAATTGTAACGAATTAAAATTTTTGGAGTTGTGCAATTTTGATATTAGTAACTAAAATTTATCAAAGTTTCCGACAGAATCTTTTAATTCACTAAAATTAAATTACGGGAACTTTATCGGCTGAAAAGTCCCTCGGAAAATAAAAAAAAACTATTATCAAAACTTTTTTTATGTTCAAAAATACTGATGAACGTTTTTTTTTGTTTTTGTGATAGATTTTAGTAATAGTTAATAAAGAATCAGATTGGTCTCTACATCGTATCTTTAAGTAGGTAAGCAAACATTTTTGTATACTACCTTTAGGTATCGAATCGCTTCTCTTTCCAAAAATTTCACCTCACGCCACTGTTTCTCACAATGCCCTATATTAAGAGAACATCTGAAAAGATTCGAAGAATAGCCAGGGATTTCAACATCAAAACCGCTTTCAAAACGAAAAATAAGTTAAGAAGCCTTCTGACGAAAACAAAGCCAAAGGACATCGACAAGAAAAAACAACGCATTTACCAAATTTCGTGTGAGTGTGGTGAATCGTAGATTGGAGAGACAAAACGCAGAGTCAAGGAGCATTTTGCATATAGAGCAACACTGGATGCAGAGTCGGAGGCTAAAATTTTGCATATAGAGCAGCAAATATATAGAGAAATAAAGTTAAATGTGAAATACTATTTTTTGTCTTTTAGGTTTAAGTTTGCCAAATTAATATGATATATGAAAGGCCCAGCGATTTCTTCAGTACTACACAAATTAATTACCACCTTGACTGCATTAAACTAACAATATCCACGGATACTGTTACAATTTAAAACTACAGACTGCCCATATATGTGTAAATGAAAACATCCGGTTTGTTATGAAGAAAAATATATATACATATTCAGGTGAGATTCCAGAGCAACATTATCTATCTATTTTTAACATCCATGTTTAGATTCAACATTCCTTCAACCTTGACATCGTACCGTTCAAGCCATTCACTCATATGCAACACGTTTATATACCTACACGAGAACAACAACAACTTTTTACGTAGATTTATGATTTTGCTGTAATACTGCTTAAAAACGATAGACGCACGCTCAAAAATAATTATATAATTAAATGTAAGATAAAACAGTTTAGTCAAGGCCCAAGGCGCTCTTTCTATTATTCAAGTCCGTTCTGACTACCTTTCGTATACCATCGTGATCATAAAATTCCAGGTACAGGATTTTTGGCTGTAAATGCGCCCCCCTCATTAACGTTCGTATTTACATAAACTGCTGGACAATTGCTTTCGAGCAAGGAAAATTTCGCCTAACTTTCAAGCTCGATATTTTTGGAACCAGACTTTTTGTGAAAAATATTGCTATTTTAAATTTTTTTTAACTGTCAATTTTTTTTAATACAGGGTGTTAAAATAGTCCACGGTTTTTATCTTTTTCCGACAATTTTTGTTTTAAATTTCATTTCTATGCGCCTTAGTTTTAAAAATATCGATATTTCCCATAACCTCCAATTTTTTTTAACTTTTAAGCACCTAAACCATCCTGTACATTACATCTTGCATCTTTTGCTGCTATTTAATATACCCTACGATATCCTGGTTTATTTTCAATAAAAAAAATTAATAAAGTAATGTGGTGTCCAGTGGCGTTCTAATTATCGCCTATTTTCGGAATAATTTATTATTGGCTCACCGATCTTCACGTTCAAAGTTGCATAATTTTACGAGAACAACAACAAGTTTCATTTGTTGACTTCGCTTTAATCATTGACATATTGTTAAGAACCAATTTGTCAAAATTTTGATATGTGCATTAGTTTTAAAATATCGTTTATTTTACATAACCATAATAATTTTTTCACCTTTTCGGTCTAAACCATCCTGAATTATTCTAATCGGTAAATTTTATTAGCAATTGTCATACCTTTCAATGTTAATGTCATTGAGAAAACTTAAAATATTTATTCCGTGCCGATTTCGGTGTGGTCAGAGAAAAACCGATTTTTTTATTACTTGCTGACGTTATTGATACCTTTAGCCCCCAAAGGGTTTCAAAAGAGTTATGTTTTCATTGTGACAGCGCTAACCAGGTGGTATCTACTAAAATTGTCCTATCGGAGCATATTAGGTTTAACCGCATTTCACAGCAGAAAACACAATTAAGTAACAAAGTAACTAGCGTAACTAGGTACTTTGTCACCCAATTCATCCTTTTTCCTTTTTGGCAAAAGTCGTAAACATTTTGATCTTCTTCTTGCTCAAACAAAACAAAACAATCATCTTAATGCCAACAGATAACTAAACTTATTACACCTTAGATCGTTTTCTTTCAACTATCTTCTAACTGTCCTGTTGGACGCCAATAAGGCAAGTAAGTTACATGATTTTTTTATTTTATTTTTCTTAATCCTTATCCGAGAGCTGCACAACAAAAATCATATTCTACTTATTTTAATTTCGCCAGCAATTTTATTTTGTTTTTTTGCATCTCTTAGAACCGATTCGAATGTTTTATGGAAAAATAAGTTACTAACGCTTCCATAGCAACGGATAAACAAACAAATACACTTTGACAGGCGAAATTAAAAGTGTTAATTCTTGACGTGTTCCTGTTGATTCCTTTAATTATTCTGACTTGTGATAATACCTCGATTAACTAAAAATGAAAGGCATAATTCTATTTGTCTTTTAAACGAAGGGTTACCCGAAAGAGATGTAGCGTGAATAAATTCGGTAAGCTGCAGCATTATAAATTACCTGAAACAGCGTTTTCGCCTGAACGGTCATGTCCGCTATGTGCACAGAGGTGGAGCTCCTAGAAAAATTGAGGCACGAGCAGCAAGAACTCTATTAAGAGAGGTTCACAATTACCGAACTTCCTGCTCTAGAGTTTTAAAAGTTTTAAAAGACAACTGGTATAGTGGCGTCTAACAGGACCGTTAGACCGTTGCTTGATGGCTTTAATTAACTGTTGACTTTAAAAAGTTGTTTTTTTTTTGTTTTAGAGCAAGGAGAGCAAAATGTGCTCGACTTCTGCCAAATCATAGGGGACCCCGTGTCGAATGGGCTACCGATAAATTGGCTTGTCAAGACGAGTGGCGGAATTGTTTCTTTTGTAACGAAATGCGGTTTAATCTGATACACTCCGATGGTAGAGTGTTAGTATGGAGGCAACCTGGGGAGCGATTTGAAGAGCAGAATATAGCTTATAATATAATTACACCTGCCCCCAAAATCTCTTGGTCTTAACATAATTGAGCATGTGTGGTCTTGGTTTAAGTCACTGGTACAATCACGCAAAAATGCTCCCCAAACACTGGACGAGTTAGCCCTTGTCATAGAAGAAGAGTGGCAAAATATCCCTCAGGCGTTCATTAACCTCTTGGTTGACACCATGCCAAGCGGTTGTGAATTAATTAAATAACTTTAATTGTCAGTCGTTTTTTAAACATTTTTTTAGTTTTACTTATCTTTTAGTTTACTTTTTTGTTGTTGTTTAATTTTAGTTTGTTAAGTTTTCTAGTTCACTTTGTTTACTTAGTTCACTTATGTTGATTCGTTTTACTTAGATACCTACCTAACTTTTGTTTGTTTATTTAATTTAATAAAAAATTAATATTTAGAAACACTTTTTGTGTTTTGTCGTAGGTTTTGTTTTAGGTTAACTTAAAAAAAACTTTTATTTTTGAATATAATTTTTTGTTTGGCAGAGAATGTAACCGTCATTAACTTTATTTCTTAATACTGCTGTCAGAGTGGAAGAATTTTTAATTCAAATACCTTTAAAAATAAAGCTGCAAAGAATCAGCAGGTGATAAAAAATTCGGTTTTTTCTGTGACTACACCGGAATCGGCTCGGAATATTTTAAGTTTCTCAGTGGCATTAATAACCATTAATTTCTATTGCTAATAAAATTTACCGGTAAGAACAATTCAGGATGGTTTAGAACAAAAAAGTTGAAAAAATTATTATGGTTATGTAAAATAAACGATATTTTTAAAATAAAGGCAAATATTAAAATGTTGAGAAACTGGTTTCTTAACAATACGTCAATGATTAGAGTGAAGTAAACAAATGAAACTTTAGAACATTATTTTTAAAATTACGCACCTTTGAACGTGAAGATCGGCGATCGATTATTAAATTATACCGAAAATAGGCGATAATTAGTACGCCACTGGACACCACATTACTTTAGTATTTTTTTCTGTTGAAAATAAAAAATATTGAAGAGTATATCAAACAGCACCAAAAGATGCAAGATCTAATGTACAGGATGGTTTAAGTGCTTAAAAGTTGAATAAAATTGGAGGTTATGGAAAAAAATTGATATTTTTAAAACTAAGGCAGATATAAAAATTTTGAAAAATTACTTTTTTTCAGAAGATCATCAAGACTAAAACGGCGCATAGAAATAAAATTTTAAAAGAATTCTCGGAAAGTTACACACATTAAAAATTGAGATTAAAATCATGGACTTTTTTAACACCCTGTATTACAAAAAATAGACAGGAATGCTTCCTCGTTATGGGAATTATTGCTGCTGATTCTGGTCTTTGCTTGTTTTGAATGTAGTATTAGTTATATTTATTATTTATGTATATTTAAATGTATTTAAAATTTTATGCCTGGAAATAATTTTTGCGGACTTTAGGTCATCGAGGAAAATATTGTCCAAAATTCCATTTGTAATGCTAAGTGAGAGAGCTGTACTGTTATCTTTTCTTGGTACACAATTATTTTTCAATTCATTTAATATATTCCAGATTTTATTTATCTGTTGAATATAAGATCAATAATTTTGTAGTTTTCTCTTCTGGAATATTTTCTTGTTCATTTAATTTGTTTAGGAATCTATTAGTTAAGTTTATATCTACTTCTGAAACGTAATCATTTAATTCTTCTCTCTTTCTCTTCTGGTATTCTTTTTGTTTCTAATCTTACTTCATTTTGCTAATAATTGTATTGTATTTATAAAGTAAACAAAATAAAAACAGGCCACTAAATATTTATTACCTTTTGCTATCTATTACGAACTAAGAAACTTCGTGTTGGGGCATTTTTCCAGTGGGGAATCACCAATAGCCAAACCATCCAAACTTCTCTTAAAACCAATTACATGAGTTTTACTAAGATTTAATAATAATAGGTTTGAACCAAACCATTTTGTTATTTTTATTAAATCTTTAATAATATCACTCAACGCATCGACACTTTTGGAGTGCCACAATATGGTAGTATTGTCGGCAAACAAAGTGAATTCAACTTTAATATCAATAGATGACAGATCATTTAACTATGGAAAGAGCACTGGCCCAAGTATTGAACCCTGTGGCACATCCCATTCATTTATACGGATTTCCGATGATGTGTCACTTACAAATACTCTTTGACTCCTTCCCCTCAAGTTAGATTCGAGCTCTTCCAGAGCGCAATCCCAAAAACTATAGGACTGGAATATGCGCAGCAGTATATAATGAGTCACATAATCGAAAGCTTTCGGTAAATCACAAAATACCGCTCCACTCATCTCCTCTTCGTTGATGTTTCTATACACTCCCTTGAACAATGGAAACATGGCATTATTTGTACTTTTATTGCACTGGAACTCAAATTGTTTACGATTCAGTATACTATTACTTTCAAGAAATGAGATTATACATTTTTTGACTAATTTTTCGATGATTTTAGAGACTGTCGAAATGTGGGAAATGGGTCGGTAATTTGATGGTTAGTTACCATCACCACCCTTAAATGGTGGGATAACCTTTGCTGTTTGCAGACAAAGAGGAAATTCGCCAATATCCCATGGTCTGTTAATGTCCGAAATTAACACAATCAATGCTGCTTTGGGGAGATTTAAGAATAACCTGACGGATAATCCATCTTCGCCAGCGGCATTTTTATTTTTAGTTTTCTCAAAGGTTTTCTTAAGTTTTACTAGGTCGATGGGACAAAAGAATGCATTTTTTACCTCCTTTAAACTTAATTTTTCTAATGGATCCGCGGTAGGAAGCACATGCTCTGTCAGGCTCCCCGTAACAGAGCAATAATAGTTGTATATCTTATAAGCAGATAACTGCGAACTATAGTAATGAAAACTTTGCGCACGTATATCGTTCACAATTGACCAGCTCTTCCTCTGCCTATTGTCAGATTTTTCAAAACTTCAGCAAAGTACAAATCTTTAGAGCTTTTGATAAGCTTACGGCATAATGACCTATATTTACTAAAATATTAATTAAAACGTCAATTACTAGTATATTTTCTGGTAGCATGCAGTGAACTCATATTTGTAGCTGAAACTTTGAGCCCTTTAGTGACCCAAGGTTTTTTGCTCTAATTTTTAATTTTTTTTGCGCTGCACAGTGATGACTAATGCGTGGATAGAATATTATTAAAGATAATATATCTTTTAACATGTTTTTCAGTTTTTATATCTATTATATTGTCTATTATACAGAGTGTACAACAAATATAAAATGTCGAACAATGTATTTTCATTCCGGGTGTACGTACATCCGTTCACTACTGTCGTTCTGAAAAAAGCAGTTTTGCTGACGTTTCGCCAAAATCACATTTGGCATTATCGAAGCTTTCCTTCCCGCGTCCGAATAGAGTGGTTTTAGCCAGTGCTCAGTGGCCAGAACGACATTTGGGTTCTTTTAACTTCTAAAAACAACAAAATATTAACTTTATGCATACAGGCATCACATTAATAGAAGAAACTTGTCTGCAAACAAAAAATTATTTTTGTCCTCGATAAATATGAAACCAACGATTTAACTGAAAGAGACATTCAGGTAGTGGTCATTTACTGCTAATATAAAATTACCTAATAATACTGTTTAAGGCCAATGATTTAAGCCATAAGAATTAGTTTTGAAACTCTATTCGAAACCAGTTAATTTACCTGATTTGAGGAAATCTTTTCTTGAAATGAAGGAAATATGCAATCCTATTGTGTGTTTGAAATAAGGGTGTTCAAGTCTCGCTCTTACTTTAATGTTTAGAAGTTTTGCAAGTTAATAGAAGAAAAATAGTTAATATATATTAAAATAGGTCAGAAGACAATTACATTTTCAACAACTAATAATTTTCTTTTTTAGTCATTATGATACGAAATTCAAAATCCCAGACATAAACTAATTTACGATTTTTAATATAAGTTTCATTCAGTTGACCTTCTCGTTTTTGTAATTACGTTACAACTTCTGTTTGGCAATCGTTTAACGGAAGCATGCCAAGATTTTTCTTTACTTCGGGAAAAAAATCACTAAATATTAGATTTCGTGTAACTGACATAGTGCTTTTAATTTATTCAGTTGTAGCAAATTAAAAATGCTTTTTGAAAGATGAATATTTCACTAATACGAGCCCGGTCTCAATGAAGTTGGCCCAACCCCACGAAACACGATATTTGTGAATTTGTTTCAGGGAAAATTAAAATTTTACTTAAAATAAAATATTCTCGGTTTCCGTTCATAGAAAAATGTAAAGACCGACGTGGCTATTTTTAAAGAGTTTTTATTTTGAAATTGTCTTCTTTGTAAAATGGTTTGTGTTTGTGAAAATACATTTTGGAGTCAACTTAAATTGGATAGCCGGTTTAACCGCTTCAGTAAAATCCAGGTAGACTTTGTTAAACAAATAATAACATTTGACATTGCTAAGAAGAGATTTTGACGTTTTACTTAACTTTCACATATTGGTGTTGTTGTTAACAACTAAAAATGGATCGTGGTAAAGATATTTCTGACGAAATAGAAAAAAAGTGATCATTCTGGAACTCATTATTTGGAGTGAAGTCAGATTTGAAGTATACGTTGGTGATAGTAGGAGTCGTGTCACAAGAACTAAATAAGTGTTTCAGAATGACTGTCTTAAAAAGAAAGTTAAGTTTCCGGCTTCTGTTATGATTTGGGGATCCATGTCAGCTAGTGGAGTAGCAAACTTACGTTTTGTGGAAGATATTATGAATGCTGATAAGTAGTCACTGTGCTTCAAAATAACTTAACACTCCAAATTGAACAAATGCATTTAAATAATATCGACTGTATCTTCTAACAAGATAGTGCCGCTTGTCATACGGCTAAAAAAGTAAAAGATTGGATGTTAGAAACCAATATTTCACTAAGGACGTCCAACAGCCCAGATCTGTCGCCGATTGACACTTTGTGGCAAACGGAAACATTTTTTCGCACTAACGTGGAAATATTTTTCCGCACGTGATATTTCAAAATGAATTTGTTATTTATTAATTTAAATTAACCGTCTTTAATACATATCTCAGAGTGTGTAGCAGGCTTAATGCATTTCGTTTTGGTTAGTTACCAGGACGCTTAAAGTCAACTGTTAGAAACCAACAAACAGACATTTCGACATATTTATTTATCATTAATTGCTTTTATATGTGCGTATTTTCCGTAATTTTGCATTATTACAATGAATTTTAAGAATTTGACAATCTGGCCCAAGCAAGATGGGTTTCCAGAATATATTATGAACGCAGCAAAAGAAGCAAATCTCTCTATCTTGTGATTTTTTTACGGTAAAAATACTTGAAATGAGAACAAAGAGCAAGAATATTGGACCAAAACTAATGTTCTACTGTGACTGATTTGCAAAACCATTCTATCTTAACTTACATAAATTCGTCAATAGTTCTTATCTAAAAACATTGAATTTCTTTGTGCCGTCAGCCGTTCAATCAATACTTCCTCAAACGACAGACAGCATGCTAAAATGTTATCGGATTGATTGGATTGATGTTACTGCTGAACTCCATTATATCTCACATTTCTCACAAGTTCCTTTTTGGCACGTACACGTTTTGCATTCGATAAGCGAACGATTTTAGATCTACGAAGTGCTCAGTTGAAAGTTGTATTTCGCTGGTGATTTATTAGGCTGCGTTAGACGTAATTGCTATGTATTTCATAAGGTGGTGTTTTTATGCTTTAGCAGGTAATTTAGTGACATTTAAATCGACTTAACACAGAGTTTAGTATCTGTCTATTTAAAATTTATTAGAATAACTAGGTCAAAATTGGTAAAAAGATTTAAGATATGGTAGTAATAAGACAAGTACAGGGTGTCTCGCCTAAGCGCGCCACCCGATTTTACTGTCTTATCGTTTAGCTAAAATAAGAATTAAATTTTTTGTACCCAGCTAAATACCCAGAACTATCCTTATAATAAAACTCTCATATTACAATTTATACAATATCAACAGTTATTGGCAAATAAATATATATATATATATATATATATATATATATATATATATATATATATATATATATATATATATATATATATATATATATATATATATATATATAAACGAAAGAACTAACCGTAAGGATTACTCCTTCACCATTTTATCGAGAATCGACCAAAACATGACGCTATGTTTGTTTCCAGAGCCAAGGTGCCATCTGCTACCGTGGTATCTACCCCGGCAAGGCTCATGAGGCAGTTTCCTTGGGGGGTATTGGTATTAAAACCGAAATTCTCAAACCCTGAAACAAACAAGGTGTCATGTCATTCGACTTTGAAAGTCGACGAGGGAAATAGGCAACCAGTGGCCCATCTGTAGGTACAGGGTGTTCCAGCGAGGACTGAACAGGAATCTATTTTCGACCTTCCTTGTATTTTGGAAAAATTCAAAATAGCCAATCGATGTATTTTTTCTTGTAGAATCCAAAAATGTCATCGAAAAAATATTTGAACCAGAAACAAAAGAGTTACGCTATGCATCAAGTGTTCTTTAAATGGAATGTATCGTTTTTTATACGATTTTTGGAAAGAATGATTTTTTTATGTCCGTTCTGATTAAAAGATTTGATTTTGCGATAGCTGTTTATATTACATTTTAATGTTTTACAAACTAAAATTTTAGCTTCACCTGTTTAAAATATACGATAGGTTGGTATAGGTGATCAAGATAAAATGACGTTTGAATGCTTTGTCAATAAAAATTGACATTATTTTAATTATTGTCGAAGTCTTCACCTAAAAAATATATATTTGACTCTGATCGAAATGAAATACTCTTTGGACGAGAGACTACAGATTGTTATGCTATTTTACAAGTGCCAAGAAAATGCAAGAGAAGCAAGAAGATTTATTGCAAATTTTCATAGAAATATATCCATCAATACAATTCTAAGGATAAAAAACCTATTTGAGGAAAATAAAACTTTACATGATAGAAAAAGAAATTCAATAAAAAATAATTATTAAATAATAAAATAAAACTACTAATAACATAAGTTTTCAATGTGACCGCCGTTTTTCTCGAAACAACATCGATAACCCCTTTGTAGCCTTTCTAAACTTGCTGTTACAATATGATTTTCCTGGTTAAGGTGGTTTATTTCATCGACAATTTTTCCCATGATCTCTTGAATATTTTCGTTTCGTTTTCTGTATAAGACGTTCTTCAAATAGCCCCAAAGAAATGTATCCAAAACTGAGAGGTCGGGGCTATTGGGCGGCCAAGCATATGTTCCATTTCGCCCTATCCATTCGTTATGGCGCCGATTTAAAAATTGAACCACATCATGCACGGCATGAAGAGGCGCCCCATCATGTTGCCAAATTAAATTCTGATATTCTGCCAATGGTAAGTCTTCCAAAAAATTTTCAATTTCGTTTTCTAAAAACTCATAATATCTGTGCCCATTTAAAGTCCCGTTAAAAAATATTGGTCCCAAAATTTTATTGTTTTTTATCCCACACCAAACATGAATAGAATTCCTCCCTTGAAATTTAATAGTCTGGAACTTTTTTGGATTTTCAACGGCCCAGTGGTGACTATTATGTCTGTTGAATACTCCCGATGTTGTGAAAGTAGCTTCGTCGGTCCACACAATATTTTTGAATAAATCAAGGTCTTCGTTTTCTTGCCGAATTACCATTTGAGAAACAAATTGGAAGCGAAGTTCTTTTTGTGCCGGTGTTAGGTGCTGAAGTGGAAGGATACGAAAAGGCCTAAATTTATGAATTGTCAGAGTCCTGTGAACAGTCCCTCGGGTAACTCTTCTACGCCTTACACCGCCACCGTACTGAACTTCTCGAACTGCATCCGAAATAGATTTGGTTGGATTAACTTGAAAATAATTTATAATGACCTGGTCTCGATTTCTTCTTCTTTGTATATTTCTTTTTCTATCATGTAAAGTTTTATTTTCCTCAAATAGGTTTTTTTATCCTTAGAATTGTATTGATGGATATATTTCTATGAAAATTTGCAATAAATCTTCTTCTTGCTTCTCTTGCATTTTCTTGGCACTTGTAAAATAGCATAACAATCTGTAGTCTCTCGTCCAAAGAATATTTCATTTCGATCAGAGTCAAATATATATTTTTTAGGTGAAGACTTCGACAATAATTAAAATAATGTCAATTTTTATTGACAAAGCATTCAAACGTCATTTTACCTTGATCACCTATACCAACCTATCGTATATTTTAAACAGGTGAAGCTAAAATTTTAGTTTGTAAAACATTAAAATGTAATATAAACAGCTATCGCAAAATCAAATCTTTTAATCAGAACGGACATAAAAAAAAATCACTCTTTCCAAAAATCGTATAAAAAACGATACATTCCATTTAGAAAACACCTGATGCATAGCGTAACTCTTTTGTTTATGGTTCAAATATTTTTTCGATGATATTTTCGGATTCTACAAGAAAAAATACATCGATTGGCTATTTTGAATTTTTCCAAAATACGTCGAAAATAGGTCCCTGTTCAGTCCTCGCTGGAACACCCTGTACAATGGTGCAACTAAATCGCTTTAGATGCGACCTACTTTAGATCACAAGACGACACATCTGTGCAAAAATAGAAGAGAAACAGAAATTTCAATTTCTGTGCTTCCCTCGTCGACTTTCAAGGTCGAATGACATGACACCTTGTTTGTTTCAGGGTTTGGGTATTTCGGTTTTAATACCGATACCCCCAAGCAAACTGCCTGATGAGCCTTGCGGGGGCAGATACCAGAGTAGCAGATGGCACCTTGGCCCTGGAAACAAACATAGCGACATGTTTTGGTCGATTCTCGACAAAATGGTGAAGGAGTAATCCTTACCGTTAGTTCTTTCGTTTGTATAACTTTTCACGGCCAAGAACCGGACAGAAATTGAAATTTCAATTTCTGTTGCTCTATATATATATATATATATATATATATATATATATATATATATATATATATATATATATATATATATATATATGTTTATTTTTACTCCTTCACGGATGGAAAAATACAATGTGTTTTCATTCCGGGTGTACATCCGTTCACTACTGTCGTTCTGAAAAGAACAGTTTTGCTGACGTTTCGCCAAAATCACATTTGGCATTTTCGAAGCTTTCTTTCTCGCGTCCGAATAGAGACTCAATTCGGACGCGAGAAAGAAAGCTTCGAAAATTCCAAATGTGTTTTTGGCGAAACGTCAGAAAAACTGTTCTTTTCAGAACGACAGTAGTGACCGGATGTACACCCGGAATGAAAACACATTTTATATATATATATATATATATATATATATATATATATATATATATTGTTTGTGGTTTTCTTGGGTATAGGATAACTATGAAAAATAAAACTATAATTCACATGGACGTTTCGCTCATTATATTGAGCTTTCTTAAGATGGATATTTATTTTCTACAATATACATAGTTAATATGTAGTTTGAGTTTAATATGCTATACTTAAATGTTGAGGGTTTTATGTAAGAAATTGTTTATTCATATTTAGATTAATTTACTTAGATATCAGATTATGACAAATTTGGCTTAGATTACGGCATCTTTCACCTTTTTAATTTGTATCATTTCTTTTATTGAGAGTTTGCGATAATTATTTTCTTGCTCTAAAATTTTGATTTCTTTACAATCGAATTCACGTTTTTCTGAATGATCGTATTTGTGGAGTGCAGTAGATGCATTTTTTGTATATTTGTGACCATTTAATCGACTATCTAAGTATTATGTTGTCATTCCTATGAACTTTTTTAGGCAATTTAAACATGGAATTGAGTAAACTAAGTTTGATTTATTTTTTTTATTACTTTGTTTCTCAAGGGAGTGAAAAGACTGTTTAGTAAATTCTGTGCTTTATGACAGACAGTTATGCCGTGTTTAGACAAGCTGTGATTTTTTTTTTGATAGACCGTCTGTGTAGGGCATTGCAACGTATTCAGTATTAACATTTTTTTCTTTTGTTGCTTTCTTTAGGTTATTATAAAATACATGAATTCGTTGTTTAAAAATTCGTAGTATGTTTTTTTCCACATAATGATTATTTATTAAAGTCCCCTTAACTTTCTTTAAAATCTCAGAACGATATTCTGGGGAAGTAAGTGAGATGATACGATCGGTCAGACCTATAACAACGCTATTTTTTTATTCTTTGGATGGTTGGAGTTAAAGTTTAAAACCTGATTGAAGTCAATCAAGACCCGACCATGTTTTTTTTTGTTCACCACTGGGTTTTTATGTTTTGATCTTTCTTGTTTCTAAACAGGGTTAAGTCTAGAAAATTAATTTTGTTCTTACCTTTAGTTTACATGGTAAATTTTAATTTGGGGTGAAAATTATTAAAAGCATTTAATAGGTCATTAATATGGTTTTTTGAAACGGCAGTTAAATGATCGTCTACAAATCTTTTAAAAAAAGGAAGGTTAAAATCAAGTTCACTTATCACACTCTCCTCTAAATATTCCATATTCCATAACTATATATATATATATATATATATATATATATATATATATATATATATATATATATAAAATGTTGTTTTTGTTGGGGACATTCCATGGGTAAAGCGATTTAAGTATCTGAGGATTGTGTTCACATCCAACAGGGCTCCTTTTTTTTTAGTTGACATTTCATCATTTCATGGGTACCACGGTTTAAGTATTGCTGCATATCTGTGAAATTGTCATATCTGGTAACTTTAAAGTGGAATAGGGCAAAAATTGCTGTTCCGAACAAATTATATATTTTTGGAAAGTGGAAAATGAAATTTCTTGGTTTTAGGTCAGTTTGTGTTGAAATAAATTAGCTCACATTGTCTTTTTGAACATTTTTCTTAACGTTTCGACCTTTTTTTAGGCCTTTTTCAAAAGTCTACTAATTTCAGGAATTTTTTAAATTTTAAATTTAACTTACATAAATGTCAAGAATCTTACCTTAAACGTAGCTCAATTTTAAAAATAAAATTTCCAATATATTTAACGATTTCACTTTTACATATCTCACTAACAATTTACAATCACAACCGAAGAACATAAAATAAATAAAATGTATGCTTGGGTACTATAGAACTGATAGGTAGGTTTTACTTAAATTATTTAGATCTTTTTTTTCGTTTATGGCATTTCGATTTTTTTGGATTGCTACCATTTCGAGGAACTCTCGTTTCTTTTTGTTTGGTTCGACTCGTAATATTTTAGTTTCGTCGAAATTGAATGTATGTTTTCGCGATTTTTGATGTGATGTCAAAGCAGTGGTATTTCCTTTATCATACTTATGACCCTTTAATCTATTTTCTAGATACTGCCCTGTTTGCCCAATATAAACCCCGGGGCAATCCCTGCATGGAATCTCATAAATGATATTACTTTTTTTATTCTTAGGTGTTTTTGTTTTTAATCTTGAGTATATACCCGAAGATAATAAGTTGTATCCTTTATGACACACTTTTATGTTATTTCTTTCGAAGAGATGTTGGAATTGCTGTGAGAGGCCATTTATAAAGGGCAATGATATAAATTTTGTTGATTTATTTATTAGTGTTTTCTGCTGTTTTTTTTGTGAATTATAAAATATATGAATTCTTTTTTTAAATATTTTATTGACAAATTTTGGTGGATAACTGTTATCCAAAAGTGCTTGTTTCGCTTTGTTGATGGCCTCTGTTCGGTATTCAGGATCAGAGAGTTGTACCACTCGATCTGCCAAGCCAATAACCACTGATTTTTTTTGGGCAATTGGATGGTTGGAGTTAAAATTAAGATATCTAGAGGACCATGTTTTTTTTGTATACCATTCAGTTTTTATTTTTTGATTTTCATTGTGTAATGTTATATCTAAAAAGTAAATTTTTTTGTTTTCTTCAACTTCAGTAGTAAATTGTAATTTATTATTATAGCTGTTAAAATATTTTTTTTCGACCTGGTTTTTGGGAATAGCTGTGATACAATCATCTACGTATCGATAAAAGAATGGAATCTCGAAATCTAACTTTTGGAAAACAGTTTCCTCCAAATCCTCCAAAACTAATTGGGCGACAACGCTTGAAATGGATGCCCCCATAGCACAACCATCTATTTGTTTAAATATTTTATTTTCATATGCAAAATATGTAGAATTTAACGTTAGTTCAATGGCATTTATGAATTCGTCTTTGGGAATATCTGTATATTTTTTTAATTTCGTTCCATTTTCTCTCTATAATGTTTGTAGCTACTGAAATGGGTACATTAGTTATACAAGGAAATAACATCTAGTGAAATTAAAATATATTGCTCTGGTATTTTTATATCTTTTATTTTTTCTTTAAATTGTCGAGAATCTTTAATACAATATTTATTTTTATGTACAACATTACTGAGAATGTCCTTCAAAAATTTTGAGAGTGGATCGAAAGGAGACTGAATACAAGATACTATAGGTCTAAGTGGTGTACCACTCTTGTGTAACTTTGGAAGATTATACATTTTAGGGGTTATTGCATTTCGAATTTTTAACTTTTTTGTCATATCTGGTGAAATAAAAAGTTTATTTTCCCAAGAGTTTATTATATCGTTGTTCTTTTTTTGGTATTGATTTGTGGGATCAACTTTAACTTCTTTATATGTTTTTCTATCGGCTAAAATGTCATTCATTTTTTTGTGGTATTCACTTGAATCCATAATCACAGTTTTGTTGGTTTTATCTGCTTTTAAAATTCGAAGATTTGGATTGTTCTTCAAAAATATTTTTGTTTTTTTTATATTTTGTGATAAGTTTTTTTCTTTGTTTGTTTTAATTTTAAGTTTGTTTTTGAAATTAGTAAGTATATTACTTGTTTTTGCCCTAATAGTGTCTTTTTGTTCTGTACTTAAGTGACTAATGCCATTTTCAACGTTACACAAAATAATATCTGTAGGTAATGTTTTTTCATCATTAACTTCGGTAGCAAACTTTGGACCCTTACTCAAAACCTCTAAAGCAAATTCAGGAATATCTGTATTTGTTAAGTTTTCTACCCACTTATCAGTGTTGGAATTTTCAGCGTTATTATTTGGATTATCCTTTGGCTTGAGGTGTTTTATTTTATTAATATTTTTTGTTTTTATTTTCTGAAATTGTTTTTCAACTTTTATTGAAATTTGTTTTTTAAAAAGGTTAAAAGTATTTGTTGAAATTTTTTGACATATTTTGGTTTCAATTTCTTGGATATCATTATTTAATTTATTTATAAGTTTGGTTGTATCAGTTATTAATGTATTTAATGTCGAAAAAATAAAATTGGTTAAAAT
The DNA here is from genome assembly GCA_030620095.1 of Kuschelorhynchus macadamiae. NCBI lineage: Eukaryota > Metazoa > Arthropoda > Insecta > Coleoptera > Curculionidae > Kuschelorhynchus > Kuschelorhynchus macadamiae. The sequence continues at coordinate 731,921 of JAUTXW010000328.1, forward strand.
GTGCTCGTCAAATCTACGTTTCAGGTTTACACAATTAAAATTTATATGAGAAGTTTCTAGATTTAAAAAGGTTGGTGTTAGCTTTTCTGATTTGCATCTCAATAAAAAGATCCTTCGATTTTTTTGGTTTGCAAGTTTCGTAGATGTGGTTTCGTAAAGTTTCATTTCGGCTCTTATCTCTTTCCCAAAAGTGTTTTCAATTTGTTGGTATGTTACAATTCTTTCACCCATGTTTCATATATAGTTTTGGTATATCCTCTTTGACCTCCTAATATTATAATATATTTCTAAATTGAAATTTCTTGTTTTTAGGTCAGTTTGTGTTGAAATAAATTAGCTCATATTGTCTTTTTGAACATTTTTCTTAACGTTTCGACCTTTTTTTAGGCCTTTTTCAAAAGTCTACAAATTTCAGGAATTTTTTAAATTTTAAATTTAACTTACATAAATTTCAAGAATCTTACCTCAAACGTAGCTCAATTTTAAAAATAAAATTTCCAATATATTTAACGATTTCACTTTTACATATCTCACTAACAATTCACAATCACAACCGAAGAACATAAAATAAATAAAATGTATGCTTGGGTACTATAGAACTGATAGGTAGGTTTTACTTAAATTATTTAGATCTTTTTTTTCGTTTATGGCATTTGGATTTTTTTGGATTGCTACCATTTCGAGGAACTCTCGTTTCTTTTTGTTTGGTTCGACTCGTAATATTTTAGTTTCGTCGAAATTGAATGTATGTTTTCGCGATTTTTGATGTGATGTCAAAGCAGTGGTATTTCCTTTATCATACTTATGAGTAAGGGTCCAAACTTTGCTACCGAAGTTAATGATGAAAAAACATTACCTACAGATATTATTTTGTGTAACATTGAAAATGGCATTAGTCACTTAATTACAGAACAAAAAGACACTATTAGGGCAAAAACAAGTAATATACTTACTAATTTCAAAAACAAACTTAAAATTAAAACAAACAAAGAAAAAAACTTATCACAAAATATAAAAAAACAAAAATATTTTTGAAGAACAATCCAAATCTTCGAATTGTAAAAGCAGATAAAACCAACAAAACTGTGATTATGGATTCAAGTGAATACCACAAAAAAATGAATGACATTTTAGCTGATAAAAAAACATATAAAGAAGTTAAAGTTGATCCCACAAATCAGTACCAAAAAAAGAACAACGATATAATAAACTCTTGGGAAAATAAACTTTTTATTTCACCAGATATGACAAAAAAGTTAAAAATTCGAAATGCAATTCCCCCTAAAATGTATGGTCTTCCAAAGTTACACAAGAGTGGTACACCACTTAGACCTATAGTATCTTGTATTCAGTCTCCTTTCGATCCACTCTCGAAATTTTTGAAGGACATTCTCAGTAATGTTAGACATAAAAATAAATATTATATTAAAGATTCTCGACAATTTAAAGAAAAAATAAAAGATATAAAAATACCAGAGCAATATATTTTAATTTCACTAGATGTTATTTCCTTGTATACTAATGTACCCATTTCAGTAGCTACAAACATTATAGAGAGAAAATGGAACGAAATTGAAAAAATATACAGATATTCCCAAAGACGAATTCATAAATGCCATTGAACTAACGTTAAATTCTACATATTTTGCATATGAAAATAAAATATTTAAACAAATAGATGGTTGTGCTATGGGGGCATCCATTTCAAGCGTTGTCGCCCAATTAGTTTTGGAGGATTTGGAGGAAACTGTTTTGCAAAAGTTAGATTTCGAGATTCCATTCTTTTATCGATACGTAGATGATTGTATCACAGCTATTCCCAAAAACTAGGTCGAAAACTTAAAAAAATATTTTAACAGCTATAATAATAAATTACAATTTACTACTGAAGTTGAAGAAAACAAAAAAATTTACTTTTTAGATATAACATTACACAATGAAAATCAAAAAATAAAAACTGAATGGTATACAAAAAAAACATGGTCCTCTAGATATCTTAATTTTAACTCCAACCATCCAATTGCCCAAAAAAAATCAGTGGTTATTGGCTTGGCAGATCGAGTGGTACAACTCTCTGATCCTGAATACCGAACAGAGGCCATCAACAAAGCGAAACAAGCACTTTTGGAGAACAGTTATCCACCAAAATTTGTCAATAAAATATTTAAAAAAAGAATTCATATATTTTATAATTCACAAAAAAAACAGCAGAAAACACTAATAAATAAATCAACAAAATTTATATCATTGCCCTTTATAAATGGCCTCTCACAGCAATTCCAACATCTCTTCGAAAGAAATAACATAAAAGTGTGTCATAAAGGATACAACTTATTATCTTCGGGTATATACTCAAGATTAAAAACAAAAACACCTAAGAATAAAAAAAGTAATATCATTTATGAGATTCCATGCAGGGATTGCCCCGGGGTTTATATTGGGCAAACAGGGCAGTATCTAGAAAATAGATTAAAGGGTCATAAGTATGATAAAGGAAATACCACTGCTTTGACATCACATCAAAAATCGCGAAAACATACATTCAATTTCGACGAAACTAAAATATTACGAGTCGAACCAAACAAAAAGAAACGAGAGTTCCTCGAAATGGTAGCAATCCAAAAAAATCGAAATGCCATAAACGAAAAAAAATTCTAAATAATTTAAGTAAAACCTACCTATCAGTTCTATAGTATCCAAGCATACATTTTATTTATTTTATGTTCTTCGGTTGTGATTGTAAATTGTTAGTGAGATATGTAAAAGTGAAATCGTTAAATATATTGGAAATTTTATTTTTAAAATTGAGCTACGTTTAAGGTAAGATTCTTGACATTTATGTAAGTTAAATTTAAAATTTAAAAATTCCTGAAATTTGTAGACTTTTGAAAAAGGCCTAAAAAAAGGTCGAAACGTTAAGAAAAATGTTCAAAAAGACAATGTGAGCTAATTTATTTCAACACAAACTGACTTAAAACCAAGAAATTTCAATTTAGAAATATATTATAATATTAGGAGGTCAAAGAGGATATACCAAAACTATATATATATATATATATATATATATATATATATATATATATATATATATATATATATATATATATATATATATATATATATATATATATATATATATATATATATATATATATATATATATATATATATATATATATATATATATATATATATATATATATATATATATATATATACACATATATACCCTCGTCATTGAAAGGTTCTTCTAGTCTTCCTTTCAACCCACTTTGCGCTTTCCTAGATTTGTTCCAGAAATTTGCCAGTTCATTCGCATATTACACCAAATTTTTCTAAACTGGATACGTTCTGGAACAGGCATAAAATATATTTTGTAAAAATGCCATATTATTTCAACTATCGCATATCTCTATTATTATTTTCTCGAGAAAGTTTTACTATTTCGCTGAAAGTTGTAACTTCCATCAAATAACTTAAGTGTGTTTTGGAGTGAATGTATAAATTTAATTCTTGACACCTTCTGACTACGTTGTCGTAAAAGAAATAATTTATTGTCTTAGTTTTAGGTACCAGGGAAATGAGACTGCGGAAACTAAGGTATATTTTCTTGATTTAAAGCTCCTTAATAAAAATGCTGTAAGTGCATATGTACGTACTGGTTCGTTTACTACATATATACTTATTTTTAGACACAGTTCCAGGTGATTCATTTACCTAATTGAATTAATCTAAATTAAATTTAATCTTTTTGTCACATTTTCGACAACAAATCAGATGGACATTTTGTATATCAGTTTCTTCCAAACTATAGTACCAGAAATCCCACTTTTATCACTGACATAACTTCGTCAACTTAAAAATTTAAAACCTTTAAGATGTCCAGTTGTTTTATCCGGAAGTGTTCACAATTTTTGTTTTGCTCAGGTCAAGCCATTTTTAAGTTCTACCAGTTTTTTAAAGGTTAAAAGTTATATTTTCGATCATTATTTTATCCCTTAAAATTGTTGGATTTTGGTATAGATATATGCTAAACAACAGACAATAAATTCCGGAGAAGCAAATATTTGATTACTTTTCCGTTTAATAATTTTGTATTCTTTAATCGGGTTTTATGATTTTTTGCCACATCTATTGAGTAATATATTAATGAAAAAACTTCTTCACTTTTTTTGAGCGAAGAAAATTAACCGTAATGTCTTGTTTATAAAGTACATTTTGCTTGGGCTACTAGCTTGTGGGCCCCTCCTCCTGCCCCCAAAATACGCCACTCATTGTGGCGATCAGATTTAGAAGTTGGAGAGAAAAGCTAGAAAAGCAAAAACACTAGAGAAAGTCACTAATTACTAGCAAAGTTTTATGAATAAAAAAATAATCAAGTTTTAATATTATGTCCCAAAAAGTAAGAATTAACATAAAATAGATAAGTTAGAAATAAATCAGAGTTATACAATTTTACAAAATAAACGTTTTAACAAAAACAAGACACGGAAAACTTCTAACTAAATCCAAATTTAATTTTACCATAGAGAAATAATACAAAAATATACAATTCTTAATATCCAAATATATAGAAAAAGTTTGATATTATAACATCAAATTACCAAATATATCCTTATTAAGCCAAATATCAAAAATATTATAATTGTACACATTTTAGTTAAAACCAAGTTTTTTAAAACCCATAAATTCAAAAATAAACCAGTATTTGGTTTTATATTTTCCATATACAAATTTATAACTGTGACTTATCCACTTTTATTGGAAATTTTACGCAAAAATTATTATAGATGCAAAGGACTGAGCCTTATATCTATTATACCTAGCTACTCAGTTTAAGCTATAATTATGTCTCTGTGTTTTACGCAGACTGATCAACACGTAAAAATACAAAGATTAAAATACAAGAAATATTAGGCTGCTTAAGTATTAAACACGAGTGAAATAAATATGCTGTAAAAAATATATTCAGTAATTAATTTTGAATGCTAAAGGCTAATGGTTGTAATGGACTTAAAATAACAAAATATTTAAGCATAGTTACAGATGGAGAGATTCAAAACTGTTGGAATAAAATAAATGAAAATTAATTATAGATCGGTGGTTATGAAAACAAACAAATTAAAAGAGTTTATTTACTTACAGGAAACAGGACAAAAAACTTTTCACATTAGATAAAGTTTCTCACAAAACACAAATAAGTTTAACTATAACAAAGGAACGTAAAACAATTATGTGGAAAAATATTGCACTAATTACACTGGCCGACAAGATTTTTCTAACACAGGCTAGCTCACTATTTTCACAAGGGAAATATCCTCCCAATAATAAAAAAAATATTCGGAAAGCCCTAATACGTACCATTTTTAATAGCCTAATTAGAACCTTTTATATTGGCAGGTAAACAATTTTATTGTGGGACGGCTAAAATGAGTCCATTTTACAACGGAAAAATTACCTAGGCAGGGTTGTTTACAACATTAGACATAAAATAAACGTTAAACATCACTCTTCTATTGAGTTTCGAATTGAGTGGTTCTCTGTGTATCGATAAGTGCATGTGAAGACGAGAATGTCGAGTCAAACGCGCCGAAGTTGCAAAATTTCTCCTGACAAATTTTGGTATATTTGTGGAGAATTTCTGGTGTTGTGTAGTTGTAGTGTATGATTGGTGCAGTGGATAAAGGGGAAGAGAAAACGACCATACGACCTGTTCCTCATAATGCAAATTTGCCAGTGCCGATTGCGCCTTTATATTGGCAAGTTATTGATTTGGGAGATAATGGAGATAACGCATCTTTAGGCAGCTCAGAAGAACAGTGCACCGATCCTACTTTTACCACAGGTACTAGTTCCGGCTAGCCATATTTGATTGTTCAAAGTGAATTAAATGATTTAGTACGTGATTTGGGGTTATCCAAGCAACAGTCAGAACTTCTGGGTTCCCGTCTTAAGGAATGGAACCTACTGGCCAAAGAAACAAAAATTACGAATTTCAGAGAAAGAAATGCTATGTTTTCTGAATTCTACAATATGGAAAATTCATTATGCGCGTGTAGGTACTGATATAGACAGTTTAATGCAGGAACTTGATATTGAACATTCTCCCCGTGAGTGGCGCTTATTCATAGACTCATCTAAATATAGCTTAAAAGCTGTGTTATTGTATAATGGAGATTTAAAATCCTCTATACCAGTTGCCCATTCAGTTGCAATGAAAGAAAATTATGAAAATATGCGCACGATTTTGGATAAAATAAACTAGAATAGGTATAAATGGCAGATATGTGGGGACTTAAAAGTTATAGCGATTTTAGTGGGACTTCAGGGGTGATTTACAAAATTAACATTAATTAATTTGCTGGAACAGTCGTGCAATAAATCAGCATTATATAACAAAAATTTGGCCAGAAAGAAGCGAATTTCAACAGGGATCTCAAAATGTTAAATTTACACCTCTTGTTGATCCCAAATGTCCTTTTGCCTCTTCTTCACATTAAACTTGGGCTGATGAAAAACTATGTGAAGGCTTTGAATAAAGATGGTGATGGATTTAAATACCTAAGACAAGTCTTTCCCCAGTTAAGTGATGCCAAATTAAAAGAAGGCATTTTTATTGGGCAACAAATCAGAAAATTGCTGGACGATGTCAATTTTACGAAAAAGCTTACCAGGCAGGAACTCAGAGCATGGAATTCATTTGTTAATGTAGTAAAAGAATTTTTAGGCAACAATATGGATGAAAATTATGAATAATTAATTAATGAACTCTTAGATGCCTATAAAGCGCTCGCTGCCAGAATGTCATTAAAAATTCACTTCCTCCATTCCCATCTATCATTTTTTCCTAAAAATTTGGAAGCTGTTAGTGACGAGCAGGGTGAAAGGTTTCACCAAGATATCAGAACAATGGAAATTCGGTACCAAGGATGATGGGATCCAGCCATGATGGGTGACTACCGTTGGTTTTTGAAGAGAGAAGATAGGACACCTCATAAACGGAAAAAATAAAGTTTAATTAGTGTTTTAAATTAATATTTTTCTCTTTTGCTTGCCTCTTAAATGTACGGTATGTTTAATAGGCGAGAACTGTAAACATAGTCAATAAACAGGGTTAAGAATTTTTTGAAATCATTTTTTCTATAGATATTAAGCATCGTAACATTCGATATGGTTCTACAACTCTAATAAAAAAACCCTACGTGCTACAACTTTCTATTTGTCATTTTCGTATTTGGATAGGTCTATTCTATTAGATTATGCTATTCTGATTTGTTCTACAACAAAAAAAAATTTTTTGTCGGCCAGTGTTATTATTCATTTACACAAACACATGTTAAAATCGATTGTCATCCGAGGAAACCAAATTTGCTACCAATCTAAAAAGAACGAAAGGTTCAAATAATGAATGAAAAAGTAGTTAATTTGATATTTTTATGTTAGCCAAATTGGTTAGGAAGTCTCAGCACCAAAAACCACCAAAAAAAAAACAGCTAATCATTACACGGTAGAAGAAGTTTTATCCCAGCTTCTTATAAACATCAAAAACCACGGTAAAATGTGGAATCTAAACTTAAAACAAGATTCCAAAGTAACATAAAAAAAACCTAAAGAAAAAACTCCCGTGTCAGCTATTCCTGCACAAAATGACGTAATTTGTTAATCGATTACCTGGTTTTATTGCTTTACTTATAGCTACAGGAATGTCGACAATATTTTGCTTCCATTGGGAGTATTTAAAGTGGGAAATAAATCTGATATTACTGTCGCATGACCAAAAAGGCTCAAAATCGCAAAAAAAACTTCTAAAACAGAGTTCGTAGTAGATTAGCGTTATTCAGGAAAAGAGGACGAAAAGCTGACTGCATTTTTGCCATTTTTAATGGGTTCAGTTATAAGCTCGGAAGGAACATATTTGATTGGTCAATATCATTCACACCACTGCTACTGTATTTAAAATTGTATATTGGATAATACGTGCGTGTATATCTACTTAAATGACTGGATCATACTATGCATTTATTTGTTTATATAGTTATCTAGAAAAAGACCTTCTTGAGTAGATTTGTTGTATTACATATTATTATGTGAAGAAAGAAAGATTTCCTTACTACAAAATAAGACTTTGTATAGTAGTATTATAATTATACTACATGTAGAACTGCAGTTCAAAATTTGTCCTATAATGTTTTAATAGATGTGTAAAAAACTAAATAGACCTCTCCAACCACTTTAAGTAACTTGTTTGCAAGAAGGTTGGTAGATAATTTACGATACACATCAAAGAAAACAATAACAGTCCAATTATTTAGTAAGTAATAACTGCAATTTTTGCATTATTTATTTATTGTAATACTATAGGAATTTCTTCCAATAACAAATGTTATGCCTATTTTTTTACGTTTTTTGGTATCCACACTTTTATTTAAGTAAACATGTGTTTGTAGTTCGTGAAGTCTTTTCTTTTGCACTGGTTAATAATTAAATTTGGTATACCCAGTTGCTGTTGGTTGAATACCAATTATTGAAGAGTGCTTTCTTCTGAGTTGTTTTTTCTTTTGGTGAGCAGGAAGCAAACATATGTATTTTGCAGTTATTAAACCAGTTTCGATAGTCACACATTTTTCGGTGTTCATAAGCATTTAACTACCAACACAAATATGTTTGGTTGAACTTATTAATTTTACCTTATTAGTGCGTAAAATTGTTCTCTTAATGTTAACTGTGGCCTATTTTGATTTTGTGACTCATCGTCATCTACATTACTAAGGTGAGGTTGCTGTCTTATTAGAATGTCATGGCAGTTTGAGTCATATACATCTCAATTGATGCAGAGTTGAGATTACTTTTCGTGGGACGTACATTTGTAAGGCAACTTTTACCAGTCGCAATTAAAAACATTAGAGCTTTGTTTTTTCTGAACTAAATTAAATTCAGTTACGACTTCGTTTTCCAAGGACAATACTACAGATGATAAATGGGAACATAAAATTCCAGTTTGATCTTTGATAGAGGAACATGTATCCACAATTATATCAACATGATATTTACCATTGCTTTTCCCAATAGTTATTTAAAATATTCCAACAGAACGAAGAAAAGGATCAATTTTATGTAGAACGTTGTAGGCTACTTAGGTAACATACGTCTTAGCAGAACTTTTGAATGTCTCCTATTTGTAAAATCAATTAATCGCTCCTTTATGTACCGGGTGTCCAATTAAAAGTGGTCTCCGACCATAACTCAGTACCCGTTAAGGGGGAACTGCACGCAGTATTATGGATCATTTGCAAGCCTTCCGCCGCTGCAATATTATGTTAAAACTATAAGAGATATGTATTACCTTCAATGTGATTTTAATAGGGAAATATGTATAGTTGGGCGCTAAATGCGAATTTTTATGAAAATATCAAATCTAGAATTATAAAATAAAAATAGATTTGTTCATTTTCGGCCATTTTTTGACCACCTTTTGACGCAAATGCAGTCGCATATAATTGTTTTTCCACAAAATGGCTCTTTACCGCCTTGCACTGACCCTTTGTCTACGTAACTGCAAAATTTGAAATGGTAAATCGTACTCATGTCTTTGTATGTATGTATTTCTGCAGCGTGTGAACCCTTTTGAACCCATTTTTAAACGAAATGTAATTTAAATTGCCTATACATAACACATTTTTTTGAGGTCGGACGTGCAAGAGGTTTTCTCTAATACGTAGGTACCTTTTCATCTTACTTTGAACTTGATTAGACCTTGTCGCTGGTTTTTCACTTTTTGCGTGCAGTTCTCCCTTAATCACACAATTATGGGGAAAACATATTTATGAGTAAATCGGAGAAGAAAATCGCTGGAAATTATTTTCAAGTTCGAAAAATGGTCACTAGGGAGTGTAACAGGGACTCAAAAGTGGAAATGCCGATTTTCGCTAGAATTTTCCTAATTAAGGGTGTCGAAAATATAAGCATTGTATTCTTCAGGCAATTATGCAACTTTTTGGTATTTATCGCTTTTCAATAATAAAGTGGTAGGGGAAGGTCAAACTTTTTTTCTTTCAAACGTCTATATCTCTATTTTGGATGAACGTAGAGCTATTAACTGTACCGTAATGATTCTGTTAGTGGTCTAGATGGCATTTTTTTCGTAATTCTTCAAAAAATACGAATTTTCTGAAAAAATCAAATGATACTTTTTTGTCATAATTTAATTTAAGGTATAAAAAGTATCGAATAGTCAAATAAAAAATTCCAGGCCCGTATTTAAATTAAAAAAGTTGATGATGGTCGCCCGAATCCGAAACGTCGATTGTAAAAACTAACCTCACCAATTTGTAGAGGAGAAAAAGTGTATCTGTATAAACACAAGGTATTTTTTAAAAATCGCTTTTAGTAACCAACAAATTTTCTTATTTAAAGTTTTTTATCTGTAATAGCTAAAGCTCGCCATCTTCAGAGAGGCTCATTCTGATGGAGCAATTTATTATATACTATTATTATATATTACATTTTAGTCTTCTTTTATGACATAGATTGCTCTGTAAAGATATTGACCCTTAATTTCGGGACACCCTGTATATTCCACGAGTATTGAGTGTATTTATTAGTTTGAACCGACCTCATAAGGTCAAAATTTTAAGATGAAATATAATGATATTTTTTTACTTTTTGGTGTTTTCTTGAAGTTGGTTTTATTTTTTTATATTTTCTTTATTTCATTCTTTTTAGTTCTGTTTATACAAAGTTTTATTGCAAAGGTCAGCTTTAAAGTTTTTGAGGCCTAAACCTATGTTAAAATTTGTTACCTTCCATTTTTATAAATATGTATAGAGCCAACTATACATATTTATAGAAAATCAGTAATAAACATCGTCAAACATTAAAATGAATAGTGAAATTGAACTCTGTGACATTAAAAATCCCGAAAACTATATGAGTGAGACCCGATATTTTTATGATACTCCCTGTTTCTCTTAGTCCCCCCCCCCTACCGCTAGATACTTCGTTATTGAGATAGGAAATGTAAGTCAAGAATAAACATATTTGATATTTTCAACAGTCATTAAGATTTAAAATAACCAATAAATTATTCTATTGTTTATTTACTCTTTATACAACAAATTTCAAGGCAATATATTAGAATATTTCAGTTGTCGATGAAACTCTTAAAATAATAATAAAATTATTTATCCATTTTTAAAAGTTTTGTTTAATATGCTTGCCTTGAGACCACTTCGGCGCCATCTCGAAAATTTTCATCCAAATTGGTCGAAGCATCCCCGAGTAATCGGCGTATGTACATAAAAAAAATCGGTAAATTTCCTTTACCTGGAACTTCCCACGTTATGAATTTATCCTTTTATTAGAAATAATGAAGTGTGATCCAATTTAGTTCAGTATATAGTCATTTAGTAACACATATAGACTGTATTTCCAAACATTTATATTAGGCAACGTTTTGTTCCACCATATTGGATTACTACCATTATTTTACCAGTTTCTACCTATGCCACACTTGATCTTTAGATATAAACTAGCGGGTACCCGCGACTTCGTTCGCGTATATGACTATAATGAAAGGGATGTAAAGAAGTACTTACAGCTCCTCATTTGAGTACCTCTTTATAAACCACGTTTGTTGCACTCTCTGGCTGTAAAATAGCAAATCTACTACGCGAACTTACTCTAGAGCATACAACATAGAGTTGACTATGGGAAAAACAATCGTGGCGTAAGTCTAATCCAGGTCTACTTAAGGATTGTCCTTAAACTTTGTTAATTGTCATGCAGAACAAAGCTTTGAAGGAAACTGTACACGTTTAAACTGAAAAGGATAGTCTGGCGGAATTAAAGGGACACGTGGTATAAAAACTGTTTCTCTTAAACCAGGGCCAGAAATAATAGTAGACTCTATTACATTGTTTTGTGATGATATAACCTGTAGCCTAGTTCCATTTCACAATTTTGATGGTTTTAAATTTCGAATAAGCATCACTGGTGCTCCCACTTTTAAAGTTAACTCCTGAAGCGTTTAGAGACTACAGGATCTCGATAGGATAAGTAACCGCTTTTTTTTGGTCTATAACTACATCTATTGAGTAATACGTCTGCTGTGCTATGTTTTGGAGTTAATATAGCTCGTTCTTTAAACAAAGAAGCTGTTTAATTTGACAACTTTCGAGTCCACTTTAAACTTTTAAGGGGTAGCTTCACCCCCTTGGAATTTCAGTTTCCAAGAATCCTTTCTTATAGAACCTCGCACTCTAAAATCAAGCTCTTTGCACAAGCTCAGCTTTCTAGGCCAAACGGTTTGAGAAAGATGGCAAAAATTAATCAATGAACCGATTTTTTCAAAAACCCTGTATGAACTTGTAAAATTTTTTAAAATATCTAATGAAATAAAATAAAAAGTCCGTGTTCAAGTGTTTTTCCTAACACTAACAGTTTTTTAAATAAAAAATATAATATTTAAGGGGTGGTTTCAGCCCTTTGGACACCATATCTGAGTTTTTAAAAAATTTTAAAATATGTAAAAGAATAAAATATAAAGCATATTATGTTCATGGGTTTTCTGAGTAATTAACGGTTTTTTTATATAAAATATAGTGTAATATTTAAGGGATGATTTTACCCCTTTGGACACACTGTATGATTTTTTTTTTAAAGTCTAAAATATGTAAAAAATAAATTAAAAAACACGTGTTCAAGCGTTTTTTCGAAAAACTAACCTGTTTTTAAATAAAAAAATATTTTATTAAGTGGTGGTTTCAACCCTTTGAACACCCTGTATGAATTTTTAAAAATCCTAAAATATGTAAAAAATAAATTAAAAAACACTTTTCAAGCGTTTTTCCGAAAAGCTGGCCGTTTTTCAAATAAAAAATATTGTAATATTTAAGGGGTGGCTTCACCATCTTGGAATTTGAGTTTTGAAAAATCCCTGTTTATCGAACCTCTATACCCCAAAATCAACCTGTATGCTAAAATTCTGCCTTTTACCTCAAGCGGTTTGAGCTGGAGCGTAATGAGTGAGTCAGTCAACTGTCTTTTATATATTAGTATAGAAGTATAGATTAAAATAAATTAAATAAGTAATTTTTTCATTAATACACACCGTCATTTTATTCCACTAAGTTGAATTCGTACCAGTTTATCCCTATAGGACATTTAATTTTTCAGCTGAATAAAAAGGTTTTTTACGTTTATTTTGCCGCCATTTGTTTCGCCATCTTGAATTCGTACTACAACTTTACGAGTTTATCTCTTAATCCCACTTAATGCTTTTACAAAATTTGAAATGAATTTAATAAGTATTTTTTAAGGTCGATTTTTTAAATATTTCATTAGCCGCCATGTTGTTTTGCTATCTTGGATTCATACTAAAATGTTACCAGTTGATTCTTTAAAATAATGTAAATTGGACAATTCGTTTTGTAGTAATAATTTTTTAACGTTTCACTAGACCGCCATCTTATTCAGCCAAACTAGATTTTTACCATAATCCTACCAATTTATCCCCATATCGCCCTTAATTTTGACCAAAATTTAAAGTCATTTGGGTAATTTTTATGCTATGCCGCAAACTGACAGACCGACAAATATGTAAAACCTGGTGAAATTTTCACGGTAACAAACATTCTATTTGGTCGTCATTTTGTTCCGCCATCTTAAATTCGCACCACAATTTTACCAGTTCATCTCTATACCATAAATAATAAAATCATTGCACACAATTTGAAATCAATCCATTAAGAAGTTTTTTCATGCTGAATTTTTAAGTATTTTATTTAGCAGCCATTTTGGATTCATATCAAAATTTACCAGTTGATTTTCTTATTTCGTTTTTGTGCAAAATTTGAGGAAAATTGGATAAATAGTTTTTTTAGTAACAATTCTTTTTAACATTTCACTAGGCCGTTATTTTATTTCGCCATATTGGATTTTTACCAAAATTTTACCATATCCCCAAATTTTTGACCAAAGTTTGAATTGGATTGGTAGTTTTTTTGCTATACCGCGAACAGACAGATAGACCGATGGAATTGAGAAATCATGTTTTTCGGCATCCAGGTACTGTTCCTATAAACATCAGTCCGAAAATGCTGCGTTTTAAAAACACTAGTTAAAATTAAAAAAAAAGGTTTTGTGTTCCTCGTGCTAGAACTATTTCATTCAAACTTTACACATGACGAACCTAACTTAACTTAACCTAATCTTACATAGGTGGGTAATACTATAAGATTAATTGCTTTATTTTTCAATTTTTACTCCATTTGAAATTATTCATATCTTGCACCATTTTGAAGTAATTTAGAAACATGTTTTTAAAAGATAACCTCCTTTTTTTCAAAATGTTCATTTACACCCTATGTATTTTTACTTCCGTAGTAAAGGGAAGTATTGTAGTCGTGAGAAATCACCCTCCAAGATTTTTTCAGACCTTTACGTTTCAGTGTAAAATATGTTAATGTGTAGAACAGCCCTTCCAAGTATTGGAACGGAGTTTCCGGACACCCTGTATATAGAGATTCATTTATTTTATAATTAAATCGGCGACGCAAAACAATAAGGGTGCGATATGCGCTAAAGTCACCTGAGCCATAAATAGATGACACTAAATAGGAAGCCGAAACCATCACAACATGGGACTATAATAACAGCGCTGTTTGTGGAATGCTTGGAATTCTTCCGCGCTCCAGTAGATGCCCGAAGGTGGGCAAGCGGAGGCGCCAAATATTTAAATGAGCGACGAAAGACGCATAATCAATTAAAATAATCCGGCTCAACACACTTGAAAGAATTAGCAATTTTTGCGCATGCAATAATGGGTCTCCGACTATTTGCCATAGTTCGGTTTTTTGGCAGCATACTGGTAAATAGCTTTCGAGTTAAAAATATCGTTAAGACAGCCGACGCGGCGCGGTGTTGTCAAGCTGGGGTCTCGAGGAAGTATTTTTCCTTAAGATCGTTTTTCAAAACAAGGAAATAAAAGCTTTTGTTCTAATAAATAAAATTAGTATAAAAATTAGTAAACGTGAATAAAAAAAGAGAGCTGGAAGATTTCGTCTAAATTTCCGGTATTCTTAACACTGATGGTGCATAACCCCTTTGAATAGCCGAATTAATTTTTTCAATCAAGAAATAAGTTAATTTTGGTTCATTAGGTAAGTAAAACATTTTGTAACTCATTTCTTTAAATAATTTTTTGTGTCTTTCCCCATGGATCAAAAGATTCAACACAAAAAATATGGAATTATACAAATTAGTGATTTTACAACACCGTAGCGTTCCTAAAATTGGAACAGTATTACCCCTTTGACAAGCCAAACTATTTTTTTCAATCAAAAAAGAAATTGATTTTGGTTGAGACCATTTTATAACCAATTTGTTTCTCCACAGACCGAAAGCTTCTATAGATCTTCACGTTTTATGATCCCTACATGCCAAAACAGTTTCCTCAATTCTGTCGGTCTATCTGTCTCTTCGCGGCATAGCTAAAAAACTACCTACTTATCGGACTAAATTTAAATTTAAGTTAAGAATTAAGGATCATATGAATACGAGCAGGCAACATTTTCGTAAAATTCCAATATGGCGAAACAAATGGAGGCCTAGTGAAATTTCTGCTAAAAAACTACATATCCAAATTACCTGAAATTTTTCAAAAAATCAATTACGTAGAAATCAACTGACGAATCCGAGATGGTGAAAAAAAAATGGTTAATAAAATATTTAAGGAATTAGCTTGAAAAACTAGAGGTGGTCTAAGAGTACGTAAGGCCCGGGGCGGTCTTTCATAAAAAAAGCCCGTAAGAAATAGTGACGATCGAAAAAATGGCCTTTACTTTCAATTTTATTCCAGGGTCTGAGCTCATAACTTATTTTGTTCACTAAAAAAAGATCCTCACTTTCATACAGAATAACTACTATTTTATTTTGGAATTGCATCTCCCACAAGGCTTGCAGGTTCAGGGCAGATCGCCACTGTGAAAAACACTTATTAGATTGATTTAAAAGTTTGTACAAAAATTATTATAAACTGTGATGATATAGAAATAAACTGGTAAAATTGTGGTACGAATTCAAAAGGAGGGACAAACAAAATGACTGTAATCGTAAATGACCCACCGAGATTTTAATATCTTCACGTTTTAGCATTCCTAAATGCCAAAAAAATATGTTTTTTTTTTAATTCCGTCGGTCTGCCTGTTAGTCTCTCTGCTTGTCTGTCAGTTCGTGGCATAGCTAAAAACTATTTACTCGATTGACTTAAATTTAAGTCAAAATTTAAGGGTCAGATGGGCATTTGCTAATACTTTGGTAAACATTTTGGCAGAACGAAAGGACGGTGTGGTGAGATATAAAAAAAAATACTAAAAACTGATTATCAAATTTACCACAAATTTTACACAAAATTCAAGTATTACACAAGATATCTAAAATATTTTTTTTGAAATATCAAGTTTTTTTGTAAATAAAAATAAACTTACATTAAAATTTGAAGTAACATTTTACTTTAAAATAAAATTTAAGAGTACTTCTCTCATGGGTCAATTATGTATTTGTTTATTCTGTATAGGGTGGTCTAAACTAAAATTTAAAAAAAATTATTTTAATTTATCCTAATTTTATTGAATATTGTTTAAAACAAATTTAACTTTCATGGTATTGTACCACAGACAAATAAACATTTTTTGATTGAGTTCACATTACAAAATCCATATAAAATCTTAAATAAAAAATCCAATTCGTATGGGTTAGAGGGACTGAATACAAAACGTCGCAACTAAAAACTGAAAACTTCATTTTATAATGAGGAAAAATCGACAACGAAAAAGTTAATTTTATTTTGATCTCTCTCTTCAAATAAAACCAGCATAAAATTAAACAATTTTCCAAATTCAGTTTTTTTTCAGAAGTCTTCGAAAGGAAAGAAAAAATACTTTTTCCACAACATATCAATGGTCCCCAATTTCGCAACTTCGCCTCCATTTGAACGAACTCGTTTTTCTTACAATTTTCCCTATTTTGAAATTTGGGTCGCCCTGTATGCGTATCATGTCAAATTTTAATAATCTAATATTATTTTTTAAGTCAGCAGAATTTTTATAAATAGGTACTTTTTCTCGTAAATTTAATTTAATAATAATAAAGTGTCCTGAATGTAGAGAACTTAAGAAAAACAGTATATTTTAGTTATTGTACATTCTATAACATTCTGTTATGAATTTCATGAGGAATTTAAAAATGAAACCAAAATGTGGATTTTCTCTTAAACTGAATTTGAACCACGTTAATCGGTTTTGAACCACCCTGTAAATTAAACGCTATCTTCAAAATATAGATTTGGAAAAGCCAAAGAACTCTTATACTAAATATTTTTAGCTAATCGTAACGGTTAAATAAATAATAGGGTGCCGCTTGGCGAACCTACCCTCTATAATACAGATCTTATCCCACCCACGTCTTTCCTATAGAAGCCGCAAAAATAAAGAAAGTAAGAGGCCTAATGGTAATTAATACTGGTAAAACAAACGAAGCAATATTAATGTCGTAACTAAAATAAATATTATCGGTTTCTTAATGGCATATACAGGAAGATGGCTAACTATTTACGCATATACAGGAAGATGGCTAACTATGGGTAGAGTGTTTTTTAGTTCATTCAAATGGATATTCAAAGACATTTTTCAAATAACATCAAATAAAATAGGGATATGAATCAGCTCAGAAGTTAAATTTTTGCTAGGTAACTAAAATACTGTTTGTTCTAGGACAAAAAAAATATATGTCAAAAGATTGCAGATAGAGAAAACAAATTTGAGTAAAAAAAGGTATTAAGGCCAGATTGTTAATGTGCGGTGAGGCCTTAGGATAAAAATTGGCAAAAATATGTGTTTTTGCGAGTTCTTTTGGGTTGATTAGAAGCATATAAATGGGCTCAAGTTTGAGAAAATCCATTTTTGGTTTATGGCTGTAAAACATTACAGTTAGACCAACTATTTAATATCCAAAATCAAGTGCTAATATGCCCTGTAAAAAGTTCCATATTATAATTTTGCCGGGAATTTTGTTTTTGCAGAAAGAAAGAAGGGAGAGGAACCGTAAAAACACTTTGGAAAATAATGGCATTTAGTTATTAACAAATTTATGTACACAAATATAGCTAAAATGTATATACAGTTGATGTATGAATCAGGATGGTATTTCCATCTCAGAATCAAGTGTTTTTCATATATTGCTACGTTGACATGTTTAAAGATAAAGTAAGCATAAGCTCTTCGACTTCCATCGTGTCCTGCTATACCCTGGAGTATTTAGCGATGTGTAGCGTAATGCATTTTCACTCATTTTAGAAATTGAAAGATCGTGAATTCATTATTAACATTACATAATTTATAAAACACCCGGAAAGGACAACCTCAGTCAAAGAAAGAAGTGATTTAAATAAAAAAGTTCGATTTTGACAGTCGTAAGGGATATTTAGAATTCTAAAAAAACTGGAACAACTTTAAGGATACACAGCTTAAGCTTTTCAGTGATACTAAATGTAAAGTGATATTTCCAGGTTTTCATTTGCGATTAAACAGAGGTTTTTGATACATCTTAGTAAATACTAAAAAACGAATAAAAATGAAATTAATAAACAATTTTTTAGAAAAATATATGCGACTAATTCTGTAAAATCGTAAAAATAATAGACAAAAAATCCAATACATGTAAAGACTAATTATTACAACATGATGTAGGTACGGATTTCCAATTTCAAATTCATTTAAATATCAAAATAACATTATTTTTTTAAATTGTAAATTTGGTTCTTCGAGCGTTGACAATTTTTTATTTTTCACTATGTGGGGGAAAACTGACTATAGTTGCCGATCGATTTAGCTCAGAAACTATTTTCGTACTACTCGGAAAAATTCATTAACTATCACTAGAGATTTGTCCGGAACCGTATCCGAATCGGTATCTGGCGGATCCAGCCTATAATTAGAGATCCGGTTTCGTCCTGATCTGACAGAAGGTATCGCCGAATCTAACATTTATTTCTGTAAATTTTGAATGAATATATTCAATCACATCTTCATTGTTCTCAATGTCATATTGTCTAACTTACTTGTTGGAAAAATATTAAAATGTCAACCTAATTTTATTTCGGCCAACCTAAAGTCGTCGTTTAATTTCTTAGTCGCCATAAAATAATTACGCAAATTTAATATTATCGGGAACTTGATTAAAAAGTAAGTTGATATTTCTAAGTATTCTCTATTCACTATCTAGGTCTGTTATATTTTTGGAGTAAATCTTTGAAAAATAATGGAGAAATTCAATAATCGAGAGCACATTTTTTATTTCGGGATCGAGAATTGCTTCTGGGTTTAACATGTTTAAACCCGAGTTCAAACCCTTTGAAGTCTCTCGATTTCTGTCATTAAACGGAAACCTAAGTTTAATTTGTCCTGCATCTTTCAAATAAAACTTTATTATATGTTATGTTATCTCCCTATCCATGTCCTGGGTTTCTCCTCTGATCCTTATTAAATTTGACATCATCCTCCTACAAATATTTTGCATTCTTGCAAATTAGTATTCACATGTATATCTTCAAAATTGATATTTAATTTGTTTTTTTTCTGGCATCAGATATTTCGGAAAACAAGGAAAAATGGTAGATTTGAAGGGTAAGATTAAAAACTTTGAGAACAGTAGATCTATTATTATAACAGTAGTACTGGCAACCCTGAACGGCGGCAAAAATCATAGAGGTGTAGACAGGGATCGAGTATCAATTTCTGGTCTTGTTTTTAAAAGAAATAATAATGAAAACTTGGATTCGGTTCCGATTCCAGCCGAAATTATTCCCGTGGGATCCGGTATTCGGCTTTTTCAAAAAATCGATCCGATCGCATCACTAGTCAAAATCATTTTGTTTCACTATATCATGATCTTAACTACTCTATTTGCATTATTTAGACAGATATAAGCAAAAAAACTGTTTGTATTTTAAAAATTTTTTTCTTTGCACTTCTTGCAGAGGTCTAGCAGAGGGCAATATTAGCTTTTAATACAGGGCTAAGATTATCAGAATCCTAGTTAGACAAGCTCATAGGGCTGATCCAAGCTCGTAGATTACAAAGAGTAACAAGTGAAAAAATGGCCTGCTCTCTAATTTTTCTGAGGTTGAATCATCGACTAAATGGGCTACGTACAAGTTTTTATATTCCCATCCTTAGCATTTCTATAGATTATTTAACCAATTGTTTAATCACAAACCCGACTGAGTGCCAACATCATTAAAAAATTTATGCCACACATAACTCTAAGTGAAATGCAGAGCTTAGTGCTTGAATAAACTGACCGTTAAAGTTCAAAATAAGATTCCAGCTTTTAAAAATACCACGTGTTGACCAAATTCAATGAACCTAAAAATTCCGAACTCAAAATCCGTTATTGTTTTGCAGCCTACCACTTTTACGCCTTGTTTTTAAATCTCTTAATAACATGTGGCACGGTATTTTACTGTTTCATTAATCCATCAACATCGGTAGAAAATATTTGTGCGTCGTAACAAACTCATGTAAGTCTCTAATTTCGTCAACAATAAAATTCGGTGAATAACTTTTGAGGTAAAAGCTGAGATTTTTAGGGCATTTAACTGTTAATATACCATACAGAATAAAAAAATCGGTAAAATTTCATTACCTAGAACTTCCTCGTTATAAATCTTTCCTTTTATTAGGAATAGTAAAGAGTGCTACATTTTGAGTTCCGCAAGTAGTCGTTTATTAATACTAACGTTTTTACAAACACTTTGATTGGAAGCCATTTTGTTCCGCCATATTGGATTCATACTAAACAGTTTCTACATATGCCACCCTTGATTCTTGGGATAATTTAAAGTGAACTTAGTAAGTAATTTTTTCACTGATTTTTTTTAGACCGCCACACAATGGATCGAAGCATCAGAAAATTCGGACATTGGCTGTTTTTGAAAAGTGCCAAATTTAAACGTTTTTTACACATTTATGTTAAATACTTACTGGTGTTTTGTAAAACATGTAAAGTATGTCTATTTGTAATTTAATTGAGCACGCGAGTATCGTTTGAAGCAAACTGAAAAAGAATCCTTCGAATTGGTAAATAAAGCATCTTACATTCAATTGCAATTTTAGAATGGTTGTAAAAGATAATCAATTTTCTGGTTTAAAACTATTTTTTGGGTTTTTCGCCTTATAAAATTGAAAAAAAATAAAATATATTTACCTTATAAATTCAATAGATAGTCTTAAGTTCTAGGTCCACTATGAAGGTACCCGAGGAATGATACTGAAAAATGTTTGTTTTCTGGACGTTTCGGGGGAAAGTCTACCCCCGTCTTCAGCAAACCTACAAATATAATACTAAAAGCAGAATATTTCTTATGTTTCGTATCAGAAATATAACCAGAATTGCTAATCTCTAACAAAATGTCAATGAATGTCAATTTAAAGGTGTTATTTTTAATTGTTAGAATAAGGTGGGAAATATGTGTACCTAGAGTATGTTCATTTCAATTTATTGTATTTTGAGGTGTCCTTTTTTTACTTCAGTATCAAATTTAACCAAGTGTTATTAGAACTAACGGAACAAGATGCTACACAAGTATCTTTATTTAATAATATTAAGGCACTTTCAATTTAATTCACAAACCAAACATACCATTAAGACCAATAGTAAGAAGCGTAAACTCACCGACACATCCTTTAGCTAGGTTTCTTTTAAATATATTAAAACCGCTAGTGGGTAACACTAATTCATATATAAAAAATTCACAACACTTCCTTGAGAAATTGTCTAATATTCAAATAAATATAAATAATATACTGGTAAGTTTTGATATCGTTAGTCTTTTTACAAATGTACCTGTAGGTAAAACTTTAAACATAGTAAGAAATAAACTTGAAAATGATAACAATCTTAGTGAACGTTCATCATTAAACATTAATACTATTCTAGAATTACTAACTTTTTTGTAAAAACCACTTATTTTCAATATAAAAACTAATATTACCAACAAAATTTTGGCATGGCTATGGGGTTTCCTTTATCTCCTTTACTAAGTAATATTTTTATGGAAAACTTTGAGTTAAATTCTATTCAAAATTACGATCATAAACCACTTATTTGGTGGAGATACATTGATGACATTTTTTGAATCTATGAACATGACGATCAACATTTAAATAATTTTTTATATCATATTAACACCAAAGAACTAACAATTAAATTTACTATTGAAAAGGAAACAGACCAACAACCTCCATTTTTAGACATACTTATCAAAAAAGACATACACAGTTTTGAAACAAAAGTATACAGAAAACCTACACACACAAACAAATACTTAAATTTTTACTAATATCATCCAATCATGGTTAAAAAGGGAGTTATAAAAATTCTATATGATAGAGCAAAAAGATCAAAATTTTATTAAAGAAGAAAAGTTTATAAAAGATGTTTTAAATCAAAACAATTATCCCAATGATCTCGTTGAAAAATGTTTTTATGAATTTGAGAAGACAAAAAAATCCAAAATAGACCAATTACAAACCTCTTTATACCATACATACCTAATTTACAGGATAAAATAAAACGAATAGGTAAACGTTTTAACATCAGAACGATCTTTAAAACACAAAATAAACTTAGAAGTAAACTTACAAAAACAAAACCTAACAATGAACAAGAAAATACAAAAAATGTTATTTATAAAATTCCGTATCAATGCAATAAATTTTACATAGGTGAAACCTCTAGGCCATTAGTCAACAGAATTAAAGAACACCAAACATAAAAAATAGGGAATATAAAAAATCAACCATTCGCCATCGTGCTCTAGATAACGATCATAAAATTAATTGGAATGCTTCTAGTATTTTAGCAAAAGAACCATGTTCCAAAAAACGTGAAATAAAAGAAAGTGCCTTAATATTATTAAATAAACATAATTGTGCAGCATCTTCTTCCGTCAATTTTAATAACACATGGTTAAATTTGCTAAATACTGAAGTAAAAAAAGGACACCTCAAAATACAATAAATTAAAATTAACATACTCTAGGTACACACAATTTTTCGACCTTATTCTAACAATTAAAAATAACACCTTTAAATTGACATTCATTGACATTTTGTCAGAAATTAGCCATTCTGGTTATATTTCTGATACGAAACATAAGAAATATTCTGCTTTTAGTATTTTATTTGTAGGTTTGCTGAAACATCCAGAAAACAAACATTTTTCAGTGTCGCTCCTCGGGTACCTTCATAATGGACTCAGAACTTAAGACAATCTATTGAATTTATAAGGTAAATATATTTTATTTTTTTCCAATTTTATAAGGCGAAAAACCCAAAAAATAGTTTTAAACCATGAATCCTCACTACAATTTCGTAATTATTCAATTTTTTATATATAACAATGCAAAAAAATCTAAGGTTTTTAATGTGAAAATTTTAATCTTTAATGCACTGATATTTTTGCATTTTTGACATGATACATCTAGGATTTGGGAAACGGAATTAAAACAATTAGAAAATTAAAAAGTTCGGCTTCAAGTGGGAATCGAAAGCGGGATTTCTACAAGACTGGTAAAAGCAAGATAATTCAATATTAATATTTAAAATTATCGGTAAGGGCATGCACTAGAAATGCAAAGGTCGGTCGTGGGTTCAAGTGACACTTGAGGCCAAACGCTTTAATTTTCTTATTGCTTTAATTCTACTTTTCTTTATCTAGAAGATTTTCACCCTATTTTTCTATGCTTTGATCCATTGTGCGCCATGTTGAAAACATATCACATTTAAAATATTTGCTAAAAATATAAAGTCAATTTAATAAGATCTTTTTTACGTTGCATTTATTTAGTCGCCATTTTATTCGGCAATCTTCAATTCGTACATATTTTTTCTGGCATTTAGGGAACGCTAAAACGTGAAGATATGTAAAACCTGGGAAGATAATTTTTATTCACGATTTCAAACATTTTATTTGTCGCCATTTTCTTCCGTTGTCTTCAAATCGTGTCAAAATTTTATCAATTCAGCTTTATACCATATTTAATTCTTGCACAATATTTGAAAACAATCAAATAAGTAGTTTTTTCCAAGCTGATTTTTCAAACATTTTATTATGCCACACATTTCTTTCGCCATCTTGGATTCGTACCAAAATTTTACAGACAGGCAGACTGACCGACAGACTGAAGGTATCGAGAATACATGTTTTTCGGTACCTTGAAACGTAATGATCTGAAAAAATATTCTAGGGTTTATTTTGTCACGATACAATATTTCCCTTTTACGAGTAAAAAACGTACTTTGGACGGGCTTTTTTAAACAAATATATGAAATGTTCATCTCGCATACCTACTGGATATTCTTCACATAGGCGGCAACTCTGCTTCGGCTTACCTCCAGCAGCACGGAAAGCGTTTTAAATAATTTATTAAATTACAATTAATTGAATACAAATTACTAGTAAATAGTGATAACATGTATGTTGGTAGAGAGCTTTAATTAAACATGTTTAAAATATAATAATGTCACTAGCTATCATTTGTATTCATAGTTCTCTGACAATTAATCATGGTAAAATACAGGCTTCAAGAACGTTTTATTATTTTCCAAAATTATATGAAAATAGACTTTCTTTTATGATCCATATAATCCCATACTTTGCTTGCTATTCGTTGGATCGTTTGAAATTTGAAAAGTATTTTACTCTTAACAATGTGAAAACAACAAAAAGACGTCGAAATGCAAGAAGTGTAGAGACCACCGCTGCTGTGGTGTTGAGGAAGTTACCAGTTTAAAGTTTCCTCGTTGTTCTCAAGAATTAAGCCTTACAAGAACGACCACTTGACATATTTTGAAAAAAGATTGGGTTTTCACTCGTATAAGATTACGTTGACACAGGAACTGAAGCCAATGGATAATCGTAATCTTTTTAGATCAAGCTCCCGTTTGGTCACGTGGATATGTCAATAAGCACCATTGTCGTTTTGGAGTGAAAACAGTCCTCAGAAGATTCATAAGAAGCCCTCAAGTTTTACACATCTTGACGTTTTAGGGTCCCTAAGATGCCAAAAAAAAGTTTTTCTCAATTCCGTCATTCTGATGGTCTGTCTGTATGCGGCATAGTTCAAAAACTGCTTATCCGATTCACTTCAAATTTTGGGAAAAAGTCAAGGGTCATAAGAGAATGAAATGGTAACATTTTGGTAAATACTCAATATGGCGGAACAAAATAGCGGCCTGATGAAATGTTAAGAAAATTAGCACTAAAAAACTAGTTATACAAATGACCTCAAATGCCTCAAATCTGGCACAAAAATCAAATGTTACCTAGAAATAAACTTGTAACATATTTATATGAATCCAAGAAAGCGGTCTAATAAAATAGTTAGAAAATCAGCCACAAAAAACTAGTTATTAGGTTAATTTCAAATTGTGCGCAAGCATTAAGTGTGATGTAGAAATAAACTAGTACAATTGTGTACGAATTCAAAATGACGGATTAAAGTAGCGACCAAATAAAATGTCAATTTTTTTACAAAAATTAAATGTGATATGACAATAAACTGGTACGAAAACATGGTGAAACAAAATGGCGCCCAATAAAAATGTTTGAAGGGCAGTTTATTTATATGTGTTACTAAATTACTACGTGCGGAACTAAATTGGATTACACTTGGCTATTCCTAAGAAAAGAAAAAATTCATAAGGAGGAAAGTTCCGGGTAAAGAAAATTTACCGATTTTTTCATTAACCAGTTAGGAAATGCAGTTACAGTAGATGGTAAGCGGAATAGATTGATGTTAAGGTCCAATTTAGATGAAATTGATTTGATTGACATGCGGTTTATACAAAATGGTGTCACATGTCACACTGCTATGCGACTGCCGAAATATTTTAAGAAAAGTTTGATGGAAAGATAATTTCAAAAAATACCACTGTTAATTGGCCGCTAAGAAGTTATGATTTAACCCCTTTAGATTATTCTCTATCTGAGGGATATTTAAAACTGATGTTTATGCAAACAAATCACGAACCCTTGAGACATTAATAAAATTAAACATGGAACGCTGCATTCGTAACATTAACCCTATTTATTGCACAAAACATCGACAATTGAGTTCATCGAGTTCACGCCTGTGCCCGAAATCGAGGTGGACAGTTGACTGATGTATTATTTAAAATATAATGTAATGGACTAAGCTTTGAAATAAAATAAATAGTTGTATTGGATATAGATTTATTTTATTTAATTTTAAATCATTGGAAAACCTTTTCGTATCCCTACATTATTATTATGTCGCTGCCAGCTATTGGCTCAGTATATTCTATGTCTTTACTCATACAAATACAATTAAACTAACATATTGAATATTGCATTCGCAAGGACTAACTATTTTTATGATCCGTCGTTTTGCTAAACTTCAAAAGATGAATTTTTAAAATTTTGTAGCCCGTGTTCTACATTTTTCACGATTTTTTATATAAAAATTTTATTTTCCGCATTATTTCAACGGTTTTTAGTCGACATGACAGATTATTAATGTTAGATAAATTTTACAGCACAGGTTAAAAATAGTTTTTAATTAGTTTCCAGCTAACCAAAAAATAGATAGCGAAACATGAAGGTTGGAAACCGAAATAACATTTTGAAATTAGAAAAAACTGCTTTTTTTCTGCAAAATAAATATATACAGGGTGTTTTAGTGAAAATAGAAAGTCGGTGGTCGCAGTTTGCGCATATAAAAATTGCTTCTGGGGTGGGGGGGGTTGAGGCAAAAAAAAGTCATTACTTTATTTTAGTTTTAGATAAAAATGACTCTGGGGGGGTGTTATTAATAATAAATAAAAGTGGTTTTTTTTTTGGGGGGGGGTGGGTTAAACTGCTACCTTATATACGACACTGGGTGTCGGTCTGTCGTTCTGCTTCTGTGCAGCATAACTTAAAAATTACTTATCCGATTGACTTCAAATTTTGTTTAAGAATAAAGGGTCAGATAGGTAGGGAATGGTAATATTTTGATATAAAACTAAAAATAGTCATTCTTAAAAAAGTACTTGTCAAATTGACCTCGAATTTCGCACAAAAATAAAGTGTGATAAGGGATTTTAGTAATTAATTTTAAACTATGTAGATAAAGTTATCAAAAATAAATAATAATATAATAAGAAAAAATTAAACTTCAAATAAAAAAATGGTACAATGGAGTAGAGAAGTAGTAGTAGCTTCATTTGAATAGAGATGGTAAGTGAATAAATGTTTATTTGTATGTATGCAAGTATGCATATTAGACCTACACTAATGCATATTCTTTCTAATCTGAAAGATTGTGAGATATGTGAATAGAATAGATGTATTGGCATAAATTCTTATCTATGTCCGCGCAAGATGATTTTTTAATACAGTGCTTTTCAGTTTGATAAACATAACGATGTAACGTGAAAAAATATATATGTATACAGGTGTGTGACGGACATATATTTATTAAACTTTTTTTCTTAAAATAATCCAAGGAACCATTTTTGTACAGTTTTGAGTAATTCTAAATCCAACTAAAACTGGACTAGAGAGGCCACAAAGCACTAGGGAGAATTTTGGTGCATTTTTACTTGCCCTAAACGATAAAGCTAGTCACTTTTAAAAAAATAAGTGGCGTACCATTTTTTATTAGGAAAGTTACGGATGGTTATCCATACCTATGCCCATGGTTGAGACAAAAACTGTTGAATGCTGTTAAAATATGACCTTTAAATATTTACGCGGTTGTGCCCAATCATAATCAAATAGTGTTTATTCCAAGTCCTTTACAAATGGAAAAATACGATATGCTTTCATTCCGGGTGTACATCAGTTCACTAAGATCGTTCTGAAAAGAACAGTTTTGCTGACGTTTAGCCAAAATCATATTTGACATTTTTGAAGCTTTCTTTGTCGCTTCTGAATAGAGACTGAAGTGTTAGTGATTGCAAAGCTTCCTTCTATATTCCAACCCCGGCCCGGGCCGAAGGTTAAATCTGAGCAGCCGTTGGTAGTAATTCCTCTTAATTTTTTGTGATTCTAGATTTGCCGATTATTGTCTCCCATACTGCTAGTAGTTATTTAAACCACCTTGTTTTTCAACTTATATGGCTTCTCGGATTATTTTGGTCTTCTAATGCTCTATATTGGCAATCTCCCTACACCCATCAAAATGTATTTTGTGGCTGGTTGCTGAGATGTAAGAAGTGGACCGTCCTGGCAAGGAATGCTGTATACTCCGTGGTTTTCCATTTTGATTTTGACTATTGGTTGTTTGTGGCTTGTATACCATTTGTATGTTGGATTGTATTAGCATAAAAAAAATATATTTCTTTGGACAAAACCAAATAACTGCAGTTTTTTAAACTCCCTTTATTATTCGTGGGATATTATTATGTATATCTACTTATTTGTATATTTTTTTAGTACAAACCGAGATCAAAATTTTGATAAAAAGTATTTTAAAATTTTAAAGACACATTTACAACATATCAGGTGGTTATTTTATTAAAAAAATGCCATACTGCTTTTTGTAAAATACCTATAAAAGTTAGGGATATTAATAAATATATACATTTAATTTAAATTCGATTCGTAATGTTTCTTAAAAGCATTAATCAATTTGAAAACCAAATCTGTCGTCCGATATGCAGATTATTTCACTTTCAACGATCAATTCAATCATTTTTGAAAATGGGCTGGTGTTTACTATACATGGAATAATAAGAAGTAATGGATAGTGTCTGTTTTTAAAATGGTTATTTCCGTCATTCAAAAAATACGGGAATTTTTTGAAACTTGTTTTTAAATTTTTTGTGAATTCTATTTCAAGGTTAACCATTGGCGTACCTCAATAAATAAATCATTTCCAAACCTTTTTAAATCAACCTATGTCAGCCCTATCGTTGAAATAGAGTGTCATTAGCGTTTCTGCCGTAAATTTATTGTATTTTATTAGGCTTAAGTGAAACAATCATTAAAATAATAAATATTGAATAATCAAATTAAAATTATCTTTTTAATTGGATGAAAATTAAAGCATACACAATTATTTAACATAGTGTAATTCCACACCTGTTATTTATTACACCTTAAACTCTCCTGGGCATACTCAGGATCAAATTATTTATTTTCTGTTGGTCCAAGGTATCCCATAACTCCGGAAAAACTTTCCTTAGAGTTCTAACGCTCCAATTCTCCAATGCTTTTCCAATATTTGTTATGCATGCTCAATGCAATTAATATCATGAGAAAGTCGAGGCAAGAGTTAATGATTAAATCCATCGATTTACAGCTGTTCTATAACTACTGTAGCATTGCTATCGAAGAGCCTGAAATTAGTGTCTAGATTCTACCAGTACTGATTTATTAAATGTTGTACCATGTCTCGCGGATCCATGGAATGTTCGCAGATATACAATTCTGTTCGAGTTCTATGGAAAATTCCACCTCGAGCCATAACAGATCCTCCGAACCTGTCATTCACGCTTGAATCTGAACTTCTAAGATAAAAACGACGGTCAATGCTGTCATCAATAATCATTGTGTTCCATTCGTTGCTCCAGTTGATTTTTACTTCCCTCGTAATAAGTATTGTAATCGCGAAAAAAACACCCTCCGAGATCCCGAAAAATATTTTATCTCAATTCCGTTTGTCTGCCTGTCGTTCGGTCTGTCTGTTCGCCGCATAGCTAAAAACTACTTACCCTGATGACTTTCAAATTTTGGTCAAAAATTAAGTGTTATATGAGGATGGCCTGGTAATATTTTGGTAAAAATCCAATATGGTGAAACAAAATGGCGGCCTAGTGAAATTTGAGAAAAGCCAATTTATCTCAAATATTGCACAAAAATTAAGTATTATGTAGGAATCAACTGGTAAAATTTTGGTATGAATCCAAGATGGCGGAACAAAATGGCGGTCTAATAAAACATTTAAAAATTCAATCTGAAAAAACTACTTAATGGATTAATATCAAATTGTGTCGTGTAACTAATTTTGGTATAGAGACGAATTAGTAAAATTGTGGTAATAATTCAACAGAGTGGAAAAAAATTGCGGCCAAATAAAATGTTCGTAATCGTGAAAAAAATCACCCTCTCGGGTTTTACATCTCCACGTTTTAGTGTCTCTAGATGTGAAAAAATATGTTTTATTAATGCCTTCGGTCCGCCTGTCGGTTTGTCTGCCTGTCAGTTCTCGGCATATCTTAAAAACTACTTACCGAATTGACTTCAAATTAGTCAAAAATTAAGGATCATATGGGGATACCATCTTTTGTTAAAAATCAAATATGCCGGATTAAGATGGCGGCTATTTGATTACGTTCAAATTTTATGGAAGCATTCAATCTGATATAGAGATACATAACTTCTATTTCTTATTAGATCTTTGGTCCGAGTTTCAAACTTTATTGTTCAAGCTAAGATAAACGAATTCCTCTTTACATGATTTATTTCTTTCAGTTCTAATCAATCCAAATATTGCTATAGTTTAATATTTCAGTGACCAATTATAATTAAATCCTTTTATTTCTTCTAAGCGAACACTATGCTAAAGTCATTGTAGTTAAATAAATAGCGTTATGACACTCCATCTATTCTTATATGACGTGAAAAACAAATATGTCTGTGTATTTGTGGCAAAGACATGCCTCTTTATAAATTGTAACTAAAATCAGAACACGCCGAAGTTTTGGTTTTTTTCTCCACTCTATATTTATCACGATTCTGTTTACGTCCGTGACTCCAATAGTCCGGGTACTTTTGCCAACAGTTGTAGCAGTGAAGGTAGGATCTAGCTGATTCAACTAATGTTTCAGTTTAAAGTTTTAGTTATTTTTTTAAGATATGGCTGTTTAAGTAAAGAGTTACAAAAATAGTAAATTTAGCCAACTCAGAGAGTGGAAAATGATTCAAGACAATCATTTAATTCACAAAAATAATCCTTATGAGATTTCCAAAAGGAATGACACTGATAAAATTATTAACTTTTTACACTCTTACGACCATAAGAAGTAAAAGCACTGGTATTATGGAAACAAATTTTCATTTTCATATATTATTTATCTAAATACTCTGCCCAACAGGCTACATATCATAGTTACTTAACCTAATTATATATAGGGTTCTCACAATATAATATAGTACGCCGCACGGGTCTGAAGTCCCGACGAAAAGGGTAGGTTGTCAAAGCATGCCGTTTCTATGGATATGTAGGGTTTTAGTCAATCACCAATGAGTAATGCACCGTCTCTATAGATAGCATCATTTTCGCTCCCCAAACTTTACCTATTTTGATATTAAAATAAATTCTATATGAGATAAATCAGTACGTTTTTCTTTATATCATTATCTTCTATGACCTTTGGAATTTTAATCAACATGTTATTAATCGAGTAGGCACTTGTCATAAAACTAGGAACAAATTGATTTTCGTAAAACGTCGTTTTTCTAATAAATAATTTAATTGTCATTAGGTTTTGATATATAATGTAACATTTAGTTTTAATCCTAATGGATTATTTAGTTTACCAACGAGTTTTTTTTTTGCATAGAAACTTACTTAAGAAGTAACTCAATAGAAGAAGTAAGGCGTGCATTCCGTAGTAAATTTAGCAACAACAATATAGGGATCATGATCCAAACCGTAAGACTGTTATGTCATGGACTCACCACTGGCGTGAAAATGGTTATTTGCAAAATTTAAAGAAACCTGGACGTCGAAGAACAATTCGTACTCCTGAAACTATTGAACGAGTAAGAACTGCGTGCAAAAGAAGTCCCACAAGGTCTGCTAATAGGCAATCTCTTATTTTGGGAATATCAAAAGGGAGCCTATATCGAATTCTTCACGTTCTTAAAATTCCATCCGTACAAATACCGAACGGTGAAGTATCTAAGTTATAAAGATAAACAAGCCAGATCAGTTTTTTGCCAAGAATTTTTAAATTTACGTCAAGGAGACATCTACAATCTTTTAATGAGTGACGAGTCAAATTTTTATTTGAACCGCATGGTTAAAAAACAGAATTTTAGGTATTGGTCAAACGAAGAAGAAGGATATCACTACAATCTCTATAATCCAAAAGTTATTGTTTATGTGTGTGGTTAGATAATTTGGCATTATTGGTTCATATTTTTTTGAAGATGAAAATAACCATCCTCTTACAGTGACGTGCGAGAGTTGCCTAAATTCGCTAGAGATGTTTTTTATTCTTGATTTAGCATAACTAAATAATGTGCAATAACAGCCTACGCCGCTAGAAACTGTATGAGAGTTCTGCTCGAAGTGTTTAATGGGCGACTCATTTCACGATTTGGGGATTTAAGTTGGCCTTCTAGGTCCCCGGACTTAACTGCACCAGACTTTTTTCTGTGGGGCTATTTAAATGCCAAGGTTTTTACAATTCGTTCAGAAAAAAACTCAAAGTCCGAAGTCCAGCGAATTGATCAGATTTTGCTCCTTCGTGTCATGAATCACTTTTGTCCAACCTTAAAAAGTGCATTGTAGTTGATGGCGGTCCCTTAAAAGACATAATTTTAAAAGTTAGTATAAGTCGTATTGTTACAGTAAGTCCCAAAGAGTAAATTATATTTAAGTGTAATACAATCTTTTAAGAATTATATTAAGCCATTAAAAAATTAAAATTGTATCCTATTTACTGAGACTATAATCTAAAGTAAGCTTATAACTATAGAATAACCCACAGATGCAAAAATGCCTTTTTCGAGCTCTAATATATAGCAGGAGAAGATAGTACAGGCATCTACATATTCATTGTAAATGCTACAAGCATGAATAAAGAATTACAGAAAAATTGTCTGAGATGGTAGAAGTTTAAAACCTAGCACACATATTGAGAGAATGTCTCTCACCCGAGGCAGGGGAGGCAAGATATAAAAAAGGCGCTACAATGAAAAAAGAAATCATTTGATTTAAACAAAAACCAGGTTTCCTAAAACAAACATTTGTTTCTTATAAGCCAACCAAATGTTTGTTTAAAACATGCTAAAAATGTGTTTGATTTTATGTCGTTCATTTAAATTAATATACTGTTAACCAAATAAATGTGTTATTTGACGCAAATAAAGTTTTCTCTCGTATATCTAATAAAAATTATAAACAATTATTTGCCTTAAATATATATATTTTTTTCAATCAACTACATTGCTTTAATCAAAAAGTTAAAAATACCCTGCCTAATGGTCGATATTAAATTGGCATTATTTGCCTGGGAAAGAAATAAATGTGCAGTTATTTAGAGTGTTGCTAGTCAAATTTTCAAGAGGGGGTTATGGAAGTGAAAAAATGACTGGATTAGTAAAATATCGGCAATTTATGGGGTAAATTTGAAGGTAACAAAAAGATTGATAGTCAATGGTATATAACAGATTGACGAAGTTTTTGTTTTAACTAATATAGCAACTCATTCATTTTCGGTGTTAGGTAGAAAACATGGCAAATCCAAACTATTGTCAATTGAAAAAGTATAATATAGTATAGTAAATAATAGTAAATAAAATAGCTATAAATAACCTTTAGAGCAAAAACGGCTTTATTTAAATTATTCTAAAAGTTCTCATGTTCTACCTTTCATAAACGGCGCAACATGTAATATAATAAAATATTACATGCAAGTACATTTTTTTTAGAGCTTCGTTCCATAATAAAATTTATATTTTCAAAGTGATTATTATTAAAAAAGTGAATAGATTCTTAAGAATATCACATGTAATATGTTAAAAAAAACTTTATTTAAAACAAATTATTTCTAAATGAAAACATATATGTATCAAATTATAACCAAATTTTCCAAAATTTTTTGGTTAAGTAAATTAAATATGTATTGCTAATTTATGTGAAAGCCAATGTGACGCCATTTTTACTTATGTGTTTTAGATTGTGTGAGAGAACACCTAGAACATTCTAAATAAAGCTGTTTAAGCCTTAAAGATCATCAAACATATTTTTACCTGATTTATTTTCACTTTTTCGATTGACAATAGTTTGGATTTTCTACTATAAAAATCAAGAACAAATCAGCCTCTTTATTAGTTAAAACAGTTATTTACTACAATTTATTATTTAAGCATAATGATAAAAACCTTTCTTATCTTCAAATGAAGGAGGGGGAGTCTATAACCGGCATTTAAATAAAAAATTCATATAGACAAAAGCAGTAACCGATTTATTTTTGTGTGTTTAAAACAAATATAATTATTCCTAAACAAAAACATATATTTAACAAATTATAATCAAATTTTACTAATTTGTTTGTTTAACTAAATCAAATACGTATTGCTAACTTATGTGAAAGCCAATGTGACGCCATTTTAATATACGTGTTTTAGATTGTGTGAGAGAACACCTAGAGCAATCTAAATAAAGCTGCTCAAGCCTTAAAGATTATCAAACATATTTATACCTGATTTATTTTCACTTTTTCGGATGATAATAGTTTCGGTTTTCTATCATAAAAATCAAGAACAATTTAGCCTCTATATTAGTAAAAAACCATTAATTACTGCAATTTATTATTTAACAATAATGATAAAAACCTTTCTTATCTTCAAATGAGGAGGGGGAGCCTATAACCCAGATTTAAATAAAAAATTGGTTCCCTTTTAATAAATATTTATTAGGTAAATATATTTATTATGGAATAACAAAGCATTATTTCAGATTAATATTTTTTATTTGAATCAAAGCCTATGTGAACCAAACAAATATCTAAAAAAAAATAAGATAATCAAGTTGATTTAAAATAAACAATATCCCAAACAAAAGTTATTTGAGTTGATAAATTCTGATTTTGATTGAACAGTAAAAACGACTGAAAACGGCTTTTTCCGCGTCTTTATATTTATTTTCATATATCTGTCTGTCCCAGTGGCGGCTCTTCCATAGGGTCATTTGGTCAATGACTCCCCAAAAATATTTCAGAAAATAAATTATTCGTTTGACCATCCCTCCTAATAGTTGGAATAAAACGCGAACCTTGGTAAAAGTTAAATACGCTACACTATTAGCCACGCGCGGCGCGGCGGTTCGAATGGTCTCGTTGCGTTCCTTAGGCATAATAAAATACGCTATATTAAGTTAGGCTGGGCAGTCCGAATTGCCCTGATTACCTTAAAGCTTGACGAAAGTACCCGATAATTTCACAGCTACCGATCGGCAGCCGAACATGGGAGCAAATGGAATATGAAATCGTGATTTGGGTCATCAGCCAGTTTCGTCTCATAATTCGATTGATCGGTCGCGGCATCACGTCGGCATGCTGATGTTCAATTGTTCAGAGGTGGCGCGGTCGATATTCTAACTCGGTATTGTTTCGGACGCTTTTAATCGATGAAAATTGATTTATATACTTTTTGTAATATATATTTTTTTATTTGTATGATCCATGTGTGAGTTAGAAATATACAGGAAATAAAATGTTGGTAATGACTAGTGCAAAAAAATAAACAACTAAAAAGTGCTTACGAACATAATTTTGCAAAAATAACCAATTTCAAGGTGGTCTATGTTTGAGTTGTGAATGTAGATGAAATAAAATGTCGGTAGTGCAAAAAATTAAACAACTAAAGAGTGCTAACGAAATTAATTTTGAGAAAATAACCGAATTCAAGGTAAGTGGTCGCAATTTGCCAAAACTTAGTATACGACAAACTAGTAAAGACAAAAATAAAGAGGTTCATCGAAACTTTCGCAAAAGTATGTACGATTTAGCTAACTGGATGTGTGGTGGTGAAGTCTCTAACTCATTTTATTGTTAAGTCTGTTTGTTGTTTTCTAAGAACTCGTCGGACTCATTATTATGCAAAACCGGTGTTAAAGACTTAAAACACTTAAAAGAAAAAATAAAAAAACATGCGTTTTCTACAGATCACATGAAATGTTCGGTGAACTATGCTACCCTCGGAAGTGTTGATATTCGCACTCAGCTAGACACAGCTTATAGAAAGTCTCTTAGAGATTTCAATGAAAATGTATCTAAAAATCGTTATATTTTAAACAAAATTATAGATTGTGTAAAAATTTGTGGGGCATTCGAGCTGGCACTACTTGGCCATGATGAAACGGCTTTGTCTGAAAATCCAGGGATTTTTCGAGGGCTTAAAAATTTTGTTAAGGAGTTGGGCCAAGATAGACTATCCGCTTTAGCAATGTTAAGTATCGAGAAATCGTTTATAAAAGGAATGTGCGTGCAATTTTAACGAAAGTGTCATTCAGCATTTTTCCAATTCTAAACAATTAAGAGTAGACTTGGACTTCAACAGAATTTAAAACTCAATTTAAAGATAAGATATTTATTTTTATTTAAGTATGCCTATTTTTAAATTTGTTATTGACCTTATAACATTTTCAAATGTATGTATAATTATTTAGTTTATAGTAACACTGAGACAATTACAAAATTTGGCT
The DNA here is from genome assembly GCA_030620095.1 of Kuschelorhynchus macadamiae. NCBI lineage: Eukaryota > Metazoa > Arthropoda > Insecta > Coleoptera > Curculionidae > Kuschelorhynchus > Kuschelorhynchus macadamiae. Next base: position 768,423 of record JAUTXW010000328.1, read on the forward strand.
AGTTATATAGTTACTGATTTTCACACAGTGTTCTATCACCATCCTGTCGAATAACTCTACGAGTTGGATTTTTCCAAATTTACATATCATACACTTTATAAAAAAAAGTTAATAGAATTTATACTAATTGGGTGTTACTATTGAAAGTGGCATATTTTGAATATATAATCAGTTTTAGTTCATAAGATACTGGCCTTCTTTATTAATGAAAATAACAATTTTTTCATTTACAATAAAATATTCTGCTTTTTTTTGGTTTCTTCTTTCAGTGCATTTCACTCACTTGAATTATGATAAACATATTTACTCTCTTCTTTCTTGTAAATATCAATATAACACTTTGAGAACAGTTGGACTATTAGAAAGTTTCACTTTACACAACTTTTTGTTTTCATTTATCCACCAAGCTGCTTTTCTTTATGTTTGCTTTGTATGGAATGTTTAATAAACATTTTGCTAATGGTTTTTCATTATTTTAAGCCAATTAGTAATCTGAAACGAAATTTAAGATTATAATTTTACAGTTAAATATAACCTTTAAAATATCAAGACTTTTATGTAAATTACATCTTTCATACCTCAATATGTTTTATCCGTAATTCATTGGATTACATTTTGTAAAGTATTTTCAACTTCTCTAAATTAAAGCAAAAGAATTTTGTTTTTGTTTACAGATATTCGGAATTTGCCTGCCTTTTTCTTCTGTCACTATGGTTTCATTGGTTTCTTATTTTTCGGCATCCAGCCAGCTTTGACAGTGTCTGATTTTTCATTTAAGTTATAATTTTGGTTCTGCTCAGGAGCAATTCGCCAGCTGTATTCGGGGACACCGAATGTTATCGGGATCTTACTCCCTTCTACTAGTGGCGCCAGCAGTGGACTCCACTGTAATTATTATTTTATTTTATGGCATTAGGTTGGCATAAGTCTGAAGTAAGGAAGAATGATGGAGGGGAATGTCAAACTTCGAATTTTCTGGAGCTGATTTTCTTTCCTATTGGCTCTCCTTAGAGGTGCAACATGTGTTCGGCTTTATAAAAGTGCATTAATGGAACAATTTTTTAAAGTACTGAAAGTATGTCATGTCTAATTTCTTTTAAAGCGCAGTGCTGTTGAAAGCCTAAGGCCTATTTATGGACATCATCTGGCCCTAGATTTTGGTCCCGTTTTGTTTGGTTCCACATTTGATCAATCACGTGGTAAATCGATTTTCAAATTAGTTTTCTGCTGTGAGCTAAATCGCAATTATCTTTTATAAACAGAATGGCGTCCTGAATTTTGTTTTGGCTGTCGATCCTCGAGAAGCCTTTCTAGATGTCTGGAAATTCCCTTTGTTGGTGACCGTTAACGTCGAAAGAGCCCTCTAGATGACTAGAGGTAAGGCAATGTCTCTGAATAGTTTTGTTGTAAATAACTTGTTTTTGCACATTCCGTGTCGATTTTATTTTAAGACAAACAATCGTTTGTAGGGTTTCAGATTAAGAATTCAAGATATGGTTTTGGGATATAGTTACAAGTTTATGGCGTAATTTTTGGGGTACATAAACCAAGATTTCTACAATGGTTTTGGAGTTCCTTCCTGTAAGAGTACGAGGAATTAATTCTTAATTTTTATATTTATACATTTTATATAAGGTAGCAGAAAGGAAGTAAGTAACTTATTTTTTGTAAAACAGCCTTGGCGAAATACTTTATACTTTTAAAACTTTTTCTTTGCGGCAGTGTGGTAAAAGAAAATTCATGAATTTTTGATTCCCTGTGCGCTATTTAATTTAATTTCCATACTTACATATTTGTGTCATAACATTTCGCCAGATGTTCATAGGTTGTTATAATGGTAATAACGTTCTATCACATTTCACATATTTGACATATTTTATATATATTTTACATTTTCTTGATTTTTTTTTATATCTTAATGTCAATTGAATTTTTGAATGTAAGCTAAATTTCACATGTCAAAAATTATTTTATAAAACAACTCTTAAAAAAGAAACAAAAGATCAAGGTGATCATTAGAATTTGACAGCCTGCACTTTATATAGTGTTTTATTGAAAAGCCCTCCAAATCTTTATTTTGTCTGCATTTAAATATCAATATAGATTTCTTCCTAATTGAGTCACAGTCAATTAGGTGGCGCCCATTTTAATTTCGAAAGGTGTACCCGAGAACATGCAACCTACAGCTCTCCGAAAAATGACTTCGCATGTATTGGTAAGTTCATAAGGACTTTACGCCATAACCTCTCAATATAAATCACCACGAGCCGCCATTGGTCTGTTCTAAGCAACTTTCGGTGGTATATTTTCTTACGTCAGTCGTGTATAAAGTATATTTTAATACAAATTTGAAATACGTCTGTGGGAGGAGGAGGCCACCCATCTGCCCCCTGGGGGGGGGAGGGTGTCTAAAGTGTCTAATATCTAGCGCAACAAACGAAAATATGCTCTAAAGTTGCAGCTCTGCAAATGTTCCAGCAGTTGAAACGCCAAAGATCGAAATTACGGGATTCGCAAACGACGGTTTTTTGTAAAAGATAACGTTTTAGCTTTGAATACTCCAGGGGGTGCTAGAATGCTAATTAGATTTTGATACCAATACAATATAGTGGCAATGCAACGAAATCTTAAAAAAAATATTATTGCTGAAGTATTTAAGATATTTTATTACCGGTTCATTTTAGAGGTGACCCTATTATAGTCTTGAAGGATATTGCCCTAGCGGGACGCACTAACTTGCACATCTTTCTAGATACCATTGAAACTACTTAGCCGCACTTATATGACATTATGGAGCCATACGTAACCCCGTTTGGAGCTGTAATTTATTTTTTAGCATAATAATGCGGGTATATAGTCCAAATAGTAACATATTATCGATATTTTGTTCTGACCAGCCAATTCCCCAGACTTGTACTCTACTTAACATCTATAGGATGTCGTTGTAAAAAAGTTGAGGGACCGTTAGAGCTCGAAAATGTATCCTAGTTAACAAAAACTCTCCAAGTGAAATAATATTTCGCTTAGCCAATTTATTATTATTTTTTTCAATAAAATCAATTAATGAAAGTTTCAACAAAATCAACTCTTGAATATTTTATTTCATTTTAAAAAAATTAAATCGTTTTAAAGGTTTCTGTTTTGATAAATAAACACTGTTTTGAAATTTTAAAAACCTATTTGTGGTTAACATGTATAAACATTTTTAAAAGTGATCCTTAATTGATTTTGACTAGTTCATTTTAACAAAATTCCTTTTACTCCCTAGAGAAAATTCACCGCGCTTGGACTAAAGTTCCTGGGAATAACCGTTTGTTTTCCGAATGGCTGTGTTTACATCGCTGCCTTTTTATCACCCACCCAGTCTGCACAGTCTAGCCGTTTATTAAACAACAAAATATTTTCGAGTATACTAGGCGAGGATAAATGACGCAGACTAAACAATTGTATTTACTTCCAGTGCTTTAATTACACTTTAGCTTTTTCTGGTTTATGATGTAATCTATAAAATTAGATTCAGGAAACTAAAAAGTGATATATTTTTAGTTGGGAAGGATGAAATAGCTTGTTTGGAATAGACACGAAATATACTACCACGATTTGTAATATAGTTTAAGATATGGCAATATAGTTCGGTGCAGAACAAAGTAGTATGTAATTTTTTAACTTTTCTATTCCTGGGTCTATATAAAGCAGTGAATATATAAAACATTTATCAAGTATTTTGTGCAGTTAACTGCATTTTATAGATCTCGATTGGTTCATCATAGGGGAATTATTCTGATAGTCAAACATTTTTAATAAATATTTTGAGTTGAGTTTTTCGACCGGTTAATATTTCTTTTCGGTGCTGAGGCACTCTTAAAGTATTTCTGCCACGCACGACCAAATCATTGAAATGAAAATACTTTTTATTAGCATCAAATTATCTTCCTTTGTGTTTTTATTGAAGGGTATTTGCACTAAATTTCAAGTCAATAGTCAAAGAGTTATTTTTCTCCATACAAACTATCATACTCTATTTTAAACCCTTATAGAGATGTTCGATAACTATTGATACCTACATTAAGATATCGATACTAGTCCAGTTGTCGATACTTTGTATTGGTCCATTGGGGCCAGTATTGCGTCGAACATCAATTTATTTTAACTTTAAAAGTCGAATAATCAATTTTGACGATTTTTAGTAGATTACAAATTTTCGGGCGCTGATTACAGCATCGCGCATTAAAAGAATTTTAAAAAGAATGTTTTTGTTCACCTATGGCTAGAGTCAAATTATCAAAGTAGTCTATCCATTGATTCTCCAGATAGGTACTTCTAATAGACTACTGAGTTTTTTTCTCTTGTTGGAGTTGGGAAGTTTTTTAATGCACACCAACGCCGCTGATGTGTTAGACTCCCGCAGAATACCGACTAAAATCCACCCCCTGTGTGTGGTATCTGGAGGGGTCTGCGCTGATGTACCCGCGCTCATCTCCAACCCCTCTGCACTTAAGTTAACCTTTCTTAAAACTCTGAGCAAATTTGCTCAAATCCAGAATAAGAAAGCCAGAATTTCCTCTGGGTCGACATTTGCCGGCCTGAGGAAAATATGCCTTTTGTAATCATCTCCTTGACCGTTATTTGTCCTCTCAAAATGCCTGTAATTGCCCTTAATTCATTTCTGCTCACAAGGAATAGATTTTCAGCAAGTATAACATCAGGTTCCTAAATAAAGGTTTTGCTGTGTTTACGTCTCTGTCTACTTTGCCAGTAGATGTTATGGTTGTCCTTCACTCATTTGTTTAACCAGCCTCGTATTTATTGACTCCAAGGGCAGACTCTGGCCCGATAAAGCAAGATCATCGGCCTTCACGTTACTTTTGCCGCCATTATGGCCTGGAAACCAGGACAGCTTGGCAGTATTCCTTTCCGAAAACGCACACAGTTCGTCTAAGTATTCCAAAACCAGTCTAGATGTTAGCTTTGGCTACCCGGCAGTCAGAACATATGTAGATGTGCTGATCTACATAAGCCCCATTCTATTTTTCCGCACACATTTAAATATGCCTTAAAAAACAGTCGGGGAAAGCCAAGTGAGAGATTCATATTTCTTTTCATCAATTTTCCATAGATTCCAGTTCATTCGTCGGTCTTTGGACACCCCGCCATCTTCGATCCTGGATTAACGCTTCAAAGGAAAGGTCATAATGATAGCTGGGGTCTCATTTCCAACACTTGTCTCCTAATTAGGTCTCCGATTTTGAAATGATCAGTTCTTGGACTGCAACCAATTAACAGGTTATCTTGCAGCCGATGGAATCCCATTCCTGCCTCCCTTTTATCACAATGTGCAGAGATTGCAGCCTGACAATGACCTCCATGAACGTTGACTTCATCAATCAGTGATATACAAGCAGGAAAGTTTTTAAATCTTTCTGAACTTTAGATCACATATTCTGCAGCACTTTTGGCCATTACACAATGGCTGTATATGTAACAGATGGTCTCACCGTAGTAGTGTTCAGGGTTAGTTTTTATAATTTGCCACCCCCTGAAAAGCTTATTTTTTCAAGATACAAAGAAATTGTTCCTACGAAAGTTATTGGGAATTTCCCAATTTCTCCGATTTCCAAAAATATATAATTTGTTTATATTCGGAACAGTAGTTTTTGACTTATTTCACGTTAAAGTTACCACATATGACAATTTCACGTATATGGACCCATACTTAAATCGCGGTACCCATGTAATGAAATGATAAAATCGCTTTACCCATGGAATGTCGACAACAAAAACAAAACACTTACTTTTATTGGTAAGTAGAATATTTTATTGATTTTACGGAAAACAAAATTAATAAAATCTAAAATGCAATTTACCGAAAAAGAAAAACTAAAAATTCTTCAACTTTATTTCGCAAATGCTAATAATGCGTCAATTGCAGTGCGACAATATAGGCTGCTAAATCCTGGTGCAAGAGTTCCCTCAAGACAAACTGTTGCATATATAGTAAAAAACCACGCACAAAGAAAATCCTTGCAGAGGCAAAGAAGATGAGGAATTATCCATATTATTATATTTTGAAGATAAAAAATTCTTTCTTTAGGTAGTCTAAAAATTAAATTAAAACTAATTTATAGAAAATTCAAGTAGATCGATTCCGGACGTCTCTCGAATAACCGGAAAATCGAGGTTCTACATCCGTTCAGTGCTAAAAAAAAATCGATACCACCCTTATAAAATTAGACCAGTGCAACTATTAACCAACGATCATTTTAACCAACGTCTCCACTTCGGTGAGGATATGCTGATTAGACTGAGGCAAGATATGCCGTTATTCAGAAGGATTTTGTGGTCTGATGAGGCTTGTTTTACCACAGTCGGAATGTTTAATAAAAAAAACAAACACCATTGGGCAACAAGATCCACACATAATTGAAGAGCGAAAGTCAATAAATGTGTGGTGCGGCATCTTGGGAAATTAAATTATTGGTCCGATATTTATTAAGGGTATATTAACGGAGGGACGATATTTAAATCTATTAAATAACGAACTTGAGCATTTTTTCGAGCAGCTTCCTATGAACGGTTATAACCAAATAATTTGGCACCAAGACGGCACACCACCACACAACATTCGAGAGGTCACATATTTTTTAAATGTTCGATATAATTTGTGGATTGGCAAATATGGCCATATTCATTCGGACCTTATACCTCTGAACAATTTTATGTGGGGATACCTAATGCGTCATAATAGAACGGACTGTGTAGATGAGTTGCGACAAAAAATAGTGTATGAAATTAGGGTTTGAAATACTGAATGGCCCATTTTCATTACCGAAGCAATTAGGAAACTGGAAAGAGTGTTTCAAAATTGCTTGGATAATGGAGGGGGTCACGTAAATAGGCTGTGAAAATATTAATTCCTAGTTCTTATTTTGTTTTTGTTTGTTCGTTTGTTTGTTATCGTTGTATAATATATATATATATATATATATATATATATATATATATATATATATATATAAAATGTTGTTTCTGTTGGGGACATTCCATGGGTAAAGCGATTTAAGTATCTGAGGATTGTGTTCACATCCAACAGGGCTCCTTTTTTTTTAGTTGACATTTCATCATTTCATGGGTACCACGGTTTAAGTATTGCTGCATATCTGTGAAATTGTCATATCTGGTAACTTTAAAGTGGAATAGGGCAAAAATTGCTGTTCCGAATATAGACAAATTATATATTTTTGGAAAGGGGAAAATGAGTAGAATCCAAAAATGTCAACGAATACAAAGTGTTCCATTTAAAATAACAAATATCGTCTTTAGTTTTTAAAATTGCCGCCATGTAAATCTTTAGAAAATTCCCTATAACTTTCGTAAGAACCATTTCTTTGTATCTTGAAAAAAATAAGCCTTTCATGGGGTGGCAAATTATAAAAAATAACCTTGTACAATCATTTTATTATACTTGGTTAGAGTTCCTATGTTTTGCCTTATAGTTACCATTTCTCATGACCTACTCGCCTTTCTACAATTCTATAAGAGTCCCTTACATTCGTTCTCTCTCAATTTGACAATTCAATTTGCTCTAGACGAGAACAGCCAGGTCGTCAGCATAATCCAATATTATATATCCAGCTCCCGGGGGCGACTTTAGCATACAATCTATAACGATGGGATAACACTACTCCTACGGATACCCTCTCGCTACCCTAGACCCTAAAATTTTGCTCATTAGAGCAGTTGTACTCAAAGGTCACCGACTTTCGCTAGAATTGACGCGGGACACTGTTAAACATCCTCTCTACATCAAGAAAGCACTTTTTTATTTTTTAAATCTATTCTCTACCTTGTCAGTCAGCTTATGAAAAACCGATTCAGTCGATCTTCCTGTCCTGTGGGCATGTCAGCTGGTCTTGATGATACGAAGTTTCGCTCAGAACATCATCTCGAATATACCAATAAATTCGTTAATTGCTTTGAGAACAAAACCAGTAAAGCTTATTGGTCTGTATGGCCTTGGTGGTTCGGGCGTCCATGCTTAGGTAAAAACAATACTCTGGTTAACTTTCATACCCTCGGTGTATAACCTAGGTCTAGGTGCACAGTTTGAGAATCAGTGTGTCCGTACACTCTTGTAGTACAGCCGAAACAAGTCCATCCGGTTCGGTTATTTAAAAGGGTCAATTGAATTAATAGCCCACTTGACCTTGGCTAGGGTTAGCATTTTTTTAGCGAATTGCCACGCCTCCCTAGAAATCTTAGGATGGGTTTCGTCCGTTGTCTGCAGCTGCCTTCAGGTTGAAAGTAGTTTGGTGCACCCCGTATATTATACAGCCCTTTTGTTATTATGTACTTTTGGAATTGGCGTCCAAGTACTCTTACCCTCCTTTCAAACTAATAAAGTAACAAATCGTTCTATCCGCTAATGTCACACTAACGGCCGAAATAATAAATAGCTTCAAATTAGAACGGAAAAATCCGTCTTACGCAAATATGTAGGAATATTTTCTACAAAATTAAATACAAAGTATCCACATTTATTTTAAGTGTCTTTGGTTCAGATGTGTGTACGGTACGTTCCTTTCGCGTGCCCTGATTGACACGGACAGCACGCGGATAACTGGCAGCCCGCCAAACAGCCCTATTTTAGAATGACCGTAAGCCCGAAGGTATTTATACAAAATCAAGATGCCTGCGAGCAGTTGTTGTTTGTGTACCTCGCACTAATAATTCTTCTGATCGTTTTACGGTTAAGACTTTTGAACTACGCCATTAGCGGTTTAGTTGGTTGCGCCAGGTTCAAAAAAATATTTATTTACACATTTATTCCTATCGCACACACCGAAAACGAGCCAATTTAGGTGGACAGAAATCAGTTTTTATTCATAATAATTTAAATTTAGGCTCATTATGTCATGCAATCTAGACTTAGTAGGGATGTGCAAAATAGTTGCTTTCCTAAGAAGTGCGGAAAGTGACACTTGTCCGCATGAGACTGTGCCACAATTTAACTAGTTTATCTCTATAAAGCTCTTATTTGCTTGCACGAACTTTGGAATTAATCTAATAAGTAGTTTTTCAGGCTGATTTTTAAAACATTTTATTAAGCCACCATTTTGTTTTGATATCTTGGATTCGCACCAACATATTACCAGTTCATTTCTATGTAACAGTTTGCATTGGCTTTTTCTTCTGGACCTCAAAATTCCTTCTTAATTTATTTACGATTGTAATTTTGATCATCCCAACTCAAAAAATGTTTGATTTACTAACCCTGATTTCAAACAAAATATATTGTGAAAAAAGTATTCTCTACAAATTAAATTACTTGTATTTTTTGATGATTTCTCCTAACAATGACTTAAACTTAAAATTTTTTTCTATATGTGGTCCAGGAGCCTGATAGGCTTAAACCCCTAGTCCTAATGAGCCGAATGTGTTTTCACCGCAGCGCCTCAGATACTGATGGTTAATTATAACATTCTTTATGAACCCAATCGGTACTATGGTACTGAAAAGAAGAAGTTGCAGAAAATTGAGAACTGGAAATATTGTGTAAGTATTTGCATAATGTTTTGGTCTAGAAACAAGATTAATTCAACCAGCGATTTGGCTCCGAGTCTGATACTAAAAAATTTAGCTTTCTTATTAATTATAATACTTAAAGCAAGAATATCAGACATGTAGTGACAACTCCACATACACCCAATTTTTTGTAGCTTCCGCGCTCCACCACTATAGTTCCGACTGGACTTGGTAAAACATTTAGAAGCAATAAAAGAATGTCATAGTTATTCAGGGCCGGAACTCTATAAAAATATATGAAAATACATTCTTAAAATACGGACTGTTTGTCTTTGTTGCTCTTTTGGTACCTTATAAGTTTCGAGAGCGAATCTCAAAAAACTAGAGCGCGAGGGACTTCTTAGATAAATAAACAAATAGACATAGTTATTTGGCACGATTTCGAAGCGAGTTATGCGGTGATTTTTCTCTATACACTCTCTCTGTCACACTCGTCTTTGGGCGACGATCGAGGCTCTCGTTTTCGCCTTTTTCAACCCTTTAGAAAATGAAAAATTGTTTGTGCCAAGCAAACACACAGGTCTTTTACAGGGTGTTGTCCCCGAACTTTTTTCGTAATCGCCGCAAAATTTCGGCTGGGTTCACCACCTCCTTGGCCAAAAACTTGATGATAATCCGATGCTCCACGGAGACATGCACTTCTTTTTAGCCCATGGTTTCTTTTGATACTAATGGGACCCGAGAGGATTGCGATTAGTTTTCCTTTCTCTGTAACCGTAGAGACTACCTGCACACTTACGCCTAAGTTCTAGGACCCTTCCGGAATTTTGAGAATATCAGTTGTCTTAACTGTATTAGTCGTTTTATCTAAAAATTTGATATGTCGAACTGATGTACCCAGTTTTTAAAAGTATTACGTTTTAAAACGTAAAACGGGTAATACACTGCGATCAATTTATCTTGATTACATTTTAACCTGCCCTATCTCCTTTAGATTTAAAGTTAGCCATATGAACCGAAAAACCAATTGTAGGATTGCCTAACAAAAAAATTAAAAAAAAAGAACAAAACCCTATTAATTATAATGTATATATTATATGTTGATAAAATGGGCTTCTTCTTGGTTTCGTTTGTTTTTAAAGATGATAAAAGGCCTTATTTTTCACAATGCCAACGTTTCGATCTCTATTTAAGATCTTTCTCAGGGTTACAATAAGAAATACAAAGCATTTTAGATTTAAATGAAATAAAATCAAAATTAGATTTTTTTAAAACAAACAGTATGTGCAATATATAAAATAAAAATATTAAACATAATGTTTTCACTAAAGATTAAAATTTAAGTTATTAAAGAATACAATTTTTGGATATAAAATTACTTATAAATGTTTAAAACTTTAACCTATAATACAGGTATGTCACGTAAATGTACAACCAATAATAACTTTAGCACATCCCATTTAAGATGTATTTAAATTTAAATGTTCGTTAAGGTGTAATTAGTGGTGTGGTTGAATGTTTATTTCCTATGACAAAAAACATGTTAAATGTGCTCTCCTAAAAATGTGTATTTGTGGTCTATATAATTGCTATTTTCACTAGTTAGGGATGCGAAAACTTTACATTTAATATTTCTATTTTATGTACGATGAAATTTTTTGTTTTAAAAAAATCTACAGTGCTTTGCATTTTTTATTGTAGCCTTCAGGAAGATCTTAAACAAAGATCGAAACGTTGGCATTGTAAAATATAAGGCCTTTTATTATCCTTAAAAACCAAAGTTCTTGTACAATAATTAAGCACCCGATAAATTTAAGAAAAACCTTGATATAAGAGGCAGTGTGTTAGAGAGAGACGGAAAATGCTCTAGTGGAGTCTTTTGGCAGGATTTTTTGGGTGTTTTTAGAGATAGAGGTAAAAAACCTGTTATATTTATAATAAGGAAGATGTACATTTTATGAACATATAATATACAGGGTGTCTTATTAAAAAATACAACTTTTGGTGATATCTCGTAAAATTGTTAATATTTTTTTTCTTTGAATTTTTACAAAAAAACAACACAACAAAGCAACACCACAATTTGTCTTTTAGTTTATTTGGATAACTAAGTAATAAACTAAAGGGAATATGGCAGGTTAAACTGTTGTCAAGATAAACTAATCGCATTACTGGGCACTGTACATTTAGTAGAGGATCATTAAAACATATTTCTTATTGATTTATAGAAAGTAGTGCATATTATTAACTTTCTCATTTTTTTTGCATATAAATAAAATTTAAGTTGATGAATGCAGATGAGCTCACCCAAGCTATTCATTGGTTCTGTATAATACAAATATATCCAGAGACATCTAAATAGATATTGATGGTTAAATTTCTAATAGTAAAGGGCTTACCATGGTCTCATAAGACGACTTATTTAATTGAATTTTTAAAAAATGCATATAATATATTACTTTTTTGCACACTCATGGAATTTAACACCTTTTCTGAATTTGATAGGTCATTTGTAAGTGACGTTTACAGATTAGGGATCGGTAAGTGATTACTTACAGATCATAAGTCGGTACAAATATAAAACTATAAAAATCAATTTTTATTGAACACAAAACTGAAATTACAATTTAAACATTTATTAAAATGTATTGGATCAATAGAATTCCAGTTTAAAACAACGATTTCTTCTGTTGAATGTATAGTTGTAGGTGTACTAACCCTGTGAGTTGCGATATCACTTTCTGTCGCTGCCGTAAAATTTCCTCAAAATTTGTTTGAAAATTGATTTTTATTTTCCACTCAGTCTTCGATTATCTCTCAGCAACAGAGGACGAACGCTGAAACTGCCTTTAAGACCTAAAATGTCTACTCCTTGGTCTACCAGAACAGTGACAGAACTCCTTCGGAATGCATGTCCGGTATAAGTTTTAAATATTTTTTTAAATAAATTTAAGAAAAACGTTACCATAAGAAGCAGTGTGTTAGAGAGAGAAGGAAAACGCTGGAGTGGATGGGAATATATTGCCTCTTTTGGCAGGATTTTTCTCAGATTTTTCGGGTGTTTTTAAAGATAGAGGTAATAAACCTGTTATATTTATAATAAGCAAAAAGAGGTACATTTTATGAACATATAATATACAGGATGTCCTATTAAAAAATACAACTTTTGGTGATATCTCGTTAAATTGTTAATATTTTGTTTCTTTGAATTCTTAGAAAAAACTTGTTAAGCAACACCACAATTTGTCTTTTAGTTTATTTGGATAACTAAGTAATAAACTAAAGGTAATATGGCAGGTTAAACTGTTGTCAAGATAAACTAATCGCACTACTGGGCACTGTACATTTAGTAGAGGATCATTAAAACGTATTTCTTATTGATTTATAGAAAGTAGTGCATATTATTAACTTTCTCATTTTTTTGCATATAAATAAACATTAAGTTAATGAATGCAGATGAGCTCACCCAAGCTATTCATTGGTTCTGTATAATACAAATATATCTAGAGACACCTACATACATATTGAGGGTTAAATTTCTAATAGTAAAGGGCTTACCACGGTCTTATAAGACGACTTATTTAATTGAATTTTTAAAAAATGCATATAATATATTACTTTTTTGCACACTCATGGAATTTAACACTGAATTTGATAGGTCATTTGTAAGTGACGTTTATAGATTAGAGATCGGTAAGTGATTATTTACAGATCATAAATCGGTACAAATATAAAACTATAAAAATCAATTTTAATTGAACACAAAACTGAAATTACAATTTAAACATTTATTAAAATGTATTGGATGAATAGAATTCCAGTTTAAAACAACGATTTCTTCTGTTGATTGTATAGTTGAAGCTGTACTAACCCTCTGTCACTGCCGTAGAATTTCCTCAAGATTTGTTTGAAAATCGAATTTTATTTTCCACTGAGTCTTCGATTATCTCTCAGCTAGAGAGGATGGACGCTGAAACTGCCTTTAAGGCCTAAAATGTCCACTCCTTGGTCTACCAGAACAGTGACAGAACTCCTTCGGAATGCATGTCCGGTATAAGTTAAGGTATTCGACAACGCTAAGCACAGTGCAATTTTGCTGGGCCAATTCCCTATGGCATGTTGGTTCACTACCTGATTCATGACCGTCCCATCTCTCACTGCCAACTTTGCCTGTTTGAGTTGTAGTGCTAGATATTTTCTATAAAATTCCAAATAATAAAATGTCTCGTTTCTTTTGGTTACTGTGAAAATTCATGATATATGCATTTTAGTGTGGGGAATACTTATTATAATAAGCGCACCTTGGTCTTTAATGTCATTTGTTGTCATATTATATAATTTTTCCTTTCCACATGCCCCTTCTATTCTAAATATCATTGCTACTTTTATATTTAAATAGACTTCATAAGGAAAATTATTTAAAATCTTTAACATGTGTTCTTTGGTCAACTCAACAGCTTTATGCAAAAATATTGTGGCTTTAAGCTACCGCTTTAAGAGTATTCAGTCCTTCCTGGTGAGTTTAGGGTTTCATTCCATGAATCAAAATAGGCTAGCACTGCCTTTTCTGTGATATTATAGATGCCACTTGACAATCAATATTCGGCCTTACAGGAACCAAAGCGAAAACTTTTCATATGACTCTTTGTTTTATGTATTTTTAGAATATTAAGTTTTAAATTTTTTTCTGTTTTACTTGAATTTATTTAATATTTGAGAGTGCAAAAAACGTCATTAGCCCTAGGGTCATTAAGTGTTTACTGATTTCGAATCTATTGGAGATCTCGACTTCGTTTCGATCTCCAAACACATCCTCAACCACTAAAGAACACTTATTGACCTTAATACTTAATATACCATATCGTTTTTAAATTTATACCAATTTTCATTTATGTCCCTTAAATTAGCTTCATATATATTTTTAGTAATGCTCATTTCATTTTCAGGTGCTGCAAAGTTGTCACTTCACGATCTTAGTCCAGCTAGACAATCACGCCACACAACAACAACCTAAGATGGTACCAACGAGTCCACAGGGCTCGTCCAAAATATGCAGTGCCCCCTCGCTCGTCATTTTTCGAAAAGACTTCGTATTCAGTTGGGACCCGACCCATGCGCGGTGCTTAACATAAGTAGTTCGCATCCGTCAGAGACCAAACAAATCCCAAATTTCTACAGTAATTCCATAAATAATATCCTTACGCTTAAGCACAATTTAATCATTAGCATCCTAACGATACATCAGCTTCATATAATTGCATTTGTACAGCATGATACAGTAGGTTCATGTTATAACATATACATATCATAGAAAGCATCTACTAACTAAAGTGACGTCATCGTTGTGTCATTATATGAAGGGTTGCTGGTCAAAATACCGACCACAGCCCTCAAGGCTTACCCACTGGCCTCCATATTGTTCTACGTCATCGTCTTTTTGACATCAGTGGGCCGGGGCGCCAGCGCGCCCACTCCGCACCCTCACAATTCCAAATTAATATCCTCCTCTAGTTTAGTTTTAAGGAAAAGTGATACTAGCGTAATTTCTTCTAGTTCTAAAGCCGTGTATTTCCATGTAACCCCGAAACGCGAGGTCCGCAACGATATCATCGACATACTAGCAAACCGAACTGGTAAGAATAACTTAACCAAGGCAACCGACGATGTCACTTTCAATAATTCCGACTTATACCGGATAAGTAATAATTTAAGTATTATCGATAAATCTAGTGATAGTGGTGACATTACGAAAGAGAGTGTGACGAATTTTGCGACGCGACTTAATAGTACGACTTTCGAGACTGTTAAAAGGGGCAATATCTTGAACAAAAACAAGGCCGACGATGAAAAAAGGGAGAGATTGAAGAGCATCCAGTCGTCCATGCCATCGGCGCATGCGCAGGATACATATTCATGTAAGTTAGAAATTCAGTTTTTGTAGTTAATTTCATTTTGATTTTCGACATTCCGGTTATCAAACATTTTTTTTTATTTTGCAAATTTAAAATAAATTCCATATGAAGGCGCACAAACGTGAAATATTTTTTTTAATAAAGCAATTTTTCAATATTTCAATAAATATTTTCGCGCCACAGAATTCGGCAACTTAGTGTTTGTGACGTCATGAGTCCTAATACTTTGGCAATGGAGCAAACAGGAAACGACGCTCACCCGAAATCCAAAAGTATGTCGCAATGTTAACTGTTAGTGTTATCCTCAATTTGAAGTTATCCAGATTTTTCTTAAATTTATTTTTATTTCTATCCATAAAACCATGAAAAATAAGGTGGACATACGGAATAAACACACAATAAGTCACAATCAATTTAAAAAAAACCATTACGTTTAAGTTTATTATGCATATACACTGCGCATCAAAATTAACGCACCATTATAAATTGCACAGCATTTCAATGTGGATTTTCTTGGGAATCGCTGAACGGATTTTGATGATTTTTTTTTAATGTAGATTTGTTTATCGCTAAGAACGCCACGATGTGAGTTTTTATTAAAATTTTAGTTTTGAGCATATACAGGGGCCAACAACGAGAGTAATTTTTCTCCAGAATATTTGAAACAACCTATGGATCGTTTCAGTCGTAACAGCGGGTATAAACTTGATGCAAATTATAGCCCCATGTTTTCTTAACAATTTGGTTTTTGTTTCATGTCAATATCTCTATTTTTAAATGAAATATAGAGCAAAAGATTAGTTTAAAGAGCACTAGTTTATTTTAACATGTTTGTTTATTATATTCAACATTTTAAAATAGAAATTTTGGTAGGCAAACATGAAATGAACAAGTTTGATAAACTGTCATGTTTTTTTATATATATGTCAATTTCATCTGTAAAAAGTATTAAAATTTTGGCTATGGAGCAAGGAAGTCGAGAAACAACAAGGAATTTGTTTCGTGACGAATGCGTAACAGCAATTACATTGACGCCAGAATAGAATTTAAGTAGGTTAAACGCAAACCATCGTACCGTGCGATAGAATCTTGAGGATTGGGAGACTTGTTGGGACGAGTCGAGGTTTTGTTTGTACAACTCCGACCTACGCGTACGAGTACTATGCAGGCCAAATGAGCGTTATTCACAGTGTAACATTCGTCAAACCACGCTTCTTAATGGAGGTTCTGTAATGGTTTGGGGAGGAATTTCTTTGACTGCCCGAACAGAACTTATTTCTTTACGTGGTGGTCCATTGAACAATGAACGGTACATTACTGACATCTTAGCTGAACATATTGTTCCTTTTCCTCCTTACATAGGCAAACATTTTTTGTGCAAGACCCCACGTCGCTCGTATAGTGCAAGAGTATTTACATGAGGTGGGTATTGAGACTCCAGAGGCCAGACCTCAACCCTATTGAACATTTGTGGGACATCATACACAGACAACCATCAGCCCTTACCAGCCTCTCTTGACGACATTCAAAATTTTGTCACAAATTTATGGAGCGACATTGATCAAGAGCAGATTAGACGCCTTGTGTCTAATATGAGTCGTCGATGTGAAGGCGTTATTCAGAGTAGAGGCGGAAACACGCGATATTGATATTCTCAATTTTTTTTTAATTTTGTCCTTGCCTTGTTATTTTTAAGTTGTTAAATTGTTTTACTCTGTATTTCTTTTAAAAATAGAGATATTGACATGAAACAAAAACCAAATTATTAAGAAAACATGGGGCTATAATTTGCAACAAGCGTATACGCCCGTATTTCAAATATTCTGGAGAAAAATTACTCTCATTGTTGGCCCCTGTACATGCTCAAAATTAAAATTTAAAAAAAAACTCACATCGCGGCGTTTTTATCGATAAACAAATGATGCGTAGTGTATATTATCTCCGTAACTTTCCCTTCCAGAACTAAAAACATAGGTTTTTAAAGGACTGCTAAATAAGAAAAGATTTCTTATTTGTAAAATTGTGAGAAAACTATATCTTATCAAAAATATTTGTCACTACTGTAAATTACCCTATTATTTTGGTTGTGGTTAGTAATGCGGTTTTTACGCTGTGATGCTTTCATTCCTCGGACTTCTATAATATCAAACCGCTGGTCTAGCTTTAAAAAAACATGCACCATAAACATGTCTACTTTGAGTAAATTATTAGAATTTGCTTTTTAATTAGATGAAGCCATTTTAGTCAAAATAATCAGGTCCAAAAACTTGAAATTTTGATGTGTTTTAAACAGTCATTTTTGACCATCAATTGACAATTATTGCCATTGTTCGAAACCATATAACTTAAATTACTTCTATTGAAGCCATTTTAGTCAATTATCAATTAGATTATACAATTTCTCATAACATTTTCATTTTAAATGTCAATATCTTGAAAACAGTCGAATTTTGGTAAATATTATGTTATGTATAAAAAAAGATTTAATGCTTAAATCTTAATGTGTTTTAAAATATTGAAAAGTCGCACTTGATACAGCGCTTTTTAGAACATTCCGTATAAATCAAAATATCTCTACATAATGCACTTAGTAACCAAGTACCTTTACTATTTAAGGTTTTTCTTCTATCGGTAGTAGCTAACGAGATAACTAAGAATTAAACAGAAAATGAACCTGTTTAAAACATTTCTCTGTAAGTCTTTTTATCTAAAATGGCAATTAAAGTAGGCTTAAGTGTACAGGATATTTGGTTATAAATGCTCCCCTTCATTAACTTTTGCATTTTCCTAGATATAAAAAAAACTGAATACTAAAGTTTCTTTAAATTACAAGAATTTGTTTTAGTGTAGTTTACAGATATGCAGAGTATCTAGTTTTTATGAAATCAACATCAACTTTAATTTTTTAAATATAACACCCTGTATATCACACATTCATCAAAGCGGCCTCTTTTTGATGATTATAAATATATCAGGTTTGATATTTTTATCTTAAAAGCCACCTAAAAAATTTCAGAAAAACCCGGCTATAAGAAGCAATGTATTGCATTGACTCCACCATGTATCTAGAAATTCGGTATTATCGTGTTTTATTTTAGTATATTATCCAAAAATATGAATCCCCAAATTTCCGAAATAATTATCAATAATGTTTTTCTTTTCAATGATTATCTACGGTAATAAATGTTCAAATCGTGTGCAGGTACCTTTCTCTCGTTAACGTCTCTTCATAAAAATAAGGTCCAATGATCCTTAACTGGAGACCAATAATTGGAATTATGCCTGTTAATGAGACCATTATTGTGGAACTTGGCTTCATCACCCCACAATATTTTAGCAAAAAAGGCTAGATCGTCTTCAATTTCAACTAATAAGCTTGCAATAAATTGCAGGCATCTGTCAGTGTCACTTGGATAGAGTCCTTGTTCTTCAGAGAGTTTCCGAATTGACACATGAGGATTGAAATGTACATATGCTAAAACATTTATAATATTTTTTTCATTACGTACCGATCTTCTGGAATTATTGCGAGCCCCAGTCGGGAAATGTCCTTGCCTCAGGATGCGTTCTAGGTCCACAAATGTATTTTCATTTGGCGTTGGACGATTAGGAAAACGAATGCGATATACGTCTCTGGCTCTTCTTTTATTTTTTAAGCATAAACCGTAAATTAGAATCATATCAATGTATTCTTCTGCAGTAAACAAACTTGGCATTTTAACACAAAATTGACAGGAATAATAAAGAACCTCACTTGCACTCTTATTTAGTTCAATTTGACAAGTGTCAAAAATGTTTTGTTTTTGTTTTATCGAATCATGGCTACCTTGATATTGTTTTCTTTTCTTTTAAGCGGATTTTTAATTTACCCCATGGCTAACTTGATAGGAAGATAAAATGTTACTTTCCTAAGCTGTTTCTTAACCGACTTTCAATCGGAAAAAAGTAATTTACAATCCTACGTAATTATATAAAAAAATATACAGGACGGCATTTAAAATTTTAAGGTTAGGGTCGAACTTTTTGGGATGTTTTTTTTAACACATTTTTCTTCGAAGTCATTTTGATCCTCATAGCTACAAATTCTAGTTTTTATTCCAACTAAATATCTCAAACGGTTTGGGAATTAGAGCTTGGCTAAATTAGTTTGGGACACCCTGTATAGGGTTTGCGATGCTAGAAAGATCATTAAAAAAGCGTTATGCCTTATGGTATTTTTTATGCATCAGGATATAAGCCAAGCTTATTTTTAGTGAAATCCCCTTGTTTGTCGAGTTTCTAAGAAAATGCCCAAACTGTTTCGAGACCTTGATACATAGAAGAAAAAAGTTATTTTAAAATAAAAAAAGAAGGTTTGTTTTTGTGCGTACGTACGTTCAATTTCGTGAAATTTATATTTTTCAAATTAACAAGTATTTTTTATAAATTAAATTTTCTCAACTTTTTCGTTACCCTGTATAAACTTTTTTGTTTGAATGTCGTAAAAGCATTCGTCTTATATAATCACCAAGATAATGTCATTAAAATAATGTAATATTAAAAAGTTACAGTTACAACTCTTTTCAATGAAAAAATCTTTCTAAAAATGAAGGTGATATCGAAAAACCCATGAAATTTTTTTGTAAAATACCTTCCTAAATCATCGTATAAGATAAAAAAAAAAGTTTTATACACGTCTTCCAAGATCGTTTGCATTTTGCAAAATTTCATCGTTTTTTAAAACCACCCTGTATAATAAAATGTATAGTATTATATCATATATATCATAACAAGTTCAAAAGCGCATCGCAATATCTTCTTTAGTTTTTGAGATATGTTGCTTTAAAGTTGAACCAAAAATTTCGTTGGTGCATTTCATGTGTCTAGCAGTTTATTTACTCGAAGTTACATTGAACAATATTTGTGTTCATCATTCTATCAGGAAGAAAAAGTATGTATCTGATCAGCGTATATTGTTTAAAAAGACTAGTGGCTATAATGTGTTAAACTTGACTTTTACAATAAAAGTCGTATAAATAGATCTAAGAAGAATAAAATAAAAAAATGTATAAAAAAAACCGACTTTAAAAAATTACAATTAAAAAGTGAAAAATTAAAAAAATATATTTTATTTCATCTGGATAATCCTACTCTGGAAAGGCCAAATTAATAAAAACAGTTTATTCGTGGTATTAGATATCAAAACATTCAGTACATACATATCTACATATGTTGGCAGAACTTATAGAAATTTTAAAACCAGAGAAGAAGAACATCTCAGACATATAAGAAATAGCTCAAAGGAATCTCTGTTTGCTAAGCATATTTTAGAAACTAATTATTGTTTGTTGTATGTATGTATGGCCAAAAAATCAGATCTTAAATAATTTAGAAATACTAGAAATACTTATACACAATACTAGTCAGAATATAAACTTAAATTCCCTTATAAGACCTAAACATTTTAATACTTCCTACTTTAGTCTACTTAGTTTTACTATATAGTATATAGATACATACATACATTGTGTATATATATATATATATATATATATATATATATATATATATATATATATATATATATATATATATATACCAAAAATGTGTTAACTTGTGCTTTGTCCGTTGACCCTTTGTTTCTTTATTAAAATTCACTTTTAATTCAAATATACCAAACAATTGCCATAATAATTGGAACCACGTTGATCCAAAAAATCGATTTTTATTTTTGACGAAAACATATTAAGATAGATTTTCTTATACCTGAATAAATAAAAATGTGCACTTTCCGTTCGAAAGAGGGCAGAGTCGATGCTTAATACATAGGTAAATTAGATTTAAATTAGACAAATATTTGTTTTGTTTCGCCTTCTTGGTTTTCTTCGTCGTATCTTTGTTTTTTAATTAATATAGACAGATATGTGTAAAATGACTAATGTTATTATTCTTGTAGTGGTTCTGAAGAAGGAGAGCATTATTGTAAACACCCGAAACCGGTAAACCCAATAAATATTCTTGTTAGAATAAGGTATTTTTCTTTCGTATGTAAATAACACATATTTTTGTTGTTAAGTAATTAAAAATAAGTTTACTTACAGAGTATAATTTTCCAGATTAAATCAAATATTATTTTTCACTTTGCACAATGCATTGTAGTCGGTTTTATTTTTTTTTGTTGACCCCTATTTGTTCTTCAATGATTTCAAATGCATATATATTTGAAAGAAGTTTGACAGAGTCGCACAGCGGCGCTACTGAGAAGCTCTGTGACAAATGCATCCCAAATGCCGAGCAGCCCCACAAAAAAAAACAGCATCTCTTGACCAACAATAAACGCCAGAGTGGGTACTTACTTTTGGCTAAAATTTATGTAAATTGTTTAATTTTGTGGCTTTCTGCAGACCACTGTCTGGTCCACGGGCACGATATGACATCGTTACGATTTTATTTACGTCCTGAGATATTTCTTTTAATGAAGACAACAGACAAGTATGACTTTTTGTGCGCATAAAAAATATTAACGGTGCCTACGTCGTGTCATTTGTGTTAAGATAATGGACAGTGTCAGCTTGTTTAAAGTAGTTTTCGGAATTATTAGTGCCTGAGAGTTTAATGACATCATGCCGTGTTTGTCTTGCAACATTGTAACCTTTATTTAATAACAGTTTAAAGGATAATGGTTCGACCGTTCTGAACGTTGTCGCAAAGCATCTAGAGCATTATTATTACTGGAGACGGACGAGACGGTACCCAATAAGAAATCTACTTTTATCTATGATCGTGAGATAAGAAGCCATTTAAAACAGAGTTAAAGAAAATACATTTATTTTTGTCTAAAATACAGCATTACGAACTATTTATTATAAATATTAATTACGCAACTATTGCAGCTATTTAAATTAATACCAGATGTACTTGATAAACTTGACTTAACCTACGATGTACTTGCATTAAATATGTTCAGTTTTTGGATACTAGTTGCCTCATTTTCCTTACTTCCGAGTATACTCAAAGCAGTCTGCTAAGAAGAATGAAAATGTTTTTTGTTTTCTTCTGAAGCCTCAATGTATCCTTCTGCAACTGTACTGTACCTCCATCCCCGTGCCTCTTTCCGGTCAAAATATCCACTCCGGTGTTGGCTAATAGTGATGTAGAAGACCTTTTAAAGCAGTAGCCGGTATATTATTTCTGGATTGGGTAATTTTAAAAACAAAGCAATAGTCTTAGGCATACCTCCAAAAGTGTTTACTCCCACTGGGTGTTTTGTACATTTACCGTTTTTATAGCACACGAAGAAACGAACATGATCAACGTGTTTAGGGCGTAACTTAATGTAATTTCGGACAATTTCCACCATATCTAAACCTTCAAAGTCTCCTGATGTTACAAAAAACTCTCGAGCTATTTTTGTCTTCGTGAATGGTATTACAAATCCAAAACACTGCTAGTCCAACAATAATTGCTATACTTTCGACATAAAAAACTTGTTATTATCAGCTTCCTGCAGAAAAACACCAATATCGTTTTTCGTTACTATCTTCGATTTTGTAGGCCTATATCCTTCCGACTTTCTTTTTAAAAACGCAATTAAATGCGAGTATTTATTAT
Organism: Kuschelorhynchus macadamiae; assembly: GCA_030620095.1. NCBI lineage: Eukaryota > Metazoa > Arthropoda > Insecta > Coleoptera > Curculionidae > Kuschelorhynchus > Kuschelorhynchus macadamiae. The sequence continues at coordinate 791,447 of JAUTXW010000328.1, forward strand.
AGAGATTACACTTTTTGAATGTTGGATAGATCATTAAAATAGGCTAACAATGCCTTCTCACTGCAGATAGTTTTTATGTTCTTTTCTTCACAGCATTTCTGATACCGGGAGGAGGCCAACTCATATTTTGCCTGTGATTTTATAATGCCGAAAGCCACTTTTTCGATGTCGGATGGAAGATCTGACCGCTCATATTGAATATGTATGAAACTCGTTTCGAACTTGGTGACAAATTAGAAATTGTTTGACAGCATTATTTTCTAATGTTTTCTAAGAAAAACTTAGTTACTTGGTTGTTAAGGTATAGTAAGTCCCGAGTGAGTCAACGATTGAAAAAAGTAAATTTACGTCGAACAGGTACAATTTGGAAACAAACTGTTTATGCTATGGGATACATATGTAAATCGCGCTTATTCTAAAAATATTTTGAATTATACGGGGTGCGTCAAAAAAGTAGGGCTACTAAAAGTTGTATTTTTTCAAATGGAACACCCTATATATATCATGTTATATGGCTTAACATTTGGCTTTAAACGAAAAAAAATATAAATTTAATGCACATATGTGATTAGCAATATAACGTCTAGTTGTGTCACTAAAAATAAAATATTTTGCTTCTGCACAAAATAGGCATGGAATAAAGGACTGCTTTTGTAACATTGAAGATATTACATACAGAGTGTCCAAATTTAAATGCCCAACTTTAACGTATTTAAACCAATTTGTTTCAGTTTATTTATTTTTTTTAAGCCTAAAAAAAATCTACAACTTTTATTACATATATTATATATCTATCTGCAATAGTTTTCGAAATATTTTAAAATTCCGTTTCTTTGCGTAATTTAGAAAATTACCAACTCGATCAAAGTAACCATAGTAGCTGTCAGTAAAACAAAAGTATTTAATATGAATACAATATCTTATTATCTAAAATTAATCCAATGATAATTTAGATAATATAATAATTTGTTAATAAAATTGCTACAAAAAATGATCTAATAAACTTAAGATTTTAACATCAGAATCTACAGTAAGCAAGACTACAAGAAAATATAAATATCATCCATTTCATATTACATTAAACCAAGAGTTACACGCTGAAGCTTTTAAAATCCGTGTTAAGTTTTGTAGCCTAATGATAAGGCGAGTAGGACCATTTCCAAACTTTTTAGACAATATTATGTTTTTGGAATGAATCTTACATTTCAAAGCAAAGGATCCGTGAACTGGCATAATATTATAAATATTTAAAAACTGTGTTGACAAAGGGGTCTACTCGTCTAGTTTGCAAATAAGTAAATACACTTCAATGAAGGAATACGTTTCAATTTAGATAGTCGAAAATTTATAATAATAGGTACTAATTTTTAAAGTTATACAGAAAAAAATACTTATCAGACTAAAAAAAGTCGCTTTTAAAAGTTAATCAAATGTTTTCATAGTTATATTTTAAAAGATGCTCAAATAAGCGTCCACCTTCACGAATACACATGTTGAACCTTTTAATAATATTTTGCCTAGTTTTAACTAGCATATCTGGTGATATAGTGGCGCATACATCCCTGATTCGTTCCTGCATGTTCTCGCTTGCTGTAGGTGGTTGGGTGTAAACACGATCTTTAATATAACCCCACAAGAAAAAATGTAATGGAGTTATATCGCAAGATCTGGGTGGCCATTCGATAAAACCGCTACGACCAATCCATTTTTGATTAAAATTAACGTCCAAAAATTCACGAACGTCCCGATTGTAATGAGCAGGTGCACCGTCTTACTGCAGCCACATGTCTCTTCTTTCTTCTATGCTGAGTGGTCTGAGAAGAATACGCAGCTCAACGTTAAAAAAATCAAATATCTTTGCCCATTTAGTGGTTCATTAAAAAAATACGGACCTATAATATCCAATGATTCCACACCAAACATTTAATGACCAGTGATTTTGATGTACCCAGTACTCCCATTATTTTTGCAATATGCCAAAGCGGCTCATATTTTAAAACAAGTTGATAACTGAGGGACAGAATGGCCATTTTGAAGTAAAAACAATTGAAACCAAAGCTTTCTATTATTTTTACTATACTTAAGCCAGAGCGGATAATTTTTCCACGTTTTTTAGAAATTATGGGATAATGGTTACAGGGAGCATAGACAAACCATATATTTTTGGAATCAGAAGAAAAAGCTCTTCTCAACAAACTAAAAATATACAGGGTGTTCCATTTAAAATAACAAAGCTGATGCTAATTTTCCCAATTTCCGATGTTCTATGTTTTTTTGATAACAATTCTGACGATTCAAAACCAAATCATAAAACTTTTGTGTGTAAAATTTTTTGATATCTTGAGAAATAAAGAGTATAGACTTTGTTCAAAATATAACCGAACACCCTGTACTATTAAGCATAATTTACCAAGTAGCCAAAAAACAAAAATGTGGATCAAATCCGCTATTTTGGCTAGTTGACAGTACAGTGTCCGACTAAAACTCCGTCGAAATTTAATAGCATCTGTACGTTAAAATGACACCTGAAAACTATAAAATAAAAAGTGGCCTCCATAACTGAAGACTTGACGGTGTGGGTATTTACGAATCACTTCTTCGCGGGGTTTGTAAATATTTTGAACAGAAATATATTAGGGTATACTTTAACTCCTAAAGCTTTGAATAACACTCCTACAATTACTAACCTAGCACGATAAAACTAAATTTCCAAAATTAGAAAATAGAAACAATAATCAAACCAACGAAATTTCTGGTAATTCCCTCTAAAAGGAAAATTTCATGTCATGTCAATGTTCCGACCGTTGCTTTAAACCCAAAATTAATAGAAGTGATTAAACAACCCAAATCCAAACAAGTAATTATATGAATTAAACTCATCGGATTTCGTCGATAATTTTCGACTAGTAGTGGCGAAAAAATTCTGCACAGTGTTGCCATCTTATGCATCTTAACGGCGTTTAGGCTAAATGGATGCTCACAAGCTAAAACACAAGTACGAATTTTGTTCCCATAAAAAATTTAACGGTGCCTACGTCGTGTTATGTGTGTTAAGGTAGTGGACAGTGTCAGTTTGTTTAAAGTAGTTTTCGCAATTATTATGCCTCAGAATTTAATGATATCATGCTGTGTTTCTTGCAATATTGCATTATAAAGTTTCATCTAATCACAATTTATTTATTATATATTAATTGTAAAGGATAATGGTGTGACCGTTCTAAAAGTTGTTGCAATGCTTGTACAGGGTGTTCCAGCGAGGACTGAACAGGGACCTATTTTCGACCTTCCTTGTATTTTGGAAAAATTCAAAATAGCCAATCGATGTATTTTTTCTTGTAGAATCCAAAAATATCATCGAAAAAATATTTGAACCAGAAACAAAAGAGTTACGCTATGCATCAGGTGTTTTTTAAATGGAATGTATCGTTTTTTATACGATTTTTGGAAAGAGTGTTTTTTTTTATGTCCGTTCTGATTAAAAGATTTGATTGTACAATAGCTGTTTATATTACATTTTAATGTTTTACAAACTAAAATTTTAGCTTCACCTGTTTAAAATATACGATAGGTTGGTATAGGTGATCAAGGTAAAATGACGTTTGAATGCTTTGTCAATAAAAATTGACATTATTTTAATTATTGTCGAAGTCTTCACCTAAAAAATATATATTTGACTCTGATCGAAATGAAATACTCTTTGGACGAGAGACTACAGATTGTTATGCTATTTTACAAGTGCCAAGAAAATGCAAGAGAAGCAAGAAGAAGATTTATTGCAAATTTTCATAGAAATCAATACAATTCTAAGGATAAAAAACCTATTTGAGGAAAATAAAACTTTACATGATAGAAAAAGAAATATACAAAGAAGAAGAAATCGAGACCAGGCCATTATAAATTATTTTCAAGTTAATCCAACCAAATCTATTTCGGATGCAGTTCGGGAAGTTCAGTACGGTGGCGGTGTAAGGCGCAGAAGAGTTACCCGAGGGACTGTTCACAGGACTCTGAAAATTCATAAATTTAGGCCTCTTCGTATCCTTCCACTTCAGCACCTAACACCGGCACAAAAAGAACTTCGCTTCCAATTTGTTTCTCAAATGGTAATTCGGCAAGAAAACGAAGACCCTGATTTATTCAAAAATATTGTGTGGACCGACGAAGCTACTTTCACAACATCGGGAGTATTCAACACACATAATAGTCACCACTGGGCCGTTGAAAATCCAAAAAAGTTCCAGACTATTAAATTTCAAGGGAGGAATTCTATTCATGTTTGGTGTGGGATAAAAAACAATAAAATTTTGGGACCAATATTTTTTAACGGGACTTTAAATGGGCACAGATATTATGAGTCTTTAGAAAACGAAATTGAAAATTTTTTGGAAGACTTACCATTGGCAGAATATCAGAATTTAATTTGGCAACATAATGGGGCGCCTCCTCATGCCGTGCATGATGTGGTTCAATTTTTAAATCGGTGCCATAACGAATGGATAGGGCGAAATGGAACATATGCTTGGCCGCCCAATAGCCCCGACCTCTCAGTTTTGGATACATTTCTTTGGGGCCATTTGAAGAACGTCGTATACAGACAACGAAACGAAAATATTCAAGAGATCATGGGAAAAATTGTCGATGAAATAAACCGCCTTAACCAGGAAAATCATATTGTAACAGCAAGTTTAGAAAGGCTACAAAGGGGTTATCGATGTTGTTTCGAGAAAAACGGCGGTCACATTGAAAACTTATGTTATTAGTAGTTTTATTTTATTATTTAATAATTATTTTTTATTGAATTTCTTTTTCTATCATGTAAAGTTTTATTTTCCTCAAATAGGTTTTTTATCCTTAGAATTGTATTGATGGATATATTTCTATGAAAATTTGCAATAAATCTTCTTCTTGCTTCTCTTGCATTTTCTTGGCACTTGTAAAATAGCATAACAATCTGTAGTCTCTCGTCCAAAGAGTATTTCATTTCGATCAGAGTCAAATATATATTTTTTAGGTGAAGACTTCGACAATAATTAAAATAATGTCAATTTTTATTGACAAAGCATTCAAACGTCATTTTACCTTGATCACCTATACCAACCTATCGTATATTTTAAACAGGTGAAGCTAAAATTTTAGTTTGTAAAACATTAAAATGTAATATAAACAGCTATCGCAAAATCAAATCTTTTAATCAGAACGGACATAAAAAAAATCACTCTTTCCAAAAATCGTATAAAAAACGATACATTCCATTTAAAAAACACCTGATGCATAGCGTAACTCTTTTGTTTCTGGTTCAAATATTTTTTCGATGATATTTTTGGATTCTACAAGAAAAAATACATCGATTGGCTATTTTGAATTTTTCCAAAATACAAGGAAGGTCGAAAATAGGTCCCTGTTCAGTCCTCGCTGGAACACCCTGTACAGTATTATTATTACTACAGATGGACGAGACGGTTCACGATAAGAAATTTACTTTTACTTCTCCCTTAAGAGGTATTGTAGGTAATCGTGAAAAAATCATCCTCCGCGATATTTGCAGATCTTCACGTTTCAGGGTCCTAAGATGCCAAAAAAACATGTTTTTTCAATTCTCTGGCATAACTAAAAAAAATATTTACTAGCTTGACTTTAAATTTTGGACAAATCTCAAGGGTCATATGGGGTTGACATGGTAACATTTTGGTAAAAATCCAATATGGCGGAAAAAAATGACAGCTTGATAAAATGTTTAAAAAAATTAATACCAAAAAACTATTTATTCAATTTACCTCAAATGTTGTTCAAAAATTATGAGTGATATGACAATGAATTGGTAAAATTAGTGGTACGAATCCAAGTTAGCGAAACAAAATGGAGGCCTAATAAAATATTTAAAAAATCACTCTGAAATTTCTAACAATTCGACTGATTTAAAATTTTAAGATGGCAAAACAAAAATCGCGGAGAAATAAAATCTATAAAAATCAGCGTAAAAAAACTTCTTATTCAATCGACCTCACATTTTTCGCAACAATTAGATGTGATATAAAAATAAAATGTTAAAATTTTTGTGGTGGAACATAACGACGGCCTTATAATATGTTGAAAAAACCAGTGCAACTTATTGAATTGATTTTAAATTAGGTAGCCCCAAAATCAAGTGTTACATAAGTTGAAATTGGTATGAATCCAGTATGGTGGAAGAAAACGCCGGCTTATTGGGTTCGAAAACCCAATATACAAAGAGAAGAGATATTCTCGTCTCTGATCTCGTCTCGTCTTGTCTCGATGAGACAGAGAGCAATTTTTTCTTTCAGCACGAGACGAGACAAGATGAGAGAGTGGTTTTTGTTCGCCGAGAATTCCGCATTTCTCTCGAGCTCTCTCGTGTCTCTCGAGTATAAAAGATCTGTATTTTTTATATTTTCAATGTTAAATAAGACAAACTAATGAAAAACAAGAAAACCGGATTGCCTTTGTAAGCTGACCCCAAATAATTAAGTATATTTTTAACGTACCGAAACCGAAAACATTGAGTTTTGTATCCTTTTTAAAGCATAACTTTTTTTAATTTGTAATACGAAAATATAAATGGCGTTTCTTTATTTTTTTATGGTAACCGTTTAAAAGGGCTTTAGTTTGACCAAATTTTAATATAGAGAGCATGTGATAATGTCTTTAAACATATTTATAACAAAATTGATATTCTTGCAAAAATTAGAACACAAAATTTTTGTTTAATTATTTGGCAGATCTAGTTATAATCTTTCCATACCTAGCTAACAGGATAAACGCTCTGTTTTTTTTGTCATACGTTTAACATATAAATACACATTACTGTACAGTTAATGTATTTTTGTTTCATCTTACACCAATGTCACCAAGAGTTAAAAGATGGAACTATAAAAAAGGTACCTTACGTTATCCTCAACTAAGGATGACAATTCACAACTGAGTTCAAACATCATAAAAAAAAACAATAACTCATTTTTTAACCATGTATCTCAGACCAAAAACAAGCTTTACTTTACTTTAAATATTTACACTTAATAACTATAATCAAGGCATGTTCTTATAAAATAAAACTAAACTAACACTGCCACAATTCCTATATCAAAATTTGTTTAACTTTAAAATTAACCTAAATTTTTTTTAGAGCACTTCGATTTTACCTTTGACGCTTAACATGTATAATTATTATACTATTTTCAATAACTCAGTGGTATTTAAACGCAAATTATTTTTTTTGTGAATATTCTTATATGAGGATAATTTGTGCAAATAGGCGTTATTTTGAAAATTGACTATATTATTTACATCAAAGACCATTTAAATTATTTAATTAAATATGTTGGGTCTCCTTCGCATCGCACCAAAATTCTGTTAAATCAAAAGCAAACTTAATTAGTCCTACGCTCTGTCTTCTGCTGGGAATTAATTTTCGCTAGTTTGCGGAAACCTTTTGCCTGTTGTCACCATCAATTAACTCTATTAGACGCTTGGTTTCGTAAAACTATTTTACCATTTCTAAATTATTTGATTCGAACTTTCTTGTTTGACTTATCCAGACGTGGAAGGTCCGTCGGCAAAAACTAAAGGGAAAATTGTGTCTACTAATTTGTTGGGAACACTGCAATTTGTTCAGTTTAGTCGAATTTGTAATTAAAAGACGTTGTGAATTAAATTAAAATTTATTTCATTTGAATACTCAAACGGTGAGAAACCCTTCATCCTTTTCAAAGTTTTCTTGTATAGTTTTTTCAATGCGAAAATGTATCTGCATTTTATTTGTTCCAGTTTCGACATAAGGGGCGTTTTAATAAGAGTGCAAGATTTGAATTGCGCGCCATTTTGATTGCTGATTGTGACGTGACAGGTCCATGGAAGTTAGTAAACATGGAGGGTTAGACGATAAAACAACATGTTTAAACATTATCAAAATGCTGAAAATTTAATAACCACGATTCGTAAAATGCGTTGAATTTTCGGTTGAGATAATGTACCTAATTCATCCATTGTGAAAAGAATAATCAAAAAATTCATAAGAACTATTGGGTTAGTGATGTGAAATCACGTCACGGGCTCATAAGGGTCGTTCAGAACAAAATATCACGGCCGTTCGCGAAAGTGTGCGTGCAAAGTCCAACTGGCTTAAAAACTTTTGCCAACAGACCGTGCACAGTGAAGAGAGTTCACCAACTGAATCCTAGAACAACAAGAAGTGCATGCCGATTTTGCGCATAAAATAATTTTCAGTGATGAGGCTATTTTCACCTCGATGGCTTCGTTAACAGGAAAAACTGTCGCATTTGGGGCTTACAAAATTCACGAATAATTCATAAAAGAGCAATGGATCCACATGTTCCTTTTTGGGGTGCATTGAAGTCTGCATTGAAGACAAGCAAGGGAAAGCATTAACGGTGAATGGCGAACATTATCGAGCTATGATATTCCAGATCTTGCACGTGTCCTTTCGTGATCGCGCCATCACCAGAATATTTAAATTTGCAATCTGCCATACGACCTGTTCCTCATAATGCAAATTTTGCATTGCCGACTGCGCCTTTAAATTGGCAAGCTATAGATTTGGGAGATAATAGAGATAACGCATCATCAGGCAGCTCAGAAGAACAGTGCACCGATCCCACTTTTACCACAGGTTCCGGTTCCAGCGAGCCACATTTGATTGTTCAAAGTGAATTAAATGATTTAGTACGTGATTTGGGGTTATCCAAGCAACAGTCAGAACTTCTGAGTTCCCGTCTTAAGGAATGGAACCTATTGGCCAAAGAAACAAAAATTACGAATTTCAGAAAAAGAATGTTTGTTTTCTGAATTCTACAGTATAGAAAATGCGCGTGTACTGATATAGACAGTTTAATGTAGGAACTTGATATTGAACATTCTCCCCGTGAGTGGCGCTTATTCATAGACTCATCTACATATAGTTTAAAACCTGTGTTATTGCATAATGGAAATTTAAAACCCTCTATACCAGTTGCCCATTCAGTTGCAATGAAAGAAAATTATGAAAATATGCGCACGATTTTGGATAAAATACAATACTACAATAGGTATAAATGGCAGATATATGGGGACTACAGGGGGGATTTACAAAATATTGCTGTTTTCTTTGTTTATAGGACAGTCGTGCAATTAATCAGCATTATGTAACAAAAATTTGGCCAGAAAGAAGCGAATTTCAAACGGGATCTCAAAATGTTAAATTTATACCTCTTGTTGATCCCAAAAATGTCCTTTTGCTTCCTCTTCACATTAAACTTGGGCTGATGAAAAACTTTGTGAAGGCTTTGAATAAAGATGGTGATGAATTTAAATACCTAAGACAAGTCTTTCTCCAGTTAAGTGATGCCAAATTAAAAGAAGGCATTTTTATTAGGCCACAAATCAGAAAATTGCTGGACGATGTCAATTTTACGGAAAAGCTTACCAGGCAGGAACTCAGAGCATGGAATTTATTTGTTACTGTAGTAAGAGGATTTTTAGGCAACAATATGGATGAAAATTATGAACAATTAGTTAATGAACTCTTAGATGCCTATAAAGCGCTTGGTGCCAGAATGTCATTAAAAATTCACTTCCTCCATTGCCATCTGTCATTTTTTCCTAAAAATTTGGGAGCTGTTAGTGACGAGCAGGGTGAAAGGTTTCACCAAGATATTAGAACAATGGAAATTCGGTACCAAGGACGATGAGATCCAGCCATGATGGTTGACTACTGTTGATTTTTGAAGAGAAGAGAGAAGATAGGATACCCCATAAACGGAAAAAATAAAGTTTAATTGGTGTTTTAAGTTAATATTTTTCTCGTTTGCTTTTCTCTTAGATGTATGGTATGTTTAATAGGCGAAAACTGTAAGCATAGTCAATAAACAGGGTTAAGAATCTTCTGAAATCATTTTTTCTATAGATATTAAGTATCGTAACATTCGATATGGTTCTACAACTCTAACAATAAAACCCTACGTGCTACAACTTTCTATTTGTCATTTTCGTATTTGGATAGGTCCATTCTACTAGATTATGCTATTCTGATTTGTGTTACAAAAAAATTTTTTTTGTCGGCCAGTGAATTAATCTCATAAAAAGGTTAAAAAAACAGCCATTTAGGGCGTGGCACCCCGAAAAATTTTAATAAAAAAAAATATCCAAATTGCTCAAGTTAGTGTTTTTGTGGTTTAAATACAGAGATGATTTTCTTCTTGGGAAACAATGAAATTGAGAATATTTTCAAAAGTAAGAATATTATTCGAAATTGAAAACTCATAAGTAGCCACATAATTCGTAATCAAATATCCTATATATATTAGAATACTTGCTCATTCCCCTCATTATCTTGAACACAAAAATCTTTTCGAACAAAAATTACGTCCGTCATCTGGATATATGCTTGAGATTCATTAGATATTAAGAACTACTAGCCAAATATTTTTAAATGCCCTAAAGAGGAAATATCCCTAATAAGGCAGTGAATTTGATTATGATCTTATCTAAGTAATATTATTTTAAGTAAACTACCAATGTTACCATTTCCGGCCACTTCAGTGGCGTATTTAGGGGGGGGGGGCATAAGCAATAAGCTTAAGTAAACAAGGATTGTTCGCTGACAAAAACTGAGAATTTTTATTTTAGTCATCACTGAGTTTGTCCTCCCCCTAGAAAACATTTTTTTTTCGAAGGCAAATGTTTGTCCCCCCCATGGAGGCCTTCTAAATACGCCACTGATCTGGATCGAAAATTGCATTTTCTTGTCTTAACCAGTTTGAACGGCATACCTTATGGCCGATAGAGGGCTCCAAGTGGCCGAAAATGAAAATTTTGAAACGATATTTTCTCGAAAACCGTTGATTTTAGTTATAGGACATGTTGTCTAAAATGTGTTTAGAGTGTTGCACTGGTGTAAAAAATAATATAAGGGGTACTGCATTTAAACAAACATACATTGCATCATAATACCATAGATGATACGATCAAATCAGTTTTACCAAAAGACTTCGAGCCGAATTGATAATTACGAATATAAAACAGTTTTTAGTCCCCTTAAAATAAGTTCCACGCCACTGTCCAGTAACCAGACATTGCCAGACAACTATTCCCGTCGACTTCCCCCAGATTGAACCACTTTGTCTCAGTAAGATGGCGGTACGTAATTCTTCGATAAGATCACGCCAACGCAATTTTTAGAGAATCATGAGATCGAGATTACCGACCCAGACCATGACTTGCTTCGTTAATTTGTTTTTGTGGAGATAGTTTTTGTCCGTATGTTACAAGTCTGGTCTGTTAACTGACGCGGCAACTTTTTTTGTAAACATTTCTTACGAAACTGGGTTATAAATGTCATACGTACAGGGTCGAATGCAAAGATAAATTTTCCATCTTAACTGCTTTAAGTTTTAATTAAAACCTTATAGGGAGGTTCTAAAAATGTTATCAAGCTCCGAATATTTTATTATCAGAGCTGTGTTAAAGATATATAGATATATTACACGAAAAACTGTTGGGCGTCAGTTAGAATGATAGCCCCAAATAGTAACAGTAGGATAAATTAGCTAAAATAAAAAATGGCTGACATCACCATACTATTTACATGTTGGACAGTCAGGACTCTCATTGATTACAATTTTATACAGATGGAAAAGTAATCTAACGTGATTTAATTTCAGGTGAATTATTCCAGATATAATTGGTCGAGTAGCATCTGTACCTTGAAACCAATATCTCTGCGGAATACTATTATGTATTAGGGTGTAGTGGGTACTGGGTATGAAGACCATACTGCTGCCATTTTTCACTCCACTGGATAAACATTTTGTTACGAAAAGCGGACAAATTTTCACTTATAGTGGTATCATTTTGCGCTATTTTTGATATCACAAGACTTTGCAATGTGGTCTGCTATGATATTACCTCTAATTCTATTATGTGACTTTATCCAGACGAATTTAAAAATTTGGTTACTGTTCGAGGTTAGTTCTAATATCCTTACTATAAAATAATTAGAGAAAATATCTCAGTAATGAAAAATTTTTTTCAATTTTCGTAATACCGACTGACTGTCCAAACATGTTAAAATATGAGCGGCACTTTGTGTTATCGCCAATTCGATATCATAATATATTGCTGCAGGTTCAGCACAAAAAATGTTGTAATCTTTGTTAATATTAGCTGGTTGTTGATAGTTTAGTTGAGGAACATGGAATGCTGCTGATGTATGATGGATGGTTTTTGAGCCATGAGTATATTTTACAAGAGTACAGATTTATGTTTGGAAAACGTTTCTTTTACTTTATTGTTACAATGATTATAAGCTGGGAAACATACATCGATATTGTAAAAAAATAGCCTTATAGCTCATTTCGAATAAAATTTTAGTTTTTGGGTTAGTAAAATTTAGATATTTAGATTTCGTACACATTTCGAAAGCCTAAGCCAAGACCGGGGTACTTTTTTTGCCAGTAGCAGTCTGTAAGATTTTTTAGAAACAGTTGATATAACTTAGCAACTAGTTGACTGTTTATGTGCAGTTTTAATACAAATCTCGAAGCTAGATAGTTTCTCTGGAAAATTAATGACATTTCTAAATAGCCATGCCTGGAGAAGATTCCATAACACCCATATATATTTTAACAGATTTGTATTGAATTCTGTCGATTTTTAAAAGATGTGTTTTGATAGCCGAGCCATAAAACAAACACCATAGTCTAGCAGAAATCTTACAAAAGCCCTAAAGAATAGCAGAGTCACCGCCTGTTGTGCTCCCCATTGAAATCCACAAATTTTTGTAGGATTGGAATGGCAACTCTTCTAAAAGGTCTTCGATATCGTTTTGAAGAAACTATAAATCTTTGGCCTGTTAAACAGCTGCGATAAAACAGTGGTCCAATAATTTCATTTGTTAACATATCACACCAAACATTAAATGAACTCCTGCCTTGATATTTTATCAATTGATGTTAACTGAGGTTAACACCTGCCCAGTATTTTAAATTTTTCCTGTTTTATATCCCGGGTATTGTAAATTACACGTTTTCAGTTCACAGGATTTTATTGTATAAATTGTTGTTCTCGTCTTGTTCTCTCATCAGCATCGAAGCAACAAACCGAAAACGAAGTTCTTTTCGTTCTATTCTTAAATAGTGAATGGGAAGGACATGACATGGGTTCAAACTAGAATGCATTAATACTTTCGATTTTATAAATAGCATGTTAATCCTGATATTTATAATCAACAGCAAAAGTTATGGTACGAGCGGGGAACAAACTCGCACCTCTGGAAGACTAGTCCATTGCTCTAATCAATATCGTACCACTGATAAGCAATTCGTTAGAACTTGTACATATTCACACCCACCAGTATCATAACCATTGTTGATCCTGCTAAATATAATAATAATAATAATAATAAAAAAGCCTTTGATTCGATACCCCACAGTTGGCTAACCAGAGTGCTAGAATTATATAAAGTCAATAAAAACATCAGGCAATTTCTTACGTAAATCATGAGTACGTGGAAAACTAAGATCAACCTGAGAACACAAAAAGAACACATCGAAACAGAAGACATCTACATCAGACGAGGAATATTCCAGAGAGATCCACTCAGCGCTTTGTGGTTCTGCCTCTGTCTCATCCACTCTCAAACACATAACCTACACAAAATAAACCATCTCTTGTACATGGATGACATAAAATTATGCAAGCACAAAGCCACAGCTAAAGGAACTCCTTAAAATCACAGAAACGTTTACCCTGGACATCAACATGGAATTTGGTATAAGTAAATGCAAGCTACTTCATATCAACAAGGAACAGTGGAAAGACCACCCTACGAGGGAAACAATCAACAATGAAACTATAGATAACATGCTCAAAGAAGAAACGTACAGATACCTAGGCTTCCATCAAAGCATCAAAATTAACCACACTCATATCAAATCAGAGCTCAAGACGGAATTTAAAACCAGACTCACAAAGCTACTAAAAACAAAACTGAATTCCAGAAATCTAGCGAAAGCTATTAACACCTTTGCCATACCTATTCTTACGTATTCGTTTGGTATCATTAAATGGTCACACACAGAAATAGAAAATATTCACATTCTAATACGCACTGAATTCACTAAACACAGGAAGTTACATCCCAACGCATGCAAGGAAAAACTCACCATCGAGAGAAAAGAAGGAGGAAGGGGAATTATAGATACACAATCGCTAAATAAAAAACAAATTTATGAACTCAGAAAATTCTTCCACAACAAACAAACTAACCTCGACAAGGCAATAGTGAAGGCAGACAAGAATTATACACCGCTCGACCTGTCTCAAACGAGCCACGCAGCAACACCTGGTCTGAAAAAACACTTCACGGAAGACACAGATACCACATAAAGCAAGACCATATACATAAAAAGCTTTCATATACGTGGTTACAAGAAGGGCAGCTGTTCCCCGAAACAAAAGGCTTCCTGCTTGCCATCCAGGACAAAGTCATAGCAACCGGAAACTACCGAAAGCACATCATCAAGGACACAACCATTGAAGATGAGAGATGTAGGAGATGTCACCAGCAGAGAAAAACGATCGATCACATAACGAGTGGATGTAGAATAATGGCCGGAACTGAATACACCACGAGACACAACTCAGCAGCGATGGTCGTTCATCAAGCATTAGCCACAACATACAAACTAACGGAGAACACAGACCCTTACTACCATTATACACCAACATCCATACTTGAAAACGAAGACTACAAGCTCTACTGGGACATTGACATCTACACAGATAAAACAATCCCCGCAAACAGACCCGATATCACCTTTCAATCAAAAAAAGAGAAAATCACTTATTTAATTGACATGGCTGTCCCCAACGACGAGAGGATCCAAGCGAAATACAGTGAGAAGATCGACAAATACACCGACTTGGCAATGGAAGTAAAAAGGCTGTGGAAACAGGAAAGAGTCATCATTGTTCCTCTCGTCATATCAGTAACAGGTCTCACCCCAACAACGTTTACACCGCATTTGGCTCAATTAGGACTTAATACAGACATTCACAGGAACATCCAAAAATCGGTCATTTTGAAAACATGTAGCATCGTTAGATCATTTCTTAATATACAATAGTTGTTTTTTTTTCATTTCCTTTTTTTTATTTTTATTCTTTGTACTGACTTGGTATAATCCCGTCAGTATAAAGTACAACCACAGGAATACTGTGAGACAACAAGTCATAAAGATAATAATAATAATAATAAATGCCTTTTATTCAGAAAATGTACATAATATTTAAATACATACAAAAAAGTTTGTATGTCGATGATTGGCGCAGTCTGGCTTTATAGCTACTCTACTGAACCAATCAATGACAAAGAATATTCTAAATCTAATTTAACAGTAGTCATCGTAAGCAGTGATATTTTTATATATTTAATAAAGTTTGGGTGCAATAAGAACAGATCTTTTATAAATCATAAAATTGTGCCTCTGACAATCAACTATTATTTTAATAAACAAAATTACCTGTGTTCTGCAAATCAAAAAGGTATTTCCTATATTTTACTTTGAATACCGACACTTTTAAATTTAAATATTTGACAGGAAGTGCATTATAACATCGAATGGCATTGTATGAAAAAGATCTCTGAAACATGGCGCTCTGATGATGAGGCATTTTTTCTACCTCTTACATCTCTTCCATGTATTTCACCATGAAAAATTAATCGTTCGCTGACAGAAACAAGGGCGGAAGAATCACTAATACATTTAATTAAAAAACTACAAAAATGAAGGTTTCTACGAGCATCCATTCGTAACCAGTTGTCTTCTTTATACAAAGGTGAAGTGTGATCATATTTTCTTAATCCAAGAACAAATCGTAAGCAGTTATTTTGTATTTTTTGTATACGAGACCGACTCTCCTGATCCAGACGAAACCTATATAAAAAGTCGCAATATAAAAAATTAGATAGAACAAGAGACTCACATAAGTTCCTCCTAAGTTTTCTATTTAAAGCATGTCTATTACTGTACAACATCCTTAAGGAATTATAGGCTCTTTGAAACAATTGCTTTAAATGCTCCTTAAACCTTAGCTGCGCATCTAATACAACTCCCAAATTCTTGGCATTATCAACAAACTTCATTTTGGAACCATCAATTGCTATACTGAAGTTCTCTTTAATAAAATTTACTTTATTTTCATTGCCACAGATTAGATTTTGAGGGATTTAAATGTAAATCATGTTTCTCAGAAAAATCATTTATTATTTTTAAATCACTGTTAATAGCCGATTCAATATCTACCTGATCACTTACATCAAAACAGCAATAAATCTGAGTATCCTCAGCAAATGCTTGTACTTCGCAATACTTTACACTAATCTTATGGCGCGGCGTTCCTGACTGGACGTCAAATGTGACATTGCTATTAGGTACCGCTAATATTAGTATATTTATAAGTTTACGTTATTCCCGTATAAGCCAAATTTTGAATAGAAGTATTTTTTCAATTTGTTTTTAAAGTGTGAATAAGCAATTCGATAGAACTTGTACGCACATAAACTGATAAAATAATTCTATTCAAAATTTGGCTTATACGGGCATAACGTAAAATTATAAATTTACTAATATGGTCGGCACCTAATAGCGATGACAGATTTGACGTCTAGTCAGCAACGCCGCGCCATAAAGTTAGAATATTTGGCAGGATCAACAATGGTTATGATACTGGTGGATATGTACAGGGAGGTCCACCTAAGTTGCTCCTATACTTTATCTCGATAAATAAGACACTGAGAAAAAAAAGTTAAATACAAAAAGAATTTGACCCTAAGTATATTTTGTATTTATATTATTTTTATGTATACAGGGTGTTCCATTGTGCTAGGACAGTAACCAAATTTTTTCTTTTTAATGAAATGGTATGAATATTTTTAGAAATTCTAATTCTACGCTTGATTTTGATTATTTTTTGTCATCATAGCATACGAAATTTTGAGTAGTTTTTGAGAAAAATTAACTTTTCTAATTTTTTTCGGAAAAACAGGTTTTTGGAAAAATGTGATTTTTTCACACCTGAAGACTAAAATTGTAAATTTTCGTTATGGATCCATGGGAGTGGTTAATATTTAATACTCTGACCTATCAAGAGCGAAAATCCATTATATAGGGTAGTCACAAATGACCATAAAAAAAAATGTTTTTCTAACTAAAAAAACTTAATTTTTTTAAATGGAACACCCTGTATTTAGCACTTTTATTGTGTTTATGATTTAATTCTGCATCATTCCATATATATATATATATATATATATATATATATATATATATATATATATATATTTTATATACCAAAATATGTTAGTTTAGAAGTTATGACCAATTTTCTATAATAATTCAGGTATTTTTGTTAAAAATCTAACTATACCTAAATAATATCCTATTCTAAACTTTTTTTAACATTATAATTAAATTCAACATTAAGTCAACAAGTAATGCAAGAAAGAAAGTAACTAATTACTTATTACAAAGCATTTTCGACATAACCCCCGTCTTTGGCAATACAAGTAGTATAATATTACGGTTACCGTTTTAATTTTCGCAATAATAGCATTTCTAAACGTGTCTTAATTTTACAAGATATGCATGGAAAAACAAAACTAGTAAAATTGTTGCCTGGACACCAATAAATACACAGTTTTTATTTGACATTTAGTTGCCTTTAACTCTTTTTAAAAGAAAAATGGCTTTATACAGTGTCTAAGAGCATTTAAATCTTCATGAATGTTACCTAAGAAATAATAAGAGTCCAGCATTAGCCCTGCGGGAGTATCGGTTGTTGTATCCTGCAAGACGGGTACCCACGAAACATATTTTTTCACGAATTGTTCGTGATCTTGAACGTGGAGTGGTAATCAATAAACAAAAACGGCGCTCAAAAATTGTCCTAACAGAAGAAAAGCAATTAGAAACTCTCCTGTATTTTGAAGAAAACAACGAAAATTCACAAAGAGATGCATCCCGAGATCTACCGGGAATTAGTAAGACTAGTGCTCAAAGGACTTTAACTGATAATAACTACCATCCGTTCAAATTTTTACCAGTTCAGGAATTATCCCAACAGGACTTTCAAACAAAGCTTTTTTATTGTTCTCTCATGATGGACCACCATTTTGAAACTGATATTTTTAAAAATATTTTATTTACCGATGAGGCAATTTTCAATATGGTCGGCATGTTCAACCGAAAAAATACTCATTACTGGTGTAACTCAAATGAACATCGTGTAAAAGAAATGTTTATGTGTGGTGTGGTATTATCCGTGATCGAATAATAGGTCCAGTATTTTATGACTTTGTTCTGAATGGTGAGAGGTATTTAAATTTGTTGGAGAACGAAATATTTCCGTTAATTGATAATCTGCCGAACGATATTAAAGAAGGGCTTGTTTATCAATAAGATAGTGCTCCATATCACACTGTAGTACCTGTTAGAAATTGTATGAATCAACGGTTTCCATTTTGGATTGATCGGTACGGAACCATAGATTGGCCAGCGAGGAGCCCCGACTTAACACTCCTGGATTTTTTTTTATGGGGCAACTCAAAAAACGAGGTGTATAAAAATAGATGTAATACTGTTCGAGATTTAAAAAGGAGAATTCGGCAAGAGGTAGAAAGACTTAATGCAACAGACGCGGTTAGAAATGCTATTGCGAGAATTGAAACCATGTATACTACTTATATTGCCAAAGACGGGGTTATGTCGAAAATGTTTTGTCATAAGTAATTAGTTACTTTCTTTCTTGCATTACTTGTTATTTAATGATAAATTTCATTATAATGTTAAAAAAAACTTAGAATAGGATATTATTTAGGTTAAGTTAGATTTTTAACAAATATACCGAATTATTATAGCAAATTGGTCATAACTTCTAAACTACTAATTTTTGGAATATAAACTGTATATATGGAATGATGAAGAATTAAATCCTAAACACAATAAAAGTGCTAAATACAGGGTGTTCTATTTAAAAAATTAAGTTTTTTTAGTTACAAAAACATTTTTTTATGGTCATTTGTGACCACCCTGTATAACGGATTTTCGCTCTTGATAGGTCAGAGTATTAAATATTAATCACTCCCCTGGATCCATAACCAAAATTGACAATTTTAGCCTTCAGGTGTGAAAAAAATCACATTTTTCCAAAAACCTATTTTTCCGAAAAAAATTAGAAAAGTTAATTTTTCTCAAAAACTACTCAAAATTTCGTATGCTATGATGACAAAAAATACTCAAAATCAAGCGAAGAATTAGAATTTCTAAAAATACTCATACCATTTCATTAAAAAGAAAAAAGTTGGTTACTCTCCTGGCACAATGGAACACCCTGTATACATAAAAAAATTATAAATAAAAAATATACTTAGAGTCAAATACTTTTTGTATTTAACTTTTTTTTCTCAGTGTCTTATTTATTGAGATAAAGTATAGGAGCATCTTAAGTGGACCACCCTGTACAAGTTCTAACGAATTGCTTATCAGTGGTACGATAGCGCAATTGGTTAAAGCAATGGACTAGTGATCCATTGCTCTAACTGCTGCTGTTGATTATAAATATTTCTAAAAAAAATATTTTACAGTTTAAAAACAAAGTGATAAAATACTTCTATTCTTAATCCTGATAATTGTATCAACTGAAATGCGTTTGTGAAAACTGGAAACTATCAAAAAAGTCTTCTTTGTGTTTCTCGAGCATTTCTCCACTTTCGTAAAATAATTTTACGGGTCTTGTGTCGTTAACGAATCAATGCATTTCTCGTTTTTTTTTTAATTTTAAATAATAGCCTATGGTGTGTAGACTAGATCAAAAGTAAAAACTCGTAACATTTCTCACTTTTTTCCCGAAAAAAAATCGAAAAAGTTGGCAAATTTCACTACTTTTCCATGCAAAAGCTCTATATTATGATTTGGACAAAATCAAGAAACAAAATTATGTGCAGTGTTGCCAAACTCACCTGATTTTCACAGGCTTTAATGATGGTTTTATTGACGCTCCTGGGCTAACCTAACGCAAACGGGGCAGATTCACCTAACAATATAGGTTTTGACAAACAAAAATATTTTTTGGCTTTTTCGCAACTGAACAAAAATAGTTAAACTTTAAATTAATTGAAGCAAATATTTAATATAATTACCTCAACATGTAGACTAGTCTGCCTACGGAATGTTTCGATGCATAATATAAATAACGTTATTTAAGCAAGCATAAGAAATTAAATCATGTACCTTAAGTTTTTATAGACACATAGTAGTTGTACAAATACTTTCATCCTATCGGGACTCATCAGTGAGCCGATCGTAAGAGAGAAACAATAAATAATACAAAAGAAATTTTGCTGGCGAGCTATCGCGCGCTTTCTTTGCGGCGAACCTAACCTAACAAAAATAAAAAAACTGAAAATTTGCTTACAATATGGCAACGCTGTCCACATGTCACATTTGACATTTAAGACTTGACAATTCCCTTCTATATGAGAAATAAATTGTTATTTTGAAGTCATTTAGGAATATAAAAACAAAGTGTATAAATTATATACGTTTTATTGGCAATGAAAGCTAGTGAAAACTGCTTTTTAGTAATTTGTAAAGGCACACACAAACGAGGGTACATTTTAAATAAATAGAATCGGAAGGAGAATAAAACATTTCATTTTGGTGATTATTTGCAAAAAGTGAGAAGTGTTACGGATTTTCACTTTTAATCTACTCTATACATCACAGGCTATCATTTAAAATTCAAAAAAAAAAAATACAAATACGTGGGTTCGTTAACGACACAAGAACCTAATTTTCCAATTTGTAGCCGGTAATCTAATCAATATTTCATTTTTTAACGCTAACACAGGATAACAAAATGAAAACAAAAATTTGGTGCCGGAAACCTAACATCTGATTTTAGATGTTTTTAATGTGCTGATTCCAAAAATGCCACCAGATTTTTTCTATTAGCCCTAGTTTTTGAGATACAGGTTACAGGTTAATTGATATTTTTTTTCTGATAAAGGACAACAAATAAAGAGATAAATATATACTTAATCGCCAAAATAGAAATTTCCCAGAATCTAATTAACCAAATGGATACCTGGAATTATCCCTGGCCCAATGTTCCTATATTAGGAACTACTCAATACACTGCTCTTAATTACTTTTATACCTGTAATTGCCTATGACCCGATCCTTCTTGGCTGTACTCGATTTAGTATATTACTGAGTTTTCCCAAGTAAAGTTGTGCTATCATTTTGCGTAAATTTTGGTCGTTTTGTAGTATCAAGACATTAAACTGAAACAATGGCATCCACAAGCAGACGTACCTGTGTAAATCATCCCGATGTTTTTTGTTATGTGTGTGGTGAATACACTTTGAAAGAGAGCAGAAAAACGATTTCTGACTTTGTGAAAAGAGCTTATCTTGCCTATTTTGGCGTTCATTTAGGACATCAAGATCTTCAATCAATCTTGGGCCTCACATTTCATATGTAAAACATGTATTGAACATTTGCGACAGTTGACAACTGGAAAGAGGAAGTGCCTAAAGTTTGGTGTTCCAATGGTTTGGAGAGAACCGCGAAACCATCATGACGACTGCTATTTTTGTCTCGTTACTATTAAAGGAATAAAATAGAAACAATAGACACAAATGGACATATCCTGATCTAGATTCTGCAAGAAGGCCTGTAGCGCATTCGGAAGAAATACCCGTTCCATCATTCAGCAATCTACCCGAACTGACAGGAGATGATACAGAAACATCTGATGAAGTTCAAAGAATTCAATCAGAAAACGACAGCGAATTTGAAGCAGATTTAGCAACTCCGCAGTGTTTCAATCAAGAAGAACTAAACGATCTTATAAGAGACCTGAATCTCTCAAAGGAATCCGCTGAATTACTTGCATCCAGATGAAAAGAAAAAATCTACTTTGTCCAGGTACTAATATTACATTTTATCGTAAAAGAGATAAGGATCTGCTGCCTTTTTTCGCTCAGGAAAATGACTTGGTATTCTGTAACAATATAAAAAGGCTCTTAGAAAAAATGGGTTTGCCTGAATACACTCCAGATGATTGGGCCTTTTTATTGACAGTTCAAAACGTAGTTTAAAATGTGTTCTTTAACATAACTGTAAAAAATATGGCTCAATTCCTATTGGTCATTCTACTACCATGAAGGAAGAATATGAAACAATTGCATTAGTTTTGAAAAAAATTAAATACGAAGAACATCAGTGGGCAATTTGTGTTGATTTAAAAATGGTTAACTTCCTCCAGCAGAGCTAAAAATGAGCACTGGGTTAACAAAAATTGGCCTTCAAGAGATGTCATGATTCAAGGAAAACAAAACGTGATCAACGAACCTTTGGTTTCAAGAGAAAAAATCTTACTTCCGCTCTTGCATATCAAGCTAGGCCTAATGAAGCAATTTGTGGAGGCTTTAAATCGAGATGGAAATTGTTTTGGGTTTTTGTCACGTAAATTTCACGGAATAACTAAAAGTTGGTATATTTGATGGTTCTCAAATAAGGCAACTTGTTAAAGATCCACAATCCACGACATCAATGAACGAGACTGAATCTAACGCTTGGTGTTCATTTGTTCAAGTAGTACAAAATTTTCTTGGCAATCATAAAGCAGAGAATTACGTAGAATTAGTGGAAACTATGCTTTCAAATATTAATATTCTCGGCTGTAACATCAGTATAAAAGTTCACTACCTCCACAGCCACCTAGATCGTTTTTCAGAAAACTTAGGTGATTGTAGTGAAGAACAGGGGAAAAGATTCCATCAGGATATTAAAACTATGGAAGATCGTTATCAAGGACGATGGGATAGCCACATGATGGCGAACTACTGCTGGAGCCTTCAGCGAGACTGCCCTAGTAAACTCCATTCTAGAAAGTCGTATAAAAGAAAATTTTTATGTGACTAATGTAATTATGTAAATTAAGTTTTTACAATAAATACTTCAATCCATGGGTTTTTTTAACTGGCAATAGTAATATTATATATTATAATAGTTATAACGTAAAATATATAAACTTTTTTTTTTCTTTAAACTAGATCTGATAGACAAAATCTGAGAACTTTTTTCCATTCTGCATCCAAAAATTACCCAGGAACAGTTAAAAAATCGCAGGCAGCAAAATGTGTGTTGGCCTGTGCAATTTGTCGAAAATAAAGAATTTTCTGTTTTCTTTTTGTCATAATTACATTTATGGGCCGGCAAAGATTGAAGAGCTAGCGATAACAACACTAGTGTCGATTTTAGGTGTTAATGGGAAATATTATCACGGTATACGACACATTTTCCAATTTAGAAGCGGGGAAGTTCGACTTTATTAAAATAAAATATAGGTATCACTTTAGATCAAAAAATATGTTGGCATTCGAAAAATCACATAAAAAATAATTCCATTTGAGACAATATCATGAGTAAAATGAGCCGCAGCAGTTTTATTTGAAGCTCGGATGTTTTTCACTCATCATTTTCGGATACCACGGAAAGAAATATAATAAATGGTGGTTTTTCAAATCAAGACATAAATGGCGAGAAAAACTGGCTTGTCTAGTCCCTGTTGGGTAGCTTTGTCCAGCCAGAGCGTACTGTTCTTTAGCAAGGAAGTCCTGAAATTATTTCCAAATAGAAACAAGCTTTAAACCTTCTGGTGATTTTGAGGTAAGAATTTAAATGTTTCGATCTATCTTCTCTGGACTTGCTACTCCACAACGTTTCTTACAAATATTCAAAATAGACTGGAGCGATAAAAATTATTTATCTTGGATTGGTGTACTTATTTTTCTTGGAAATGACTATATCAACCAAGAATTATTTTTTTCGGTGACACGATAACGAAGATTGATTTTGCATTTTATTTGACATTCTTTGTGGCACTGAAGTTTTATACTTACTAGGGTACCAAAAATTGATATTGTTTCAAAAAATACAATAAATCTTACATGTTTATAATTTTTGACAAATTTGCATTTTGAACTAAAAAGAGCCCAAGCGCACTATGAATTGGGGGAAACTTTCCAAAAATAATGATAACTTCCATTTCACTCGTTATTACTACTCATAACACGTAACATCCAACAACAGTAGCTTACTTACCAGGCTATCCTCTTACCCAATTACGTCGAAATTTTACGGCATTTCCCCATGAGCGTATTTTCAAATGTTTATTTCTCTTTGCTAATAATAAACATAAAACTTGGGGTCATAAATTTTGAGTGCTGTACTAAACTGAATTTAAAACAATCCAATTTATAATTAGAAATCAAATGGTTTAGATTTAAGGTAGGAAGGATCTATTTCCGTTGCTATTAGTAATGCAATAATGATGCCAAAAGGTAAATACGGACTAGAGTACTTGGAGTATAGTCGAAAAGCAGTGTTGCCGGATCGTAAGGTTTTCTGTTGACTGGTTTAAATAATAACGGTAAAACAGATTTCCAATCTAACTTAGATATAAAAGTTTTCCCTCAACTGCTATGTACCTTAGGCTAAGCATGTACAAAATAATTTGTTAAAAAGACAGTAATTTTTATTCTCGGTAAAACAGTTACGAAAAAAGCCGTTGTATGTTATCAGTGGCGGCCATAGGGTCATTTGGTCAATGACCCCACAAAAATATTTCAGAAAATAAATTATGCGTTTGACCGTCCCCCCTAATAGTTGTAATAAGACGCGAACGAGCGGCAGCCGAACGTGATAGCAAATGGAATATGAAATCGCGATTTGGGTCATCAGCCGGTCTCTTCTCATAATTCGATCGATCGATCGCGACAGCACGTCGGCATGCGGAAGTTCAATTGTTCAGAGGTCTTCTTTCTAACTCGATATTTTTTCGGACGTTTTTAATCGATAAAATGAAAATTGACTTATATGCTGTTTTTTGTAATATATATTTTTTATTTTTATGATCCATGTGTGAGTTGGAAATATACAGGAAATAAAATGTGGGTAGTGACTAATGCAAAAAAATAAACAACTAAAAAGTGCTTACGAACTTAATTTTGCAAAAATAACCAGTTTCAAGGTGGTCTATGTTCGAGTTGTGAATGTAGATGAAATAAAATGTCGGTAGTGCAAAAAATTAAACAACTAAAGAGTGCTAACGAACTTAATTTTGAGAAAATAACCGAATTCAAGGTAAGTGGTCGCAATTTGCCAGAACTTACCACTTATAGTATACGACAAACCACTTGCCAGTATACGACACACTAGTAAAGACAAATAAAGAGGTTCATCGAAACTTTCGCAAACGTATGTACCATTTAGCTAACTGGATATGTGGTTGTGAAGTCTCAACTCATTTTACTGTTATGTTTGTTTGTTGTTTTCTGAGGACTCGTAGGACTCATTATGGTGCAAAACCGGTGTTAAAGACTTAAAACACTTAAAAGAAAAAATTTAAAAAAAATTCGTTTTCTGCAGATCACATGAAATGTTCGGTGAACTATGCTACAGAAGGGTTGATATTCGCACTTAGCTAGACACAGCTTATAGAAAATCCCTTAGAGATTTTAATGAAAATGTATCCAAAAATTCTTATATTTCAAACAAAATTATAGATTGTGTAAAATTTTGTAGGGCATTCGAGCTGGCATTACGTGGCCATGATGAAACGGCTCTGTCCAGGGGTTTTTCGAGGGCTTATAAAGTTTGTTATATCGATAAATCGTTTATAAAAGGAATGTGTGTGCAATTTTAACGAACGTGTCATTCAGCATTTTGCCAATTCTAAAGACGAAGAGTAGACCTGAACTTCAAGGGAATTTAAAGCTCAATTTAAAGATAATACATTTATTTGTATTTTAAGTATGCCTGTTTTTAAATTTGTCACTGACCTCCCCATATAATTCGCCACGAGCCGCCACTGCATGTTATATTTCCGCATATTCTATTATGCACACATTATGCAGCTTTACAACAAAAAAAGAAAATAGCATTTGTTTGACTTTTCTTAATTTTCCCACTCGCACGGAAAAATAGCCCGACCAAAAAAAATTAAACAATTCTAGAGAAACGAAGTAATGATACTAGAAATTTCTCCTTCTGTTGCAGAACTCTTGATATTTGTAGTAATCCAGAGAATCTCAACAATGAACAAATATAAAGAGACGCGTTCAAGAACGGTTATTCTAAATCTCTTAAATATAGGACGATTTTAAACTTTCAAAAGCCCTGAGTCTGCAACATCTTTTTAGTTTTCTTATCGTGTTCTACATTAAGCTCTTATTAGAGAAAATGAAAATAGTCGAAAATGAATTTACCGTTAGAACTGCACTCAACTCAGAAGAAAATTTAAGTATCCTTATGAAAATATAATATGAAGGGAGCAATGACAGCAAAGAGTCGTCTGTAAGTTAAAATAGTCATACATTGGGGAAATTAGAACACGAAAAATATATTAAACGAGAAGAAATATGATCGCAAAAAACAGAACATGCATGTTTGGACCCTATATTTGTCGGTTTCAACTATAAGTTTTTATATGTAAATAAAATAATTACTTTTGTAACCTTTTTTAAATAAACAATTTAACAATTTCTAGAAAATCAGTTACATGTAATCTAAAAACAAAAGTGAACTATCAATTAAATTATAATTATAATTCGCATCGTTATTTAAATTATCATCGCAATACTTCGTATGTAAAGCTTTAATTGTTCATCATCAGAAAACCGACGCATACAAATAGATACTTAAATGCAAATTCCCATCACCATCCAGCACAAAAGAAATCGGTTAACCCACTAGTATTCAGAGCTATTTCGATTTCTGATCAAGATTCTCTAACATCGAAACTGACCGAAGCTCTCAGAGGGAATGGCTATTACACTGAAGATATTACGCGTTCAATTAAAATATATAATAATCCAACTCCGCCAAAGGAGAATGATAAAGAGCCATCGTTAGGTAGTGTTGTTCTTCCCTAAACACATGGCACTACAGATAAAATAGGACGATTACTTGGGTGGTCCAACATACGTACAATCGTCAATACACATAAGAAGCTTGGGCAATGCTTGTGATCCCCGAAAGATATTGTACCTTTCCAAACAGAAAGAGTATATAAAATTCCTTGCTCGTGTGGAGAAGTGTATGTGGAAGAAATAGAACGCTCAATATCAAGTAGACTTAAGGAACATGAACGATATACTAAAAAGAAACAATTTGCTCAATCTGCTGTAGCTGAACACCAACATAACACTGGCCATATTATAAATATAAAGAAAACCAAGGTTCTAGAATCATTTCCAGGATTTTATAAACAAAAAATTAAATACTGAGCTAAATTGGCTTAATATGTCAAACAGATGAAAGTTTTCTGCTATCACTCTTTATCATAAGATTTTACAAACACAAAAGCCATGCTATCTTTTTAAAAAGCTCTCTTTTCGAGGCAATGTCCATAATATCAAAATTAGATACAAGAGCCAACTCACCCCTCCAGCGCACAAAACAACACTCTTTGAGCGGTCTTTTAGCTTTAACATTGTACGTCTGTACAATCCGTTACCGGAGAGACTTAAATCCCTTAGCCATAAAAAGTTTCGTATGGAAGCTCGAAAAATGCTGTTCAACAGTCAGCTAAACTGAAATATTACTTACCTTCCTGTGTTAATATATATATATATATATATATATATATATATATATATATATATATATATATATATATATATATATATATATATATATTTATTTATTTTTATCTTAATTTTACTTTATTATTAAGCTGTAATTATAAATGTTGAATAATTAATATATTATAGATTTCGCTTGTAATATTATGTTGTAAGTGAGACTATGATTGATAATCTGTGTCAGTGTTTTCCTGAACTGTGTCGATGCTTATATGATTAGACTGTTATGACTTTAAAGTGTTAAAGCACATTTTCCAAGTGTGAACTTCCCCTTTTTGGTAACTATTTTTTTATTAAATGTAAATTGTATTAAATATTTCCTGTATGTTACCAAATAAAGATATTTATTATTATTATTATTATAATTGTTACGGTCAGTATCACACGTCGAAACCGACCTTAACACAAGGTCACGATTATACAAGCCCGCCTGAATCTCTTCAAGCTCATTCAGTGTTCAGATCTCGTGGAGTAAACATCCCTGAAGATGCCTCGTGCAATCGAAGGCGGAACGTCGGATGGTAATTCTAAGTTGACACGGTCTAATCCCAACAACCATGATTTCCTTATTGTAATCATCTTGAAAATTGGACACAACTTCAATCTGCTTTTGTTATATTCTGTTAGGTTTTGCTTCTTTTTGTAAAACGTAAATGGATTTCCATAAACTTAAATACCCACTTTTAAATTGCATAGCAAATGCACTATGCCAACTTTCACAGAAGTTGTTTGTAATTGTGGATTCAATAGATTATTATGAACATTCCATAATGCATGTTGAAATAATGGTTTGCATCTGTTTCTTACTCAAACTAACCAACGCTAATCCAGCTTAAAAAACGCAAGCCCAAATTAATCCATATTTACTAAAATCAACCCAAACTAGTCCATCTAGCCCAATCCAACCAAGGCTAACCTAAATTAACCCTATCTAAACTAATCTCAGAAAAGCTAACTGAAATTAAAAATTGTCAATATATATTTCGAGAATAAATTTTTAAAAATTTATGCACTCGAAAAGTACTTGTTTAAAAAAAATGTTTCATTTGGAAATTTTTAAGCGTTGTTTTCAGTAAAATCTGTGTAATATACAGCTACCAAAGTTTATTAGACCGACACATATTTATTTAAAGAAAAGGGCTGGAAGCATTGGTACTCTTATTACCAAGGGTTAAAAAAATAAATCATGTAGTAATTTGGAAAATTAGTAAGATAAGCTGAAACTTTGCTTTTTTCTTCAGACTAGCTCCTATTATAATGTGTAATGTATTAAGGAGAAGATGACTTGTCGTAACTTCCCCTTGTTAGTTTTCGAGGGACAGCATTTCCAAAGCATTTTCCTAGAATAGATTCCCTAATAGTCGTAACAGTAAGATACTCACAAAACACTAATGTCATCTAAAAACTTACTCACCTTGTTCACATTCTTTGACTGATAGTGTTCTCTCAGAATGTCTATTACCTAATGCATTTATGATAAGAAACATCAGTAGATACATTTTGTTAATATTGTACACAAGGAAAAATCTGTATCAGCGGCAACAAGGAACACTAAGAAAGCGAGTTTACGTCTATGCCAGACTAAGCGGCTGGTTTTCTCATTCCGATCTTACTGGGATATCGATACTGTGCCCAAAATAATTCATTTGCTGACAATAGGATATACCTTTAAACAAATTGTGCATTATTTAGTTTCTTTATCGACGTCGATTTCCAATTTTCGTTTACTTATTACTATGTAGGCTTTTTTATATAAATCAGTTGCCAGCTTAGATTAACTTAATAACTTGTAACTTGACATATTTTGTTTATAACTTCCAACAAACATTTTATCCCTTCTTTACCTGCCTAGCCATTATTTTCTATTGGAAACCATATAATATAATGTGATTATCATCCAGGGTATTTGTTTACTTCATATTCATTTTTTGCTCCAGAATTTTCCTCCAATAAAAACTTAACTGGAATAACTGATATTTTGAGTTTACCATTTCCATATTATATCCCAGATAGCTGACTTTTCTTAATTTAATGAAAGCAATTCACTTTTCCTTCCTAGTCACCTTATAAGTATTTTGTCATGTACCTTCCTATCGAAGGGACTTCAAATTTGGTACAAAATCAAGTGGAACAGAGATGACCTGGTAAAATTTTTATGAACAAAAAAAATGAGGGTAATCATAAAATCAGTATACGCATTTATCAGCAATTTATTATAGAAAATGTCACAATTTATTTTAAATTAGATAACTGGAGGAAAAATTGTATGATCTAGATCCCTTTTACTTCCCTCATCAAATGGAAGTATTGTTATCGTGAAAAAATCACCCTCTGAAATGTTTTCAGATCTCGAAGTTTCAGGGTCTCTAGATGATTCCAGTCTCGATTTCGTCGGTCTGTCTGTCTTTTCGCGGAATAGCTTCAAAACTACTTACCCGATTGACTTCAAATTATGGTCAAAAAATAACGGTCATACGTGGATGACCTGGTAATATTTTGGTAAACATCCAATATGGTGAAACAAAATGGTGGGCTCGTGAATTGTTAAAAAAATTATTACTAAGAAATTGCTTACCCAATTTATCTCAAATTTTGCACAAAAATCAAGTATTATGTAGGAATCAACTGGTAAAATTTTAGTGCGAATCCAAGACGGCGGAACAAAATGGAGGCTTAATAAAATATTTAAAAATTCAGTCTGAAAAAACTACTAAATGAACTGATTTCAAATTATGTGCCATAACTAACTGTAGTATAGAAATGAACTAGTAAAAGTGTGGTACTAATTCAAGATGGAGGAACGAAATGGCGGCTAAATAAAAATTTTGGAATCTGAAGCCAAAAAAATGTTTTATCAAGTCCGTCGATCCATCTGTCGGTTTGTCTGTCTGTCAGTTCGCGACATAGTTTAAAAACTATTCACCAGATTGGCTTCAAACTTTAGTCAAAAATTAAGGCTCATGTGGGAATGGCCTGGTAATATTTTGGTTAAAATTCAATATGCCGGAACAAGATTGCGGCCTACTGAAACGTTAAACAATTATTACTAAAAAAAACTAATTATCCAATACACCTCAAATTTTGTCCAAAATCAAGTATTATGTAGGAATCAACTGGTAAAATTTTGGTACGAATTCAAGATGGCGAAACAAAATGACGGTATTGTGCCATAACTAATTATAGTATAGAGACGAACTAGTAAAACTGCGGTATTAATTAAGGATGGTTGAGGAAATTAGCGGTGAAATAAAATGGTTTATTTTTAAAAACTATTCATGAGATTAATTTTAGTCAAAAATTAAGGCTTATATATGGATAACCTGGTAATATTTTAGAAAAAATCCAATATGACGGAACAAGATGGCAGCGTAATGAAACGTTAAAAAAATATTACTTGAAAAACTAATTATCCAATTTGCACAGAAATAAAATATAATTGTAGGGATCAACTGGTAAAATTTTGGCACGAATACAAGATGGCGGAACAAAATGGCGGCCTATTAAAATATTTAGAAATTTAGCCTGAAAAAACTACTTAAAGAACTGATTTCAAATTATGTGCCATAACTAATTATAGTATAGAGATGAACTAGTAAAAGTTTGGTACTAATTCAAAAAGGCGACCAAAGCAGGTTTTACATATCTTCGCGTTTTAGGGACCTATATGTTAAAAAATATCTTTTATCAATTGTGTCGTTTTGTCTGTCAGTCGGCATACCTTAAAATCTTTTCATCACACTGACCTTAAATTTTAGTCAAAAGTTAAGACCCATGGCGCTGACCTGTAATATTTCATTAAAAATAAATCCAATATGCCGGAACAAGACGGCGGCCTAGTGAAACGTTAAAAAATTATTACTAAAGAAACTAATTATCCCATTTATCTCAAATTTTGCAAAGAAATAAAGTATTACATAAGAATGAACTGGTAACATTTTGGTATGAATATAAGCTAGCAAAACAAAATGGCGGCCTAATAAAAATTTAAAAAAACCAGTCTGAAAAAACTTCTTATTAGATTAATTTCAAATTTTGTGTATTAAGTGTCATATAGAGATAAAGTGTTACGAAAAGTAAAATGGCGGCCAAATAACATGTTAAAAAAATTGACGTACAAAAATTTTGGAGAAAAATTAAATATGATATAAGGATAAACTGGTGCGAATGACGTAACAAAATTGCGATGTATGTCAATGTAAAAACTAGTTCTTGAATTAATTTTAAATATGCTTAAAATCAAGTGCGGCATAGGTAGAAACCAATGACGTCAAAAAGAAATAGACCCCGCATTTCATTCATAAAAATGAAATAAATAGAATCAAACATCAATTTGTTATTGTGTATGAGTGGAAAAAAGACGGACTGATCTCATAAAGAATAATTTGCGGTGAAAATTGCAACGCTGTCAGATAACTTCATTAGGCTTACCAGTGGCGTAGCTATTTTTGAGATAATGTATTATTTGCTATATTTTTTTGAGCCCAAATATTAATTTGGTGGATACGGCAGTGTTTTTGTTCTAAGATGAACAGGAACGACTTCACATCGTAAAAGTGAGAGTTTTAATAATAACTTGAAAACAATTAATTTAGATATTATGTCGTGGAAAAGTCTGCACTGAATGAGAAACTTTTTTATTATCAATTTCTCGAAAAACTTTCTTCTTGATAAAACTTGTGTGTTTGTCGAAAAAATAGTTTTCACAATATTCAATTTATTTTTTTGAAATTGTTAGTGAAATCCACTTTTTTGAACACCCTGATCTAAACTTTATTACTATCAAAAATATTTTTGTTGAACCACCAACTTTTATCAAGAAATCAATAATAAAAAAAGTAAATAAATGCATTAAAATGCAAGATGTTAAAAAATAAAATCATCGAAACTTTTTGATGATTCTGAAGCACCCTGTATAATATTTTACACCATATTTGAAACTTATTTTTTTTTTATAAAGATTTAAATAACAAGGTTGAAAGTGGTGCTGCACTTTATAAATTTTCGTGGTTTATAAAAATAAAACAAAGTTTAAAAGTTTGGTATAATTTATTTATAAACGGTTTGATACAATAACAAACAACTATTATTATCGACAAAACAAAAGTAACAGCATATTAATTTAATATTTCATTACATATACATATATAATAATTAAACTCGTCTATTACATATTTAATGATTCAGTGACAATTTTCAAAATCGGAAATTTAAAGGAAATTTTATATATATATATATATATATATATATATATATATATATATATATATATATATATATATATATATATATATATATATATATATATATATATATATATATATATATATATATATATATATATATATATATATATATATATATATATATATATATATATATATATATATATATATATATATATATATATATATATATATATATATATATATATATATATATATATATATATATATATATATATATATATATATATATAAATATATTTAGGTTAGCAACAAGAGGATTTAATATAATTGTATCAATAATTATCTGTGACAAAAGACCAGGCACGTAGTCTAGGGGGCGGGTCCGGACCCCCCTCCCCGCCGCGCGAGACCCTAAAAATATTTAGGAGTTTTTACATAATTTAACCTACGAAAGTAGAATTCCAATAACTGCTGATAGCAGTTCCGTATTGGCCCTGCTTACTACAGCTATTTTTTTAACTCGAAGCTCAGGAAAATTAGGGAGCAGGCTCTTTTTTGAAATTCTAACTTTTTAACGGGTTTTTTAACAAGCCCAAGTTTACACTGTTAGACATTCTGCGATTGTAAAGAAGTTTCGCAAATATGTAAATGTAAAAAATTAAGAAAGGCGACCCTAAACAAAGACACACCTAATGATTTTTTCGTAAGTACGACAGTTTCTAACATAAATCGATAGGAAAATAAATTTCATTTTTCTTCCACAAAAATCTCCTGTCATAAGCAAAATTGCGAATGCGTGCCGAGACCAAATTTATGATAATTCCGACAAAAATTATTATTATTAAACTTAGAATATATGGTAGCTGCCGAAAATTTCTCTTCGTGATCCATTTTCACACAATTTTGAAATTCTTATTTTTACGTATACAAAACACGATTTAACGAATAAGAAAATTATTGAATTTACCTTTGGGAATTGAAAAAAATTACCTCCAAAAAATATTCGATTTTGACAGTGAGGAATATTTAGAATTCTCAAAAAAAGAAAAACTTTTAAGCAAACGCTCATTAAAAGTAGTTTTAGAATTTCGGAAAAGTACTAAAAAGAAAGATGAATACATTTATGATTAAAGAAATCCAGATTTTTAATGTAGCAATATGGTTCCAGACCCTTTATGGAAGATAACACCACATTAACCTCGATATTAACAAAGTGACTTAGCTTATTTATTAAAATACTATTAAATATATAAAACCTAAAAATATTAAGCAAAAGTCGCCAATATCCTATTTGCTCAAGATATACCTATAATTTTTTACATGTTCATAATTGCTCTACCTGCAATGTTTTAATAGATATTGGCAAATAACTAGTTTTTTGCAACTTTTTTTCATATTTTGTTGTACTTGCAGGGGGACTAGCAACAAGTGAAAAAAAAGCATTCTTCTTAATAATTTTTTTGTCATTGAATTGGTTTTGACAGGGTTGGATCCCCCTAGAACTGAAATCCTGGCTACGTGCCTGCAAAAGACATATTTATGTAATGCTTCATGTTGCAATATTTATTATTAGCAATAAGCTTAGTCATTAAAGAACAAGCATTTCCATGACAAAATACAACCAATAACAGGGTGAGTTCTTATTACTATTGTTACTAAAGATGAAGATAAAACTATTTTGTTACAAGGACCCACTTTGTGTTTTGATGTCTATACCAAGAGTATAATGCTTATTTAATATCTTTCTTTATCAGCTTATCACCGACTTCATAGGAAATATGTAATAAAATATAATTTATCACTTTTTAATGCAACCTATTTTTTGAAATCGGGTTTGTTTTTCAAAACATTTTGATTTCACTCTTTTTCCAACACATTTTAGTTCCATTTACGAGAAGTTAGGTAAAAATTTACTTTTAAAAGTTTGCCAGGCTCGCGGCAAGTAATATTATATAAAAATGCACCACCTTTACATGTATTGGATCTATTCGTATTCACAGAAATTCAGCACTAAACATGGCCCAATATTAATATGAATACAAAATTAAACTTCGTGTCCCTAAAAACCACAAAAACCATATTATGAAAATCAATATCTTTACAGTATTTATCCCTCAATTTACCCCCTTTTTTCCCCACCATCCACCTTCCCCGCTATACATTTCACTTATTGACAATATAAATATTTTGTGCCAAGATGTTTAATATTTTTAACATTCATTATAATATATTATATTATTATTTATATTACCGATATCACCTGATAAAAACAGATTTTCCGTAGTTGGGATAATGTACCTCAGGATGGTATTTATTTACTTTTCTGATTACTTATTTTTAAAAACCAAATTTTTAGGCAATAAATTAAAGCATTTCAAATTCATTAAAGAAAATCTATAGTAAATGAAAAATTGAAAAGTAAGGCTATTGCGCTATTTTCATTTTTTGTATATGCTTGCTATTTGAGAACTCCGACTACCCTAAATATTCCTTGAAAATTTCATCCAAAATACAAACCATCCTGGAGTAATTAATGACAACATAAAATAGTGGGCCTTACAGCTTAGTCAATTAAAATTTAGTACCTATGCTTTAACAAATAGTATATTTATGTTGTTTATTAACTTCTCAAAAAAGGTGGTTTGATAAATTTTAGAGGAATATTTGAGACTTTTCACAAATATATAAATTAGCAAAACGCTGTACTCCGTTTATTATCAATGTCTTCGACTTTATAGATAAGTTGAAGTTATAAAAAATTAATTCAAGCACAACGGAAAAGTGCAATACAAAAACAATACTTCTATAAGGAAATGTATACTGGGAATTTCTGGAATTCCTTGTTTATTTAGGTAATAGTATAAAGGATGATATCCGTTATAATCTGGCCACAGTAACGGTTTGGCAAACCAGGTTTAATGTTGGATTCCTCCAAAATGTAAACAACTGGGTCTACGTTATTTTCGTGTCGTTGATAGAAACTGGTAAAATATTGGTAGGGATCCAATATATTGGACCAAAATGGCGTCGAATAAAAATGTTTGAAAAGACAGTATATATGTGTTCCTAAATACCTAGGAACTAAATTGGTTCACACTTCACTATTCCTAATAAAAGGAAAACATGATAATGAGGGAAGTTCTAGGTAAAGTAAATTTACCGATTTTTTACATAGTAAATATGGGGAAACTGGTTTGGGAATCTAGGAAGGACGAGGTCATCAGAAATAAATGCTTTGGATTTTATATTTCTGCGACATTTAAAGCAATTTATTATATTGAAACTTTAAATAGTCTGGAAGATCTAAAAAACATTACAAATTACTTCTGCCTGTGAAGCAATATTCGCAGAACCAAGAAGAACCCCATGCACTACAGAACTCTTCAGAAGATTCGAGATACTTATGTTAAAGCGAAAAGTATTAGTTCATTATCTTTAAATAAAACAGGCACAAACATAGAATACGTTATACACTTTTATTAGAAGATTAAATGAGTCACTAAATTTTGATAAAATATAAAGGGTACCTACTAAAAAAGTTAAAATTAAAAATTATACTTTTGGGAAAACATGCATACATAAGATACTAGTACTAGAAAGACCTTTTATCTAAAAAGGTTTTTAATAATGTGTACTGGGGATATATAAAGTTAGAACACGTAGGGACGTAGACAGAAAATTAATTTTGGGGGGGGGGGCAGTTGGGAGCACAAATAGTTCTAGATGGCCCTATATAC
This sequence comes from Kuschelorhynchus macadamiae, assembly GCA_030620095.1. Taxonomy (NCBI): domain Eukaryota; kingdom Metazoa; phylum Arthropoda; class Insecta; order Coleoptera; family Curculionidae; genus Kuschelorhynchus; species Kuschelorhynchus macadamiae. The sequence goes on from JAUTXW010000328.1 coordinate 828,094, forward strand.
AGGGTCTTTCATTAGTGTGTCAAAGTAGCATACTTTCCTACTAAAGATTTTTTTACATTAATGATGGATCTTGTAACAAATAATGTGTGCCAGTAAAAAAATTAAAACGAATTTTCTACATTTATTTTAGGTTTTTGAATTAATTAACAAATTTTATACAAAAATAACTTAATTAAACACATTTGAAGAGACATGTTTTCTTCACTTTTATTTAATGTGCAGTTGTGAAAGTATTACTAATACTAATAAAAAATAAACATGAATAATATAAACCGTTAACTAAAACACAAAAAACAATTCATAAAATTAAATGTATTCTTCTCTTATTTTCCGCGAAAATATCTATTACTCTTTGAAGATCTATGTTTTTTATCAATGACTTCTCAACTGATAAAATAGCCAAGTTTGATAGTCTGTCATTTCCAATTCTATTTCTTAAAAATAATTTTATTATTCTTAAACAAAAGTTCGCTCACATGAAGCACTAGAGACCGGGATTGTTGCTGCTATTATTTACTGTTTATATTTTCTTTGCTTTAATCAGGTAAGTCAGCTTATATTTGGGATTCTTACTGGTAGAGATATTTTGTGTTGTTGTGGTTTGAGTGTCTTATTTCGTTAAACATATTGTGCTTGTATGAGCGTATTGTATAATATATTTAGACAGGCCTATGGGGGGGCAGATGATAAAAAAGGGGGGCCGCGGCCCCCCAGGCCCCCCCTTGTCTACGTCCCTGCCTGCACGTAGGTGTTTAGCTTTTCGTGGTTATTTAACTGCGTTATTATTAAACAAGAAACTTTTTTATTCATATGCATTTCAATAAAGATTTAAAAGTCCAGTTAGGTATATCAATACACAGAGCATCCTGTTTAAAATAGGAAATAAATACCAGCCAATCAAAAACAAACCCCACTGTCTTCATAAAAATAAAAAAACTGGTTATACAAGCAAATATCACAGGACTAATCCGTTTTTTTTGCACTATTTTATTCCTTTGAGTACAAAGTTAGATTAAAGCCCACATCCCTATGAATAGTTATTATTTTTAAGTTCTATTCTGAATCGTTCTGTTGATTAAAACTTTTCAAGTAAACCTACGTAAGCGAATAAATAACTTTTTATAGATTTTTTATTCACTCGGACTGTGCAGCGTATAAAGTTTAATTAAACCCGTTCATAACATTAACTATTTTGATTAGATTTGAATCATTCATACTTTGAGCTATTGTAGGCAGCGCCATGAACGGATAAGCTTAATGTGGGAGGTTTGTTTTATATACCGAAATATTGCTTTCCGTATTTTAGTTTTTTTTCGTCAAGTCAATTATTTGTTGATTTAAATGTATACATGTGTAAATATTGTGTAACTATTGTCACACAAGGAGTTTTACTTACAAGTTCCATATAGGCAATATTTTACACTAAGGCTGTAGTCATACTGGAAGATCATGGATAAGCGTCTTTATTCGTCAACAACCGATTAAAGCAAATTATATGAACATTGTTTTGATTTGCTAATGTTGCTCAACCGTCATATTGCATCAATCACGTATGACTGAGCACGACCAAACGTCACCGACTGGTTTGATATTAAAACATATTCGTGGACGCTCGATCGTATTTGACATTTTTTTAATGCGTTATCATAAATCATTTTAGCATGGTAGAAACACTCAAATGTGGCCTTCTTTCAACTGCGGTATTTTTCTTTAGTATCCTTTAATAACGATGTACAGGGTAAATAAAAATCTTGGATGCAAATTTTCTCGATTAATTTAAATAGAAAGTCTTAAATATTATTATATTTTCAGATTTCTCGCACAATATATATATATATATATATATATATATATATATATATATATATATATATATATAAAGTATTTCGGTATATCCTGTTGACAGTGTCAATGGTATATACTCGTAGTGTACGTACTTGTTCTGTTCCTTATAAAGCTATTATTATTATTCTGTCACCCAAATGAACAACTGGTTTCGATATTTGACACTAAACTAATTGAAAATTCATGAAAGAATATTTTATAAGCCTAAGCATCATCTAAAAGATCGGTAAATTTATTTTTACCCTAAACACCACACACACATATAACATAGTTTATGTATCGATATAGTTATTTTGTAATAAATTAACACATTATATAAATGTCAATATGTGTCAGTTTTTTATTACTAGGAAGGTTTTGTTAAAAGGATTTATTCTTGAACCCAAGTCTTACCTTGGCAATTACAAATACAATGTTTGTGGTGGAATTTGTTATGAGGGATGTTCCAGTCAAAATACAATGCACTGATTTTTTTAAATTTATTTTTCTAACATACCTACATATAGAAATACATATATACGTAAGTATGTACATACATACATACATACATACATACTTACGAACATACAAATATCCATAATATTTTAAAAGTTTTGTTTTATTTATCGGTATTATTTTACAATTATTTGTCTACAAAAAAACCAATTATGATATTTATGATTTTCCTCCATAAAAAAAAAGATAAAAAATTTCATGTGTAAAAATTACTCTTTTTAGTATTTCTACTACTACGCCACACAAATGTGACCACGCATAAACTTTATGGAAAACCTGCGTCAGTGAAATTGAAATGAAAATAGAACTTTTTTTTAAACATTAAATTTTGCTGCCTTTTCGTTTCGCCATATGCCAAGTTTTACAGGTTCATCCCCTTTTCACTCTTGATTTTTGTGTAAGATTTCAACTTAATTGGATAAATAGCTTTGTAAACATCTAATTAGGCCGCTAGTTTGTTTAGCCATCAAGGCACTTCAACAAAATTTTACTAGTTTATTCCTGATTTTTTGGGCAAAATTTGAGACAAGTTGAATTAGTAGTTTTTTAATATTTTTTTTTTAACATTTTATTAGGCCGCCATTTTTTTCCGTTATATTGGATTTTCACAAAAATACTACCATGTCGTCCCCATATGACTCTTAAATTTTTTACCAAAAAAGTCAATCGGATAAGTAGTTTTTAAGCTATGCCGCAAACAGGCAGGCAGGCCTACGGATTTGAGAATTTCAACATCCCTGAAACGTGAAAATTTGTAAAAATCTCAGAGGGTGATTTCTATACGATTACAATACTTTCCTCTTACAAGGAAAGTGAAAATGAACCGCAAAATATTTATATCACCTGCTTTCTGATTTTAAACAATCTCCAGTCCGAATTTCTGACTATGCGTCTGACAGATACTTAAAATTATCAAAAACACATTAAATTGCTTGCTATAAATATATATTAAATTAAATAGAAACGAGCAGCCACTGGTTCAGTCTATAGTGAAAGCCAACAGGGTTGCCATTTTCGGGACCGGCGACGCAAAGGAAGATATATGTTTTCTCTCGCACGCATAGCACGCGAAAAACAATAATAGATCCAACTTTCGAAACTATTTATGAATGAAATGTTGAGTCTATCCTTTGTTTTATAGTCTAAGGTTCACTCTCTTTCATAACTGTTTGTATCGTAGCTCTGCTTAAATTTTTAATATGCTAGGGTAGTAGCGAGTAACAATCAAGGCAACAATGTTTTAAATGTACCTAAATAATACTTCAATCTCCATACGTGCCCCCATTAATTTTGGAATGTATTAAGAGCACAAAAAGCTTCGCTACTTTGTCTTCTCCCCGAAACCCCATTAAACCTGAAATTAACATCCGACACACTTACTGCCTCGAAGTTCTACCGAAGAGACGACGTCTCTTTGTTTCGCATTTTCCGAGGCATTTTCCAACTTTTCTCCCTTAACAAGCAACATGGAACATAAAAGTTTGTCTCTAGGATCGATGAGCGGCGAAACGATAAAAAATATGGGTCCTAAATGTCAGCAGCTTTGCAAGCTTTCTTTGTTGTCTGGGACCTAGACAAACGAGCAACATTTTTAGTGGCTGTGTATAAACTCTTTTTATATTCTCTCTAGCGCGATTACTTCTTTGTTGGGACCACTAAATTTGCTTATTTTGTAGAGGTTTTTGTTAAATCAAGATTAAAGTGTAATCTCGGGACATTGTCAAAATGGTTACCTCGGGACATATTTCTAGGAAAGGGATGTTTTTTCTGACAGGAAAAGCATTGCAAACGGTTTCTAACAATTTATATATTTAAAACACTAAGCAGATTTTTCAGGAAGTTCGTGAGAGAGTTGTACTGCACCAATTTACATGATTTTTTTTCTGAAATGATCGTCTGGCTACCGAGGCTTTTCAACACTATTTCTTGTATTGTGATATAGCGTATTTTTTCTATAAAACCAATATGTTTTTCTTTAATAACATTTCTGGACGATAAGGTGAATGCGCCTCATATTCTTATAATTCCACTGGAACCTCATCGCGAAATCTTACGGAAAGAGCAGATCAAGGTCCGCCGGGCCAGTTAGTTTTCGTTAATGTTTTTATATATTTGTTTGCACTATTCAGAAATTCGAATTAAGGAGGTAAAACTGCCCACGAACAAGGAGATTAGTGCGCACCCACTTGTTGCGATACTCTACATGTTTTCAAACCTTGGTTTTGCAAGTTGGTGGCATGGGTTCCGATTTTGGATTTTTTAAAAGGTCTCACTGAAGGTGACCAATTTCATTATGTTCAGTAACCTGTAAACTTTTGCGCCATAACTTTATTGCATTTGTAATGAAGTCTTGACTTTGCCGTCATAACTTTATTGCATTTGTATTGACTCTACAGACATAAAACCACACTTTTTTTTAACACCTGAATACAGTTTGCGGAGACATTTTCCTATACCTTACCTTTCAACACAACCCACACTGTGTAGTCCACCGAGTTTAGATCAAAATCAAAACTGTTTAGTGGGACATATCTAATTGTACTATGAAAAGTATCCGCTAGGACATCCACAAATTGTGTCAACGGTCTCAGTTTTTGGCAACATACGCGCTAAATTTCCTTTTGGTAGACTTCACATGATATTTACTTTCTGCAGAAAGAGAAGTACGCACTGAAACATTGCCTACCCTCTTTGAAAAATGAACTCTTGGGACTGAGAAACGATGTATAGGAGTATTTCCTTTTTTGTATCAGCAATAAAAGATACTCTATCGTTTTGAGGCTTTTTGGCCACCGTCATATGAATATCTTTATATCGATAAACTAAATTTTTTGTACATCTTTGTTGCAATTGAATCTTCTTAGAGACTCCATACAACTTTCAAGTCGTATTTGCTTCACATTTGGCATTACTTTTTGACCGGAAACTTTTTTGAAACGTTTTAATTGCAAATAAAGTGTTATTATTCTTTGCACTGAGGTTCTAGGAATTCCAGTAGTGTACGAAATGTTTTGGGAAACAAAAAATTTACCTCATAGTTTCAAAACGAAACACAATATTGTATAAACAAAATGGAATCTGCCAACTAAAATGGATCAATGCGCCTATGGAATTGTTGGACAGTTTCCAGAAAGGGATCATAGTATCCTTGCTAATACGTTGATAAAAAATATTAACAAAATTTTATTTTTTTTCTCAAGAACCATAATAGCTAGAATCCACTCGCAGACGCTGTTAAACCAAATTGTCAAAAACTTCCTTATTTATTTAGGTATATATTTCTTATATACAGGAGATCCCAGTATAGAGATTCGAATACCGGACACACTCACATATCGTTGTCCATTCTTCTAAAAATTATATTAAATTTGACGGCATCATATTGGCATGAAACAATCAAAATACCTTAAATACAAAAATCAAGGATTGCTTCTGATCATTTTCAAAGTTTTACTTTGACTATGATCACCATACATGGCATTAAGCTTGATTTACGGTCAGTATTTCGACAGAAAGTATTACCGATTCAAATGATTTGATGGAACGATTCACTGACAACTCAAAAGAGGTATTTTGGTAGAAATTACGTTATGAAAATTAGCTCCTAATAATATAAACGGTTTTAAAAAGTCTTTCGATTAACTTTCTTTCAATTTCTCACTTCTACGTGGTTTGGTCATTCCACTGGCCCTCTTGAAAGTCTCTGGAGCTCATCGCCTTTGCTATTCCTTCATTCTAAATTTTTCCAGGTCTTTCTCATTTTTGGAATCCAGTGGAAGACAATCTTCTGCTTTTTATTCTTTGGATATAGCGATTCCAAACGAGTTTCTTTGTTTCAATATCAGTCAAAAACCTCTAAATAATATATCGTATATAGATATCGGTTTTTTTTGGTAAGAATTTTAATATTATGGTTTAAATATGCATACTTCGTGTTTCTAAATTTAAATCACATGACAAGACACGGATTGCTATTAATCTTGTTTTCTTTGGCGACGCGATTCAGTGGCATTTACATAAACATTTTTTTTTCAGATGGTAAAGCTAAAACGAGTTTCCACTTACCGGGGTCTCACAAAAAATAGACGTGCCTGAACTGACCATCTTCAGAACAGTTTTGTTCCGATTTGAGAAATTAATTAACTAAATGTTAACACCTGTTTCCAAGACTGATACAAGACGTAAAATCATAACATAAACCCTCACAAATAATTTCCCAGAACCCAAATAATCAAATACACATTTTGGACGTGGACTCCATGTCTAAAAGCAATGTAGGTACGAAAAAAAGTTTAATACAAGTTTCTTTAAATTTGAAATTCTTTTAAAATATTATGTTTCCATGTATACAGGGTGTCCCTATAATTTTAATGGAACGACATCAACTCTAAAATTTTAAATGGGGCACCCTGTATTTTTGTCCATTATTTGATCTTTTGCCAAAAATAAACATAAGTTACTAGTTTAAACTATAATCTTTTCCTAGATAATTAAGGTTATGTATGATTTTTGAAAACGAGCTATTTTTCAAATAACTATAAAAAAAAGCAAAAATAGAAAATTGGGCATTTAGATCGTAATTTCCAGTTTATAAAGCATCAACGCAAATAACAGAATACAAAATTTTTGTCCACACCTAAAATCAATCTTGTACCTTTTTAAAGTGGAAATAGTCGAATTTTTCAAATAGAACACCCACCATGTTTTTTAATTATGCAAATGATAATAAAAATACCTACTTTTTCACATATATGTTCTATACGTAAATTCAATGGTTACAGAGAATCGCAATTTAACAGAAATTCTCAATTATTTCTTGAATATTGTGATGCTGCCTACTCAAAAAAAAACTATAGGAGGCCATGGAATGGATAATATTTCTATTTTCTACAATTTCTTTGTAACTATAGTCCTAATTTTATTCTATATTTAGTTATTTTTAATTTTAAAACTATTATTAAAAATTAATATTAGAAACAAACTTCTTGAGTAACATAGCTATCAATATAAAGAACATATAACAACAGATTACATGGAAATAGAAAAACAGAAAAAAAATAAAACAAATGACTATATAATTGATTTTCTCCATACTGTCCGTTTTCTGATATACGCATTGTATATCGCATTTCCGGACGGCGCCGCGGCGCCGGCGTCACTATTATTAGGACTAATAATTTTAATAATTATGTAAGATGTAAAAAAACAACTATTTTTTACAAAACACTTCCACTATATTAGTTTACTAAAAAGTGACATGTTTCGCTAACACAGTAGCTTCTTCGGACGTTACATCTCGAATGAACAATTTACAGAGTAAAACCATATTTTTATAACTAGGTGTAATAAAAAGATTTGGAAAATTTTTGAACAATATAAAATGGTCTGGGAATTTTTACCTACAAGCCATAAACGAGAATAATCTAAAACTAAAATATATTTAATAAGGGTGACGTGTTAAGTTCTACTTGGTCATTTTTGAATTTTATCTATTATATTTACAGAATATCCATTGTTTATCGCGATTTGTTTTATAATGTTGAGCTCAGTCTGAAAATTAGTTTTGCTAAGGAGTAGAGAGATTAGTCTATGAATCATACTACGAAAAGTTATATCATTTATAGGAGATCCAAGTTATAAAGTAGGTAAATTTCTTAACAGTTAAGATATTAGGATAGCATATAAAACTAATAATTCTTTAAGTAAATTTATTAAAAATAATAAAACGAAATCTGACAAACTTAAACATTCAGGTGTATACCAACTAAATTGTGGAGACTGTGACAAAACGTATATAGGTCAAACCGGCAGATATTTTGGTAAAAGAATAGATGAACATTATAAATGCTTTATTAAGGAAAATACCGAATCCAATTATGCTAATCACTCAATTGAGACGGGCCATGCCTTTGATAACAAATTTAAAATATTGCACAAGGAAAACAAGGGTCATAAACTAAATCTGCTGGAGTCTCTAGAAATAAATAAGCTCAAACGATCAAACCGCTTGTTAAATGACCAAGTAGAACTTAACACGTCACCCTTATTAAATATATTTTAGTTTTAGATTATTCTCGTTTATGGCTTGTAGGTAAAAATTCCCAGACCATTTTATATCGTTAAAAAAATTTCCAAATCTTTTTATTACACCTAGTTATAAAAATATGGTTTTTACTCTTTAAATTGTTCATTCGAGATGTAACGTTCGAAGAAGCTACTGTGTTAGCGAAACATGTCACGTTTTTAGTAAAATAATATAGTGGAAGTGTTTTCTAAAAAATAGTTGTTTTTTTTACATCTTACATAATTATTATTATTTCTACTGAGTATCGGCTGACACAATAGTATTACTAATCATTTCTTCAGGATTTTTTGTTTTAATTCATTTACAGAATACTTGTTTCGATTTTTATACACTCTTAGCCGGTTGCACAAATCTTAATTGCTGTTTAAAATATTTAACCGAGTTTTCGGATTTGACCAGCTACTTATAGAAATCGAGAAACTCGCTTTCAAATTAAACATTCTAAACTTTAATGGAGCTTTCTTTAAGTGTACCCCATAAAAAATAATCTGTGGGTGTCAAATCGGGAACGCGGCAGCCATGGAATCTCGCTGTTACTATATACCTACTTAAATTAAATTGCTCGTTTAAAAATGCTCTTATATCTCCTCCACAGTAGTATGGAGGAGCATTATCTTGTTGATATACCAAGTCCACACGAATATGTTCCGGAAGATCATTGAGTTTTTCCTCAATTTGATTTCTTAAAAGGTTTAAAAATGTTTGTCTATTCAAATAGTGGTCAAAAAAACACAGGCCCTATTATGCGGTCGTTTATAATACCACACCACATTTTAACACTTTGATGTCCTCGTCTTTTAATTTGCTTTAGCAAATGTTTATTTGTCTCAGAATAGTAGTGAGTATTTTTTTGTTATGCATTCCCACAGTGGAAAATATCGCATAATCTAACCAAAAGATTTTATTTAAAATGCCTTTCATTTGCATACAAAAATCCAGTCTTGTCTGACAATCAGCTTCACTTAAAAACTGAGCTGGAAGAAACTTATATGGGGATATTTTGTTTTCTTTCAATACTCAATGTATGCTGGTCATGGAAAAATTCAAATCCCTTTGTGCTTCTCTTAAATAGTTAGTATTCCATGAAATATTATAAAACCTCGTTTTGAAAATCTTCAGTGATGACTGAACGGGCTTTTTCCCTTTTTCTTTATTTCAAAACTCTATGAGTTGATAAATCACTGCACATTTTTTTGTTTGGTATCTTTGCCATGGGAAATATTCGGCAATACTCTCTTAATACAAGTGCTGGACTTTTATTCTTTTCAATGTAACAGTTATACAAATTTAGTCGCTCTTGACTTGAATACTGGGCCATTTTTTAAAAGTTATACAAATTTAGTCCAACTTAACTTGAATATCCAGCCATTTTTAAAATAGAACAAATAAACAACGATACAAGGAAAAGTTTTTAACGTCTAATTATTTTAAATTTAATTGATTTTAATAAAATAACAACCCCTAAGAACACAAATAAATTGAAGAACTGTCAAATTTAAAACAAATAATTATATTATCCCTTCCGTGGCCTGCTACATTTTTTTTCTGAGTATGCAACATCAGAATATTTAAGAAATAACTGAGATTTTCTGTTAAATTGCGATTTTCTCTGTAAGCATTGAATTTAGGTATGGTATATATATATATATATATATATATATATATATATATATATATATATATATATATATATATATATATATATATATATATATGTTGGTATTTTTATGATCATTGGTATAAATAAAAAAACGTAGTGGGTGTTCTATTTAAAAAATCGACTTTTTTCAGTTTAAAAAACGTACAAGATTTATGTCAAGCCTGTATCGGTGTGAACAAAAATGTTGTATTCCGTATATACACTCATGCTTTATAAGCTATAAATTACCATCCAAACGCTAAATTTTTGAAAAATAGTTCCAGTTTTCAAAAAACTCACACATAACCTTCATTATCTTAATTATCTCGGAAACTACGCAGAAATCGACTATAGTTTAAATTGGCAAATTATTTATTTTTGACAAGGAATCAAACAATGAACAAAAATACAGGGTGTACCATTTAAAATTTTATAGTTTGTTGTCCCAGCAAAATTGGGACACCCTGTATACGTAAAAACATTATATTTTAAAAGAGCTTTTTTATGAGAACTTTTTTTGTATCTATTACGGATTTCCAGATAACAGTGGGTATTTTTAGGTGGAACACGGTGTACTACTCTATTTCTTACCTATAAACAGTAAAGCTTCGTCACGTAAAAAGGATTGTCTACAAGATTAAACGAATCATTATAGTCTGTGTTTTTTAGGAAGAGTTTGATGATAGACTGAAACCAGTAATCTTAAATAACTCACAGATTCTTATAAATGAATTCCGATTTAACTTTTTTAATAGGATTAAAATAAACTATTACTTTGTATTCGCTTAAAATCGCTTTTTACAAGAACTTGTTTTAAATCATGATTTAAGTCGATTGACCTGTCTCATGATTACAAGCGCGATTTTAATCGATTAGCTTTTTTTTTAATTTAATTGCAGCATCATATTTATTGGAACTAAGCTACTTGTCTGTGTTTAGGCTTGGTAAAAAGCATGTCTCGGCAACGGATAATGCTTAAATCAAATACAAGTATAGTTTAAAGTATAAATGTGATAATTATTTAAGCTTAATTAATACATTAATTATATAAATATATCTTGAAATCTACAGAGATTTTTTTGAGCTTATAGGAAATATGTTTTTAATGAACTAAAAAAAGAGGTAATTGAAAATATTTCTTTTCATTTTTTCCATGGTAGCAAGGGCATTTCTTCAGCTCCTTTTTCATCTGTTCTGAGAATTCCTAATGGCTCTAAAACGGCAGGAATTTCAGATGATACCAATACTCTTTTTAAAATGTTATTATTATTACTCTGGCGAGACCAGACCACCGGCACTTTTGCGACAATTTAGGCCATTTACACCGTGTTCCCCATAAAAGTACCACTACCACTATACTATATGGAAATCCGCAATTGATACGAAAAAAACTTTCATATAAAAGTTTCTTTAATTCTGAAGTTCTTTGAAGAAATTTGTTGGGACGACATCAACTATAAAATTTTAAATGGGACAGCCTATATTTTTTTTCATTCTTTGATTCCTTGTTAAAAATAAACATAAGTTACCAATTTAAACTATAGTCGATTTTTGAGTAGTTTCCAAGATAATTAAGGTTATTTGTGATTTTTTGAAAACTGGAGCTATTTTTCAAATCACTATAATAAATAGTAAAAATCTAAAAGTGGGCGGAATACAATTTTTTTGGTCACTCCTATACGAAATCAATCTTGCACCTTTTTAAAGTGAAAAAAGTCGATTTTTTTAAATAGATGCTTTTTATTTACGCAAATGATCATAAAAATATTCAATTGTTACAGAGAAAATCGCAATTTAACCGAAACTCTCAATTATTTCTTTAATATTGTGATGCTGCATACTCAGAAAAAACTATAGGAGGCCATGGAATGGATAATATTTCTATTGGCGTAACTATAGTCCTAATTCCTTTATTCTATGTTTATTTATTGCTAAATTTTAAATCTAAAACCATTATTGAAAATTAATATGAGAAACTAACTTCTTGAGTAACATAGCTTTCAACATAAACAACATATAACAACAGATTACATGGAAATAAAAAAACAGGAAAAATTTAAAACTAATGACTATATAATTGATTTTCCACATACTGCCCGTTTTCACAGTGTATATCGCACTTGAATGCCGCAACGTTTCGGACGGTGTTATTATTATTAACACTAATAATTTCTTCACGAACTTTTTGTTTTAATTCATTTACGGAATAACTGTGTCAATTTTTATACACTCTATCTTTAAGTGTGCCCCATAAAAAATAATCTGAGGGTATCAAATCGGGACTTCGCGGAGGCCACGGAATCTCACCATTACTACATATATTTAAATTAAAATGCTCTTATAACTTCTCCACAGTGGTATGGAGCATTATCTTGTTGATATACCAAGTCCACACGGATATGTTCCGGAAGATCATTGAGTTTTTTCGTAATTTGACTACTTAAAAAGTTTAAAAATCTTTGTCTATTCAAATAGTGGTCAAAAAACACAGGTCCTATTATGCGCTCGTTTATAATACCACACCACACTTTAACACTTGGATGTCCGTGCCTTTTAATTTGCTTTACCAAATGTTTATTTGTCTCAAAATAGTAGTGAGTATTGTTTTTGTTATGCATTCCCGCAGTGGAAAATATCGCCTCATCTGTCCAAACGATTTTATTTAAAATCCCTCTGTCCAAAAGGAACAAATCATCATGAAACTATTAGAAATAACAATTTTTGGAAACAACCAATATATTAAATCTGTTGAAAACACTTTAAGGTTTTTAAAAAGTTCTTATTTAAAATATCAGTGATTGAAAATTATGGAAATAGTGCAAGTAAATTATTTCATATAATTTTCAGCGGGTCATTCATTCCATTTTAGTACCACTAGTACCTATAGAAAAAAAACTCTTATCATTGAAACTATTGAAGGTTATTTTGAAAAAAAAAAGTTAGAAATGGATTACATTCAAATTAATTTGAGAAATATATAACAAAAATTAGATCAGATTAGCCTATCCTAAAAGAGGAATAAGTTATTGAATCATTTGCATACAAAAATCCAATCTGGTCTGAAAATCAGTTTCACTTAAAAATTGAACTGGAAGAAACTTATATGGGGATATTTTGTTGTTTTTAATGCTCGATGTATGCTGGTCATGAAAAAATTCAAATTCCTTTGTGCATCTCTTAAAGAGTTTGTAGGATATTCAACGAAATATAATAAAACCTCCATTTGAAAATCTTCAGAGACGACTGAACGGGCTTGTGTTCAAAGGAAGGAAAATGGCATATCAGGACATTCTGTGTATAGAAAACCGACGCATACAAATAGATACTTAAATGCAAATTCCCATCACCATCCAGCACAAAATAAATCGGTTATTAACTCACTAGTATTCAGAGCTATTTCGATTTCTGATTAAGATTCTTTAACATCGGAAACATCGAAACGAACCGAAGCTCTCAGAGGGAATGGCTATTGCACTGAAGATATTACGTGTTCAATTAAAAGGTATAGTAATCCAACTTCGCCAAAGGAGAATGATAAAGAGTTAGTGTTGTTCTTCCCTACATACATGGCACTACAGACAAAATAGGGCGATTACTGCGGCGGTCCAACGTACGTACAATCGTACAATTGTACCGTTCCAAACAGAAGGAGTATATAAAATTTCTTGCTCCAGTGGAGAAGTGTATGTGGGAGAAACAGGACGCTTAATATCAACTAGACTTAAGGAACATGAACGATGTATTAAAAAGAAACAAATTGTTCAATCTGCTATAGCTGAACACCAGCATAACACTGGCCATTTTAGAAATGTAAAGGAAACCAAGGTTCTAGCATCGGTTCCAGGTTTTTATAAACGAAAAACTAGAGAATCTATTGAAATATTTAAATATACAAGAAATTTCAATAGAGATACGGGTTACGGTCTACATCACACGTGGAAACCGATCTTAACACAAGGTCACGGTTCAGCGATCACAATTCGGGTATAAAAGCCCGCCTGAATCTCTTCGGGCTCATTCAGTGTTCAGATATCGTGGAGTAAAGATCCCTGAAGATGCCTCGTGCAATTGAAGGTGAAACGTCGGATAGTAATTCCAATTTGACACGGTCTAATTCCAAGAACCATGATTTCTTAATTGACCAAAGCTTACGTTTTATGTGGGCTTTTTCCCTTTTTCTATATTTCAAAACTCCATGAGTTGATAAATCACTGCAAATTTTGTCAAAAATTTTCTTGTTTGGATATTGATTTTGCTCCTAAAAGCATAACAGAAAAGCTTTTACTGGAAAGCAATGAAATTATAAGTATAAAGCAGTACCGCAGTGAACAAATGAAAAATTTTTATCTTGATGAGACGTGGATCAATGAAGGTTATATAATACAAAAAATGTGAAAAATATAATCAGTGCCCGCCAAGGTTTCGTCGACGGCCTGTCAACGGGTATTAAAGCGGCAGCGGAAACACGGAAGTGAATAATTCCACACATTGGAAGCAAGAGGGATTTTTAAAAGAAGGTTGGCTACTTTTCAGTCGGGCTGGACGGGAGATTACCATGATGACATGAATTCGGATATGCTTTCGAAGACTATTTTGGTAAAATGATAAAATATCCTCCAGCTGATTCGGTAGTGTTTATGGATAACGCAAGCTATCATTCACGGCGCATAGAGAAGTCAGCAACTTCATCTTAAAAAAACAAGAAATTCTCGACTGGCTGACTACCAAAGGTATTGAGTTTAAACCCAATTTGATAAAGAAAGAACTACTAGCCATAGGAAATTTACACAAAAATCGTTTTATGAAAAATGCCGTGCCGGAAGATAGAACAGAAAAATATATGTAACTGTGCTGCGGTTACTGCCATATCATTGCAAACTAAATTCTATAGAACTTATATGGACGCAAGTGAAAGATTTGTAGGAAGACAAAACACGTCATTTAACTGCGAAAAGCAGTCCAGCATGTGATTAAACAGGAGAAGAAAATGTGGGATCTTGACAACTTGATCGATCAGGCCCTTTAATTATAGTGTCAACAAGAAATTTAATTGTTCTATAATAATAATTATTTTATCTATATATATATATATATATATATATATATATATATATATATATATATATAATATATGCTAATTATATATAATTTTTATTTTGCTAAAATAAAATTTCGTTAAATTAATTCTATAAGTATCCAACTTTTGGCTACCATTTTCAGTGTTTATGACAACTTGATCGATCAGGCCCTTTAATTATAATGTCAAGAAGAAATTTAATTGTTCTATAATAATAATTATTTTATCTATATATATATATATATATATATATATATATATATATATATTATTATACATATTATATACAATTTTTATTTTGTTAAAATAAAATTTCGTTAAATTAATTCTATAAGTACCCAACTTTTGGCGTACCATTTTCAGTGTTTATGAATGGATAACGATACGCAAAACACATAAATTGACCTAAAACGGGTGATACTACCCGCACTTGACGAAAAGAAAGAATTTTACAAGGAGATCAATGCCAAACTATAGAAGTGGCATCACTGGCCCACAAGATTATTCTAACACAGGCCAGCTCATTATTTTCACAATGGAAATACCCTCCCAATAATAAAAAAAATATTGGGAAAGCTCTAATACGTACCATTTTTTAATAGCCTAATTAGAACCTTTTATATTGGCAGGTAAACAATTTTATTGTGGAGCGGCTAAAATGGGTCCATTTTACAACGGAAAAATTACCTAGACTGGGTTGTTTACAACATTAGAGATAAAATAAACGTTAAACATCACTCTTCTATTAAGTTTCGAATTGAGTGGTTCTCTGTGTATCTATAAGCAAGTGTATATGAAGACGAGAATGTCGAGACAAACGCGCCGAAGTTGCAAAATTTCTCCTGACAAATTTTGTTATATTTGTGGAGAATTTCTGGTGAAATCACAAGCCAGACCATTTTCAGAAAATGTAAAAAGGCCTACTTTAAATATTTTGGTGTGTTACTTGGGGATCAAGATAAGCGGTTGGCTGCCCATGTGTGCTGTGTTAGTTGTAGTGTATCATTGGTGGAGTGGATGAAGGGAAAGAGAAAAAGTTTGCCTTTTGCAGTTCCAATGGTATGGCGAGAACCCACCAATCATTCTGACATACGACCTGTTCCTCATAATGCAAATTTGCCAGTGCCGATTGCGCCTTTAAATTGGCAAGCTATTGATTTGGAAGATAATGGAGATAACGCATCATCAGGCAGCTCGGAAAAACAGTGCACCGATCCCACTTTTACCACAGGTCCCCGTTCCGGCGAGCCACATTTGGTTGTTCAAAGTAAATTAAATGATTAAGTACGTGATTTGGGGTTATCCAAGCAACAGTCAAAACTTCTGGGTTCTCGTCTTAAGGATTGGAACCTATTGGCCAAAGAAACAAAAATAACGAATTTCAGAAAAAGAAATGCTATGTTTTCTGAATTCTACAGTATGGAAAATTCTTGGTGCGCGTGTACTGATATAGACAGTTTAATGCAGGAACTTGATATTGAATATTCTCCCCGTGAGTGGCGCTTATTCATAGACTCATCTAAATATAGCTTAAAAGCCGTGTTATTGCGTAAAAAATTTAAAACCCTCTGTACCAGTTGCCCATTCAGTTGCAACGAAAGAAAATTATGAAAATATGCGCACGATTTTGGATAAAATACACTACAATAGGTATAAATGGCAGATATGTGGGGACTTAAAAGTTATAGCGATTTTAGTGGGATTTCGGGGGGATTTACAAAATATTGGATTTCAACCGGGATCTCAAAATGTTAAATTTATACCTCTTGTTAAAAGAAGGCATTTTTATTGGGCCACAAATCAGAAAATTGCTGGACGATGTCAATTTTACGGAAAAGCTTACCAGGCAGGAACTCAGAGCGTGGAATTCATTTGTTAATATAGTAAGAAGATTTTTAGGCAACAATATGTATGAAAATTATAAACAATTAGTTAATGAACTCTTAGATGCCTATAAAGCGCTTAATGCCAGAATGTCATTAAAAATTCACTTCTCCCATTCCCATCTGTCATTTTTTCCTAAAAATTTGGGAGCTGTTAGTGGCGAGCAGGGTGAAAGGTTTCACCAAGATATCAGAACAATGGAAATTCGGTATCAAGGACGATGGGATCCAGCCATGATGGGTGACTACTGTTGGTTTTTGAAGAGAGAAGATAGGACACCTCATAAACGGAAAAAATAAAGTTTAATTAGTTTTTTTAAGTAATTATTTTTCTCGCTTGCTTTTCTTTTAGATATATGGTATGTTTAATAGTCGAAAACTGTAAACATAGTCAATAAACAGGGTCAAGAATTTTCTGAAGTCATTTTTGCTATAGATATTAAGTAGCTTAACATTCGATATAGTTCTACAACTCTAATAAAAAACCATATGTGCTACAACTTTGTATTTGTCATTTTCGTATTTGGATAGGACCATTCTCTTAGATTATGTTATTCTAATTTGTGTTACAAGAAAAACATTTTTTTTTGTCGGCCAGTGATTGGTTGGTCACCGTATACTCCGTTTGTATACCTAATGAGGTTTTATTACTCTATACATTTCTGAAACAGGATATAATAAATATTTATAAACTTAGATAAGAAAGTGCAAACCGCTTTGTTATAAATCAAACTGTTTAGATTTTGCAAGTAATTAAAGTGTTCAAAATATGAAATTTCAATTGTTAATAACACGAAAACAAATTAATTTGAGTATACGACATCTTACATAAAATGTAATTAGAATTCATTCTAGAGTTTAAGAATGTAAAAATATACAGCGTTCTATTTAAAATTACGAAGTTCATAGTGGCCCAAGAAAAACAATTCATTCTCTATATACAGAAATAGTATAAAATAAATCATCGTATACAACAAACTTTTTTCCGTATTTCCTATAGTTTTCCAGATAAATTACTGGGTTATCTGAAATGGGCCACCCTGTACATAGAAATATATTTATGTGACTCGCAAACTGGTTGGCCTCTTCTCAGAGCTACGGAAATATAAAAAGTGGAAGCATCCACGAGAGCACCTAAAAAGAAGATGGGTGACAGATCAAATAAAAGTGCTTTTTCTTTTGAATCACCAGTTTCCGAAATTATTTTTTAACTAAACGTCTACATAATGAATTATCACGTCTTTAATATAGTTTTTTATAACGCAGATTTCAACGCATTCTTGTGATGTAATATTTTCCCCGAGTGTTTTCCTTAATAAATCCGGCAACTTATCTAATACATTATAAATACTATTTTGATATTGGTCCAAATTATAGGCACAAGGCACATAAAATTTAAAAATATCTCGCAGGTGAGTAACTTTTCAGTAGTAAACTTGAACTTGTGATCATAGAATGTTACTAAAAAAGATGTCGGTAAATTGCCTTCCTCCTAAGGTACCCTGTAGGTAATTACAGTAGACATAGAAACTTTTTGTTTAATTTACGCTACGTTCTTTTAAAAAGTTGCTTTCAAATACTTGTACAGTTTGTCACAAATCCGAATAAATTCACGGAGATTAAGGAAATCATAAGAAATCTAAAGTCGGTTTAAAGGCAAAATTGCGTATTTATGGACTGGATAAATTGCTGCTTAAAAATGTTATAAAAGCCGAGTACTTTCGGAAATATCCGAAAAAAACTGAAAATCAATTTTTTTATTTATACTTTTCAAGTCGTTAGTTAGAAGGGGAACGCAAAATAAAAATAAATGACGCTTCAACATTGCCACTTTTTGTCCTTTATAAGACGACATATTTCAATTTAAAATGCAACAGAACCACCATCAATTTTATTTTTTTGAATACGACCCTGTGTTAAGCATGTTCACATGGTTGGCCCAGTCGGTTATTCCCAGGTTTCAAAAAAATGCGTCGTGCTAAAGAGGCTATGTCTGACATCCGATAAAAATGGCTCATACGGAAGTAGTGAATGTGATCCCAGAGTTTGGTCAGTAACCTCTTGTCTTTACGAGGTAAAGTTAGTTTGATTATTTTATTTGAAACATAAGGAGAGCGCGACGTTTTTAATGTCATATCTGCCACAGTTTCTCCACAAAAATAGTCATATTAAAAAAAATATTATTAAAAAATACTTACTAAAAAACTACTTATCCAATTTACGTCAAATTTTGGGTAAACATCAAGTAGGTAGATATGAGCTAGTAAAATTTTGGTACGAATCCATGATTGCGCAATAAAATAGGGGCTTAATAAATTATTTAAATAAAAATCAGCCTGAAAAAAACTACTTATAACATACGGTCCCAAGATGCAAAAAAAACATGTTTTCTTAATTAGGTCGGTATATCTGTATGTACATTTTGATACGAATATATAAATAAATTGTTTAAAAAATTAGTCTGAAAAAACTTATTCGATTAATTTCATATTTTGAATAAAAAAAATTCTTGTGTGAATTTAAGATGGCGGAAGAAAATGGCGGCCAAATAAAATGTTTGAAAATTCAGCGTGAAAAAAAAATTCTTATTCATTTTGCATTATACCGCCCTTGAGAATGTGCAATTGAGCCCTACAAAAAACTAGGGAGGACCTTTCCTTTTTTTTTTAGACTTCAGTTATTTTCCGGTCGTGTACCTGAATATAAAGGGTCTTTGGTCAAAAAATTGCGGAGGGAAGGGGGTAAAATTGTAGTTGCCTCACTGGCCCTCGAGATTTTAAGGTGGTTCCACTGCTGCTGCTTTAAAGGAAATTAATGTGATTATTCATTTACAGGACATGTAAAAATGAGGTACTGCCCTTTGAAGTGCCCCTTTTCTGTTTACTGAAAATATTACTCAAACATAATAGCCTTGACTTTTTTGTCGTTTGTTAATTATAGATGGTTGTTGTTAATACAAAAGGGATTACTTGTTTTTTTTGTAGCTATTAGTTATTTATTATTATTGTCCCCCACTGAACTCTCCGAATGGAAGAAAAATGACTTTATCAAAATAATATACAGCTGTGCTGGAGCAACCGACTCGAAATTACGATAAAACCGAAAATGTTACTTGCGATAATACGGCTTTACTTTCGTATATGACAGTAACTACCTTTCTGTTATAAGTGACCTTTAGTTGTATATTTTCTTACGCTCTGTTTATGCAATAAATTATACACTACGTCAGTGATAGCAACACTACGCCAACGCAAGCATTGATTTATAATAATATAGTCCCGGTGGTTAAAGTCTCATTCGATTTTTGCCAGCCTTATTCAAGAGAGGAAAACCGTAGGAAAAACGTAAAAATAAAATACTCTTCTATACTCGAATGAACCCGGAAAAGTGCGTTTGTTCAGCAATACAATGCCTGTAATAGCTTATTCAAGTTCGCGTATTATTCCAACACAGTGCACTAGTGCATTTCGAGATTCTAATTGAAATGGATGCTTGCGAGGTTGCCAACTCTTTTATTTGATATCAATTTGGTAAAAAGTGTTTATTTGATGGGGATGTACTTCGGATTAAAAAAAAAAGATGCCGTTACCATCATAGGCGTTGCGATGCTAATAAGAAACCAAACAATTGCAAGGAACTTAAACTTCTCTATATACGTCTATTTTCTAAGATTTTCTTATTTGCATCAACTTGATTACTATACTAGTTATTGTGTTATACAGGATATCACTTATACTTGCAGACACAAAAGAATAACTAGGATATGCAAATTTAGTGAAAATTAGTTTTTTAATTAAGTAGGTAAAATGTATTTATTTACAGGTAAAAGAAAATCGACACGGTTATCAGTATGCCAAGAAAAACTGCAGAAACATGCCTGAATTTCCAAAAATCCAAACTTTTTTGTTATTTGCAGTAAATAGATTTCTATTATTGGTAACTGATTACTGATTTTGTCCTCAGGATCAACTTTCAAAAAGATTTGTTATGCTAATTTCCTTTTCAATCATGTTCTCAAGAAATGTTTTTTAAACGTTTTTTTATCTTTAAAATTGTATTTTTATTTCTAGTAAAATGTAAAAAACATCTTCTTTTTGCTTCTTCTAGTAAAATGTAAAAAACATCTTCTTTTTGCTCCTTCTTAGCTTTTATAATATACGGGGCATATCCTCAATTTTTTAAAAATGGAAACGGCAGTATATTTATAAAAAATGTACATATTCAGAAAGGTACATCATGCATTACGTTTTTGATGTAGTTGCCTTCTACCTCAATGCACTTTGTGAGATGAGCTATGAGCTTCGGCAAAAAAATCCCCCGCCACCTTTCAGGCACATTATTTCACGGCACTGTGGACCTCATCGTCGGTAGAATACCTTTTTCCGCCAATAAACATCAACAGAGAAGACAAAAGATGAAAATCAGAAGGTACCAGGTCAGGGCTGTCAACGAGTTGGTTGATAATATATCAATGAATCCAAGAGTTGCTTTGTGACCTAGGCTATGTGGGCATGAGCATTGTCACGCAACAAGCACAGCCCTCCCGTTAGCATTCCCCTTTTTTTTTGTTCCGTATTGTCATCTGTATTATTGGAAACAGTGCGTTCATTTCGTCCGAAATCAATCGGTGGTCGTCACGAATCAATTCTTCCATCTTCTTCGTTTCAGAGACGTCCTAACGTTCATCATGAACAGCTTTATACTCATAACACCACTTATAGATATTAGTACGAATCATCACATTACCCCCATAATTTACCCTTCTCTACAACAACAGTTCCCATCCGACTGGCACAAACAAGCGACCATTCCACGTGTTGATAGCGTTCGCTTTGTTTTTTTCCATTTCTTGTACAAGAATTTGGAAGAAAAATTCCCTCATGCATTCTAAAATTACAACCTAAGTCGTCGAAAGTAGTTTTTTTAGTGCAATTATATATAAAATCATAAATTTTTTGTGCTTTTTTAGTGCAAATATATTAAACGCATCATTCTTAACGTTCTGATATTTGGCAGTTACACGAGTTGTAGTTAGTAAATTTCGTAATTTGTCTGAAGATGTGGTTCTACAGTCTTTGGAACAAATTGACTAATTTATTTTTCATTTTTATTGTACAATTTGTCAAATTAAAAACATAAACCAAATATATTTTCTGAAAAAACATCTGAAATATAAGAAAAAGTTTAAGTAAATCAGCAAATCAAACTACTGGTTTTTAATTTTGTAATAACAGATGAAAATAATTTTCATTTCATTATGGTCACTTTTCCTCCTCTGCAAATTGGTGAGGTGGTGAGTTTCTCTGACACTAAGTTCAATGTAATCGGTTCATCCAAAACAGAGATATAAAGGTATGAAAGAAAAAAAGTTTGACCTTCTCCCACCACTTTATTATTGAAAATTAAAAAAAAGATAAATAGCGAAAAGTTATATAATTGCCTGAAGAATGCAATGCTTATATTAATGACCAACCTTAATTAGGAAAATTCAAGAGATGCAGTTACGCACTCTAGCGGTCATTTTTCGAACTTTAAAATAATTTTCAGAGATTTTTCTTGACCGATTTAATCATAATTGTGTTATCAACAGGAACCGAGTTATGGTCGGAGACCATTCTTAATTGGACACCCAGTACAATTGATTGCCGATGAAATACAGGCGCCTTAGTTTGGGTGTTCAGACCGGAGAACCGTAATATCTGGAAAAAATTTAAAATGTGGAATTTTGCGATTGTTGTCTGCTTTTAGATTTGACTAAAAAAACTAAAAATTATTTAATCATAATAGTATGTATATGTATATGTAGTATTCTATTCAAGTTATGGAATATAGAAAATAATTTTATTAGGAAACAAATGATATAATAATTTAATGACATGCAAAAAAATTTTTTGACAGCAAACATTTCAAAAGGTGATGATAACTTTAGCGACTTTTACAATACAAGAGCATGTCTTTTTTTAATTAAAACATTGTATACGCGTAGGGAAGTTACGACGTTCTTAACCTATAAAAGTTACCCCGTGTAGCGCATTCTAGGAACTGCGTTAAAATTGATTTTATAGTCGATTTTCTGGTCTCAAAAAACCCCCAAATTGAAACATTCGAACGATACTTTGGAAACTAGTAAATTTATGCGAGATAATCAAACCTTAGAAAAATATTTTGATTTCATGTAGGTATATCTGTTAATTCACTTTTAGTATTAAACTATGGGTTACATTACATTGTCATATTTTAGCTTAAGGAATTTGTGGTAGTATTTTGTACAGGCCTAATAACATTCTAAAACAGCATTTTTTCCATTCTTACATCATTTTTAATTGTGAAATAAGTTACTTCTAAAAGTAAATTTTTACGTTGCCACATGTATTTTGCACTGGTTTTCACTGTTTCTACCAATTTGATTCCTTTAGGAGTATTAAGAAAAGCTCTAAAATCTGAACAATTGTCCTTAAAGTTCTAATAATTAACTCAACTTTAATAAAATTGAAGGCCATGGGATTTCTATGCTTGGTATACAAATTATTGAGCAGAAAAAATCATAGCGGTCTTGCAAATATTAAATCGCTCTTTAAAAACTGTTCAACTTAGGCGCTGGGATTTCCCACGAGGCCATTTTTGTCGGGAGACTTTTTTACTGTCGGGAGTCTGAACATCATACAAAATGTCGAAAGAATCCAGACGAATCCCGACCACCTGGCCTTAGGGAAAATAATAAATCAAATTATATTAACATAATAAAAAACAAATACCTCCTATGATAAATCTGGCAACGCGGTGCAAGCTAATACGGTTCTTTGTTTTAGAGCAGAACATGCACGCACAAGCAGCAGCAGGCCTATAATGCGAAACGCACTCTCAGAAAGGGCTTTTGTAAATAGGCCCTTTGAATAACTGGGTCAAATGCAAACAAAACCCCATAAAGCACGATTACAATCGCGGGCAAAATCGCATTATACTTTAAATGCAGTGAGGGCCGATTACCTCTGTGAATAGCGCGTGATGCCATCATGCATGGACTTTATCGCTCCCAAAGGGGCAATAACAGATTTATTTTCTTTTTACATCTGAATGGTTTATATTTCTTTGAAAATTTGGAAAATTGTTTGGATTTTTACGGAAGAAAAATAGTAACTAAAAAACTAATTATAGACTTAGAAATCTGCCGGAGAAAATGTAATTTACCAGGATCCCTCTAGCCAATGTCAAAAAATCAGTACATTTGCATTTAGCCAGCAATCCCCCATACAGAAATCTACTACGTACAGACTACACTGTTTTTATATGCATATAATTATTTGATATTAACTTTATAGAAATCCTATAAACTGTAATTTATTTGATTTTTTTTAAGTTATTACCAAACTATATGGATCCGAAACCATTAAGACACATGACCGTGGTGCTTATGTCGTTTTTTGTACGGCCAAATATTGAATAAATTCAATTAGAAACAAAACACATTTTATAACTTAATATTTTAAAACTACATAAAACAAAGAGCCATATGAACAGTTTTCGCTTTACGTTACTATTAGACCAAATATTGATATTTAAGTGACATCTACTAGCATTAGAAATTTCTCCAAGATAAGTATTTGCTACGATTCATTTATGATTCAAGAAAGTGACGTTTCAGACTTAGAAAATGCATGACAAGTAATGTTCAGCCATTATTCCCGAGGAGTCCAAAGACATATGAGAAAACCTTGAAGTTCTTTGCAGCGTGGTGTAACAAGAAAAAAATGGAAAATCACAGAAATGGTAATACCAGCCTATTTTGTTTCAAGAAATGAATCCCTAAAGTCTCCAGGAAATTTATGGGCTGAATATTCTATGCTAAAAGCCACAATATTTTAACATAAAGCTGTTGATATTTTAAAATATGCTACGTTAATTGCTTTTCTCAAAAGGAAAAATATTTGACATGAAGTAAAAAACGATGTTCAAGTTTTTAAATAATTTTCCTGATGAAGTCTATTTAAATATAAAAGTAGGATTGATATTTGTAATAGCCGGGGCGTGCAGAAGTGAAGAATCATATAATGTGACAATAAATGTCATTCAATGGCGGCTATTCAGGGGAAGTAGGTGAAGTGCTACTTCACCAGGAAAAATAAACAAGCAAACATTTATTTATTCACCTAATTGGCAAAAAATTAACTGTACATCTTGAATAAATATTTGACTTGACCGTTGGCGGCATGTCTTTTTAAAACTTTCAATCGAACTTTATTATAACAACTATAACAGTGGCGCAAACCGCTTCGACTTTGCTGGAGGTGCTATGTTTAGTTTACGATTTTCCTACTACGTTGCCATGACAACGCGTTCGAGATGACGTCGACCGCACGGAACATTAATGTTACCAGCGCTATACAACGCTCTCGGTGAATCGCTAACGCAGTACACTCACCCGCGTGTCGCAAAGTTTGGGGTGGTTGTTTACTTTTATTTTCGCGGATTTCGCTGCAACCGGTTAATTCCTTTGCAGTTTATTTGACTGTTTTGTGTTATATTTATTTATGGTGTTGTTACAACTTTATTTGGTGTTGGTTTTATTAATTTACATTCTGGTTTTCGGCGTACAAATGGTTACATAGTAGTCAAATATAACAAAAATTGTTTTGCTGGCTTTGTTTATTAGTTTTCAATAAATATTCAGTGTGGAATAAGGATTTGCAGGTATGTTAAATATATGAAGGTCTTTACATAAACATGAAGACTCGGCGGAGCATTTAAAATGCGAATTAATGCTAAAAACATTTGTAAAAAATCAAAGCACTATGGCTGACACTTTAAAAGAAAATGCTAAACTATATAAAATACATTTTAACGAAAACGTCTGATTAAATAGACTATTTATGTGCTTGGTAATCGACGCAGTTTTGTACCTTGCAAAACAAGAGTTAGTCTTTCGCGGCCATGATGAGAGCAGCGAGTCAATAAATAGGGGGAAATTTAAAAAGCTTTTGGGTTTATTAATATCGAGAAGTTCCCAAGAACTTAATTGAATTTAATTGAATACATTTCTGATTATTTAAATGATCATGTAAAAAATGAAATAACGAACACACAGTTTTTTTCTGTGCAAGTGGATGACACCACTGATCTTACGCAAACCTCCCAGTGCTCCATAATTTTAAGATACCTTAATTCAAAAGGTTCAGTAGTCAAGAGATTCTTAGGATTTCATAATGTCAGCTCCGATAAAACGTCGGAGAACTTATATTCGTTATTGGATCAAATTTTGGACCAATTTGACTATAAACATAAATTAATAGGGCAATGTTACGGTGGCGCAAGTGTGATGTCTGGACATCTAAATGACCTTAAAAAAAAAAGGAAAAAGCGCCTCAGGCTGTATTTGTCATTATGCAGTAAAGTTTAAAAATATTTCTAAATGTCGAATTTTTTGCAAGCCTTAGTGGTATTCGCGTATACCAACGTTTAGGCGTATACCAACAATTACTGAAACTCGTTGGTCTTCAAATTCGAAGTTAGTAAATGTGATTGTTCAAGTTGCGTTCTTCAAAAAAATTGTTTGACATTCATTTTTGCATATCCAATACAAAACGCTGTCGTGAGGCGCTCTGTAAAAAAAGAAATGAACATTTTTTTAATACCATGTTTGATAAAGCAAATTCTATTACAGAAATAAATCATTACAAACGAGAGCTTGCTAAGCTTTCATCTGAAGAAATTAGGGCTAAGTATAGAACCCTCTTTTTTATCAAATATTGGACCATATTTTAATGGAAATGACGCCAAGCTTTCAAGACTCTGAAAAACTTACACTTTTACGTTTGGCAGATTCTGCTAAATTTTCCGAATATAGTTTAAATTTTCCGACTGGCCCGTTTGAAAATTTGTTACAGTTATATGGGGAAATATTTTCAAAAAGCCAACGACTTAAAAATGAGCTTGGTCTTATTTTTGCCAATGTCAGTAATTGGAATATATCGCTGCAAGAACAAGTGAAAAAAATTAATCAAAATAAAGATACTTTAACGAAAGCATATAAAGTGTTTTCCCTTATTTTGACAATACCATCGACAAGTGCTTCACTGGAAAGAAGTTTTTCTTGCCTCAAACGTGTAAAAACTTATTTAAGAAATACAATATTCCAAAAAAGACTTACTTCTCTAGGCAATATTTCAATTCAAAAGGAATGTCTGGAGGATATTAGGGCAACTCATCCGTTTTATGAGGATGTTATAAATAAATTTGCTGTTATGAAGGATAGGAGAATTGATTTAGTATACAAAATTTAGGTAAGTCGTAAAAAAATATTCTACCCCTTCCACATATAAAAAAAATTCTGGAAAAAAACTATTGCGATATTGTCTTGCTTCATTTGCACTTCACTTACTTTTTCACCCGCGAGTCGCCACTGATGTAAAAACGTATATTACGTTAAAACGAACTTTCACATTAACAAATCAAAGAAACGAGACATTTAGTTTTTTCAAATTTTATAGAAAATATCTAGCACTACGACCCAAACAGGCAAAGTCAGCTCATATGTTGTTGGTAATGAGAGTTTGGAAGGTCACGAATCAGGTGGTGGACCGAAATACCATTTTGTCTCTTCACATTGTCACTATTCTGGGAAACCGACGAGTAGATATTTTAGGCCTTAAAAGGCGTGGCGTTCGTCCTCTGTAGCTGAGGGTTAGCAATATTTTACCAGTTTCTACCTATGTCACACTTGATTTTTGAGCAACATTTAAAATCAATTTAATAAATAGCCATTTTGTTCCGCCATGTTGAATTCGTACCAAATATTTTACCAGTTTCTCCCTATATCACATATGATTTTTGTGCACAGTTTGAAAAGTAAATTTAATTTTATTTGGACGCCGTTTTCTTCCACCATCTTGAATTCATACCAATATTTGACCAGTTAATCTCTAATTCTTGTGCAGAACTTTTTAACTAATAATTTTTTTTTAAATTCTACTAGGTCGTGGTTCTGCCAAATTGAATTTTTCCCAAACTGTTATCATGTCATCCCCACATGTATGACCCGTAATTTCTGACCAAAATCGGGGTAAGTAGTTCTTTATTTATGTCGCGAACTGGCAGACAGAGCGACGTTCAAAACATGTTTTTTTGGCATCTTACCTGGGAGAGTGATTTTTTTCAAGCCATTTTGTTTTGCTATCTTGCCGCAATTTTACCATTTCATCTCAATATCACACTTAGTTCTTCCACAAAATTTGAAATCAATCTAATGAGTTGTTTTTTCAACCTAGTTTAATAAATATTTTATTAAGCCGCCATTTTATTTCGCCATCTTGGATTCGTACCAAAATTTTACCAGATCATTACTATATAGTACTTGATTTTTGCGCAAGAATTGAGGTAACTTGAATAAATAGTTTTTCAGTCATAATTTTTGAACATTTCACTAGGCTGTCATATAGTTCCGCCATATTGGATTTTTACAAAATGTTACCAGGTCATCCTTTAATTTAACCAATTACCAACTATTAATTTTGAGACCAAAATTTGAGGTTAATCGGTAAGTAATCCTTTTGCCATGCCGCGAACATTCAGACAGACAGGCATACCGACAGACAGACGGAATTGAGAAAACATGTTTTTTGGTTCTAGGGACATTGAAACGTGAAAATTAAAAAAAAAATCGGAGGCTAATTTTTTTCACGATTCAAACCCTAGATGCACATTAATTGTCTATTAGGGTAAAGAAAACTTTAAAGGTTTTAGGGTGATATAATAAAATAAATGTGTTTTATGACTGCTTTTTTAAATGCGACTAGGACTAGCTATTTGGTTTCAATAATGATTTAAGAGAGTCATTAACTGGCTGAGTTAAAACATGTGTTAAAATAGTTTTCTTCGCATCATCATAAATCGAATGGGTTTTAAAACTGACTTTATATTCAAAATATTATATATCGTTCTAAGGCGGTAAATAAATTTGTTTTTTAAAGAACAACAGAATCAAAATAAAAAATGTGTTCATTAAATATAGACAATAAGTGGAATAAAATTAGAATGTCTGGATATTTCCAAAGTCAAAAGAAAAATTATTAAATAAACTCAAAAACTCAATTATCCGTGAAAACAGAAAATTATCAATGTAGTAGTGTTTCTTGGTTGGCCGTATCAGAAATATTTCTTAATAAAAATTCAATTCAAGATAAAAAAGAGCACAAATAACAGAAATGGGAATCCCTCTACTTTCATTCTGACTTCTCCTCCACCTTTGCCAGTTCATGAGCTGCCTGCTTAGATGAAACAGCGGTAGGTCTGGTAACACAGGGAATTTAGGGTTCTTTTGTAGGGTTGCAATATAGGTTTTATGGTTTGGCCTTCCCAGGATCCGGGTACTATGGCTAAACATAATTTTTGGTCCTCATTTGTTTGCACAATTTTAAACATACTTTTTTCGTCACACGACCAAACGCATTTTGAAACAGATAGTATAATAATAATAACTGATTTAAAAAAAGTGGTTCATTTATAAAATTACATTTTATATCAAACCTTAGTTTTTAATTCATTATAGTCATCTTTTTAATTAATTTTAATCATCTCCTACACTTTCATAATATCAAGCTATTTTTCTGCGTAAAAAAATCCATTTACAATTTTTTTTAAATTTAAATTTCGATAAAAAATATTATTTAAAACTCGCGTGTATTTTTGACCCATTTGAGATACATTTATCTAAAAAACATCCTTCGTTTGTACTTCTCCCCAACTTGCTTCCAATCTTAACTATTTACTTCCCTTATTCTCTAAATTGGGAAACCTTTAATGACATCCATTATTAAAGCACACTTGGGATTTTAACATATATCTCAAATACAACTTACATTATGAAATTATAATCTATATCTCAATTTTTAGGGTAGGTTATAAGTTTGGTTTTATGATAGCTTTATTAGTTCTGTATTATAGGCTTACAACCTTTCTATTAGGTTTCATGAGGGCATTTAAAATAGCTGTAAAATCTTTTTAAAGAGTGGACTTTCTAGGTTTTAAGAAGGTTTTATCACTCTTTGATAACGGTATTTCTTAGGTTGTATATCGAACCCTCTTGTTAAAGGCAGCTTTAAATCATGGGTAATGATATTTCCAGTATGAGCGTGGCCGAACAAACTTAAATTAATAATTTAATAAGAATATAATTCTTATTTATTTCCCATATCCATATATCATTTTATTTATGTTCTAAATTATTATTTAAAATTTTATCAGTTAGTCCTAAATGTCCTCTTATACTATATTTTAAATATTACACGTTGCGCAATTAGTAATAATGCCTAACATCAAGGTCTGAAAAACACCCCACCGGCTAAATTTCGACAATGCCCAGATGAAAAACTAAAACTAAATACGATTTTTAGATATTTTGATATACTGATATCTGTGGATACCCATCGATTTATTGACAACGAAACGACGATTAGTGCTAATTATTATCGTTTATTAATAGGTAAAATCTAATATGGCCCATCCCTAGTATCCAACCCTACATGCTAAATATGTTTTATATCTTTAAAACTTAAAAGTTATTGTAGGAGGGCAATTTAAATGCAGTGCGCCATGCGAAAAAAACTATCAGGTATCTTTCCCGAGGCATGCTCATAAATTCCAATTAAAACTAATCTAGATTTGTGTATCAGATAGTGCCAAACCCGACGAATTTGAACCGCAACAAAGTTTTATGTTTCGAATGCACTCAGATTGCACAAAGGTAATAATAAGAGGAGTCTCTAAGTCACGTACGGTTCACAAGTTGCACATTCTCAATCCCATGCACTCTTTTGTTGTGTCCTGCATACAAATGACAATTAAAAGGCCATAAAGACTTATATCTTATTTAGGTCCATTTAAAAATAACCCGAGATCTTTACAAGATAATCTGTCGATTTTAATTCGCCAAGTTCAGGGACGGACTTAGAGGTTATGTACAATATAATCAACTTAAATAGATTCAAATTTACACTGAAAGAACACTAAACATTAGGGAGCGATTTAGGTCGAAGACGTACTGGGTGTCTAGAACTGAAGCATGACTAAAATAAAATTTGGGGATTTGCATAAATATAAAACGGATTTTATTTACCATCGTCGGTATTTCAGTCACTTGACATCAACATTTTTAATGGGAAGATTTTTTCAGAACTTCACGTTTCAGAGTCCCTAGATGCAGAAAAACATGTTTTTTCAATTCCTTCGGTCTATCTGTCTGTCTATCTGTTCGCGGCATAGCTAAAAAAACTACTTGACTTTAAATGTTAGTCAAAAATTGAGGGTCCTATAGGGAAGCCCTGGTAACATTTTGATAAAAATCCAATATGGCGAAACAAATGGCGGTCTAGTAAAATGTTGAAAAAATATTATTAAAAAACTACTTATCCAATTTACCTAGACTTTTTCGTATAGAAGTAATTTTTTTCTTTTCATATAGGGTAGTCTAAGGGGGGTCGTATCTCCCATTTATAAACTCTTCTAGGAGAGTTTTTAAATACAAATAGTATTTAATTACTTATTATGAATGGAGTTAAATACAAAAATGTATTTAAATTATTTTTGTTTACTGTAATGTAATTAGTGTTTAAATAATTTACAGCTGGGCCTAGTATTTAGTATTTAGGAATTAAATACATTTGCAAAGTATTTTGCCCAGCTCTGACTGGCAGTGTGTTAAAGAGAAACGGAGAACGCTCTATTACATAGTGAAGTCGATGGAACTACATTGACTATTAAGGCAAGTTTTTTTTTTTAATTTAAGGGACGTATAATATACAGTATGTCCCTATTAATATTTAAACTATTAACTGCTCTGACTGGCAGTGTGTACAGGATGTCCCTATTAACAAAATACTAGTTACGGTGATACCTCTTTAAATTGATAGTCTTTTGTTTTTTTTTGAATTATTATAAAAAAACTTGTTGAGCAAACCTATAACTTGTTTTGTGGGTAATGTGGCTAACTTTAAATCTAACTAACTAAATGAGACATCCGGTATATAATTGTTAAACCTATATATATATATATATATATATATATATATATATATATATATATATATATATATATATATATATATATATATATATATTCTAGGACGTGTTGACCAATTTGGATGAAATTTTCAGCAAGTATTCAGGGTAGTATCGGACTAACCCAATAGCAAGCATATTACAAATATAAAAATGGCGGAAAGACGCCATTTTGAATTTCTTTTAACCTAAGAGTTTCTGCGATAAATTCGAAATACATTAAAACATTGCCTTGTATTTGTGTACGAAGTATAATTAACACTGACGTATATACTTCCGCAGGGGACGAATCCATTTAAGCCATGTTAAAAATATCAAATATATTTATTTTTGACACAAAGCGTTTCTTGTGATAATTAGTGCATGTGTGGAGTAAGGGGGACTAAAGGGGTTATTATAAAAACAACGTGTTTTATATGACCGGATTGAAAATGTCCTCCTTTTTAAACTGAGTTAAGAACAGGCTCAAAAACAGACATTTTACGCAATATTCTGAAATACGCTAAAAAACAAATTACAAAATGTTAAAATATTTTTAGTTTTTACAACAGTCCTTCTACCAACCCGTATAAAACAAGATGCGAAATAAATCAAAACTGTTCTAAAT
The DNA here is from genome assembly GCA_030620095.1 of Kuschelorhynchus macadamiae. NCBI lineage: Eukaryota > Metazoa > Arthropoda > Insecta > Coleoptera > Curculionidae > Kuschelorhynchus > Kuschelorhynchus macadamiae. Next base: position 860,773 of record JAUTXW010000328.1, read on the forward strand.
AAAAAAAAAACGAGCCGTCAAGTTTGAAGATCTCATCACGATATTAAATAGCTATCTGAATAAAATAATATAAAATTGTGATGTATCGCTTTTTTTGTACGCGCAGATTATTTATTGTTCTTTTTAATGATTTCTTGTTCATATTACTTAGTTTATTAAAGCTCATATTTATTGTATATTATTGCCATATTACTGCCATATTAACTGGGATGATATTTTTTATTCCTGTTTGAGTATAAAAAATAAATAAAATAATAATTACAATGTAATAAGTCACGTATTTGCCACTCATTTAATTTTTTCCTAAAAAGAAGAATTGCTTTCGATTATGCCGTTTTGCACCTGCAGGAATTATATATTTCTGCTATTATACATATATCATAAGAACTTTTGATAAAGATGTGTGAGAGCGCATTTTTATCGATTTTTTAACTCTCTGCATGATGGTTTTGATGCTTTTTAAAATATATAAATTCGATAGGTGGTGTTATACATTTAACTTGTAGTACTGTTTCAGTATGATAGACGTTTTCGATTTTGTCATATCGAGCAATCTGTTATTTCAGATCTCCCTGGGTACAAAAGGGTAGAGGCCCAGAAAAAAAAAACTGTGAAAATCAAAGCAATTCTTCTTTTTAGGCCGTTTTGTAACACACACAGGCAATTATATATTTCTGCTATTATACATATATCTTTTCCGGCCAAGAACTTTTGATAAAGATGTGTAGCGCATTTTTATCGATTTTTAGTATCTATATATATATATATATATATATATATATATATATTATATACCACATAGAGATTTAATCTGCTATAACTTCTTCATTTTTTCAAGATATCAAAATGATTCAAAAACATTTAGTAACGCTGGTTGCCAAGTTACCAATATTAAAAGAATATAAAAAAAAGTTATTTGTTAAATATATAAATATAACTTTTCATATTTCAAATAAGACGACACCCTATAAAATGTACTTCCAACATATATATCTTTTTCGTCACTTTAAATACCGAGTTTGATAACTTGGTCTTTAAATATAAACTAGAAAATGAAGGAAAACTTGGTTAAAGATGATCATTATAAACCCAGAATGTTTACACTTTTTATATTCTTTTGGCGGATTTTGTAAACTGGACATTTTTAATCATAATTAACCTTGGAAGAAGCAATGTTTTTTATAAAAATCTCTAAAAAACTATCCTTGTCTGTAGAAGTTTGTATGCAAGGAATTGTTACTAATAACTAAAAAAATATATATATATATATATATATATATATATATATATTTATGTATGTATTATATATATATATATATATATATATATATATATATATATGTATGTATAATAGCAGAAATATATAATTCCTGCAGGTGCAAAACGGCCTAAAAAGAAGAATTGCTTTCGATTATGTCACAGGGATAATATATTAAGGTTTATCGTAAAAATGGAAATATCTTAGTTACGTATACTGTTATGCAACCGAAATCAATCAATCACTCCTACATACCAATTTTGTCCAAAAACCATCGATCAAAATGCCTATAATCCAATGCACTATCACTAACACCAAAAACACATTATCTAATTCACGCAAATTTGTTAAAATAATAGTAATAATAAACAGATGTTTTTTCAATGGTAGATACTCTTTCTATTACAGTTAGTTGAATAACAGATTCATTCGAATTATTACCTATGATATGATTGTCAAACTCGAACTCGAGAAAAAAGGACGCGGGTTTTTTATAGCAACAGGAACGGAGGTTTTAGAATTCCTCAAGTAATAACAAAGCTTGCAACTTCTAGAAAGGTTTCAGTGCTTTGTGTACAAGTAATAAAAATTAAAGTGAATAAATAGTTTCACGAATGCTATGTGGGAACAGCATAATCTAGGATAGATACTTTTGAAGTTGGTAAGACAGATAAAAATGTATATTTACTGTTAGAATATTTCTTTGTAGTTTGTTACATGATAGATCGTCTGGTTTCATTACCTTAAAAAGACTATTATGTACTTACTAGAACTTATTACACTATCGTTGGTAAGAGAGAATACCTAATGTCGGAAATAGCCTAAAAATCGAGAATATAAACCGCTATTAACTATTAGTGCATTTATCAATGAGAAAAGTTCTACTTCAGAAAGATTTATACACTAAACTAACATCAGAAACAGTTGACATTATAGGAAAAGCATTTTGCTACCTTCTATTCATAATATAGCCCATTGTTTCTATGTGAGGTGCTAATTGAACGGATTTTGGCGATCTTCTTATTCAATCTCATCAATCATCATCTCAATCAATTTATCTTGATTGATGATTGATATATTTTTACTAATAGCATTTTCTGTTCTGATTGCATTGCTATATCACACTTTATGTTTTTATTCAAACGTTTTCGATTTATTTGCAAATATGTGAAATAATTATATTGCACAATATACTATATAACAAATATAAATATATTCTGTTTGCCGAAAAACATTGTTTTCTCAATTCCGTCTGTCTGTCTGTCTGTTCATAGTATAGCTAAAAACTACTTACCTGATTTACTTCAGATTTTGGGCAAAAATTAAGGGTCGTATAAACAAAATGGCGGCCTAGTGACACGTTAAAAAAATTATTAGTAAAAAACTACTTATCCAATTTATCTCAAATTTGGCATAAATATTAACTATTATTTAGGAATCAACTGGTAAAATTTTATTAAGAATCCAAGACGGCAAAACAAAATGGTGACTTAATAAAATATTTAAGAATTCAGCCTGAAAAAACTACTTATTAGATTCATTTGAAATTCTGCGCAAGCATTAATTGTGGTATAGAGATGAAATGGTAAAATTGTCATACGAATCAAGATGACGGAACAAAATGGCGACCAAATGAAATTTTTCTAATCGTGAAAAAGTTGCAGGTTTTACATACATTTACGTTTTAGCGTCCCTAAATGCCAAGAAATATATTTGCTCAATTGCATTTGTCTGTGTGTCTATCAGTTAAGGGTTAAGTGGGTATGACCTGGTACTATTTTGGTAAAAATCCGATATGATGGAACAAAGTGGCAGCCTAGAAATTTAAAAAAAATTATTACTAAAAAAATTATTCAATTTACCTCAAATTTTACACAAAAACCAAGTAATCAACCTGTAATATTTTGGTATTAATTCAAGACAGCAAAACAAAATTGCGGCGTAATAAATCATTTAAAAAATGAGTCTGAAAAACTACTTATTAGATTAATTTAAATTTTGGACATTCATTAAACGTGATATAGAGATCACATGGTAAAATTGTGGTACGAATTGAAAGTGGAGGAAAAAATATGGCGGTCAAAGAAAATGTCTATAAAATCAATGTAAAAAATCTTATTTAATTGTTGTAAAAACGTGCAGCAAAATTGAATGTGACACAGGGATTAACTAGTACGAATTCAAAATGACTATACAAAATGGCGGTCTTAAAAACATAATGTAAAAAAAATTAATTTATTATAAAACATGCCCAAAAAATAAGTGTGGCATAGGTAGAAACTGGTAAAATATTGGTACAATTCCTATATGGTGGAAAACATTACGCGCTATAAAAATGTTTGAAAAGACAGTATACTAAATAACTATAGATAACTAAAAGATTGTATAATAAATTATAATATATTTGTATATATATTGAGTTTGTTGGTTTATGGATGACACCACAAATAGTTTTTAAAGAGGGTAAAAACCATTATTTTCAAAATTTAATATATCTAAGACAAATTAATATGCTAGTAGCGTTTATATTTATGTAAGTGGTAATTTTTATTTATTGCAATTACGAAAATAAATAAACAAATAAACAAAGCATTTTTTAAATATGAGTATTTTTTGGCCCTAAAAAGACGTTTTTCACAATTATGTATTGTTTTCATATTCATCTTCTGAGTAATTAGTTCTACTGTCTTCATTGAGATCCATATAAATAATTAGCGGCTCTATAGTTTAATATTGCATACCATCAAGTTTCCACATGGTTTACTCTCCCTTAATTATATGATCTACACACTTACTCTACTTCTGGAAATCGACATGCTTTAATGTCTTTTGATGCTATAGATCCTTTAAATTTATACTTAACCAATTCTGTTGGATTTTAGCAAGTTGGGGAAAGTCATAGTATTTCTATGTATAGACTTTTATTAACAAAAATAAGGAACATACTTGTTGACTTCATACAAGAAGATGAGTAAACATTAATATATTTCTAACCAACTTTATTCTGAATTCCATCCTATGTTATTTCTTCTCACAGAAAAATAAGAAACACACTTATTGACTTCTCACAAAAAGATGGACTAAACACTAATATATTTTTAACTAACTTCAAAAAATGGGGATAGTCTGAATTCGACCCTATGTATTTTAAAACCATTTTTTGGGATCTTCGCCTTAAACAAAATTTTAAATGAAAGGAAATTATTTATCTGATAAGATCAATAGACAGTCTTAAGTTCTGGGTCCTCTATGAAGGTACCCGAGGAACTATACTAAAAAATGTTTGTTTTCTGGACGTTTCGGGGGAAAGTCTACCCCCGTCTTCTGCAAATCTACAAATATAAAACTAAAAACAGAATATTTCTTATGTTTAGTATCAGAAATATTACTAGAATCTAATCTCTGACAAAATGACAAAAAATAATTTTAAATCATGAATCCGTCACTACAATTTCGTAATTACCTGTGTATTTTTTTTTATTATATACATCGATTTTTCCTCGATTGTGACCAATTTGCATGACATTTTTAGGGAAGGATCAGGATATTGCCGGATTGTTTCCATAGGAAGCATATTAAAAATGACAGAATGGAGCAATTTTTAACATGCTTACGCCACGAGCGTCGAAGACAATATTTATTGCTTTCACCGATTCGCCAGTAAAAAACTATGCATATTAATATGGTGTTTCATGTGGTTTTCGGAGTTTTTAATGGGAGGAATTTTTACTCATCATTTTAAATTTCGACCATGTGTATTGTTAATTTTCCTTAAAAATTTATAGATGGTACATTATATATAATATTAATAAAGTGATTCAGGCAAAATTTCATATGCTGCGAATCCAGTAGATAGCTTATTTATTTTATTAGGAACGGCCAAAAGTTTAGGCCTTACAACTTGAAACTGTATAAACTTGAAACTTTGTATAAATTAAGTTCTGGGTCCACTATGAAGGTAAGCGAGGAACAACACTGAAAAATGTTTGTTTTCTGGACGTTTCGAGGGAAATTCTACCCCCGTCTTCAGCAAATCTACAAATTTAAAACTAAAAGCAGAATATTTCTTATGTTTAGTATCAGAAATATTACCAGAAAGGCTAATCTCTGACAAAATGACAAAAGATAGTTTTAAATCATGAACCCCTCACTACAATTTCGTAATTACCTATGTATTTTTTTTTCTTATATACATCGATTTTTCCTCGATTGTTACCAATTTGCATGATATTTTTAGGGAAAATTCAGGATATTGTCGGATTGTTTCCATAGGAAATATATTAAAAATGACAGAATGGAGCAATTTTTAACATGCTTACGCCACGAGCGCCGAAGACAATATTTATTGCGTTTACCAAATCGTCAGGAAAAAAACTATGCATAATAATATGGTATTTCATGTGGTTTTCGGAGTTTTTAATGGGAGGAATTTTTACTCATCATTTTAAATTTCGACCATGGGTATTGTTAATTTTCCTTAAAAATGTATAGATGGTACATTTTATATAATATTAATAAAGTGATTCAGGCAAAATTTCATATGCTACGGATCCAGTAGATAGCTTATTTATTTTATTAGGAACGGCCAAAAGTTTAGGCCTTACAACTTGAAACTGTATAAACTTGAAACTTTGTATAAATTAAGTTCTGGGTCCACTATGAAGGTAAGCGAGGAACGACACTGAAAAATTTTGTTTTCTGGACGTTTCGGGGGAAAGTCTACCCCCGTCTTCAGCAAATCTACAAATTTAAAACTAAAGGCAGAATATTTCTTATGTTTAGTATCAGAAATATTACCAGAATGGCTAATCTCTGACAAAAGATAGTTTTAAATAATGAATCCGCCACTACAATTCCGTAATTACCTATGTATTTTTTTACTTATATACATCAATTTTTCCTCGATTGTGACCAATTTGCATGACATTTTTAGGGAAGATTCAGGATATTGCCGGATTGGTTCCATAGGAAGCATATTAAAAATGACAGAATGGCGCTATTTTTAACATATTTGCGCCACGAGAGCCGAAGACAATATTTATTGCGTTCACCAAATCGTCAGGAAAAAAACTATGCATATTAATATGGTGTTTCATGTGGTTTTGGGAGTTTTTAATTACTCCTCATTTTAAATTTCGACCATGTGTATTGTTAATTTTCCTTAAAAATGTATAGATGGTACATTTTATATAATATTAATAAAGTGATTCAGGCAAAATTTCATATGCTACGGATCCAGTAGATGGCTTATTTATTTTATAAGGAACGGCCAAAAGTTTAGGCCTTACAACTTGAAACTGTATAAACTTGTACAAAGGACGAAATAAAAATTTGTATAAAAAAAGCATTAAAAATATTTTATCTCGCATTAAAAATTTAACTTTATGAAGTTGGTGTCAAATTATTAATGGCCGAGTTTATTTGCTGTGATATATATGTAGACACTCATTATGTAAATGTCTGTTTGTAATTAAGTAATTAAGAATTAGTTTGACCTCGACAATTCAAATTTTCAATGTGGACTAAATTATTATTTTTTACTTTTTAGTGCTTTGTTTCTGAAATAGGTTCTATTATTTATAAAAAATAATTACTCACAAACCGTTTAGCCCGTGTTGGATTTAGGCGCAGTATAAATAATGTGTTCCTATTAACAGCAAACCAGTTTCCAGGTATACTAGCAGAGTTTTAACCCTGAGCCCGTAAAATTATCATTGGCTAGAAAGGTATTACTGACAAAAACACATTTATTGCAAAATATTTTTTCCGAGAAATAAATTAAATCTTTTTTAATGTTAATATATTTCCTATCTGTTTTTTTTTTATATAATATTATGGAGATTTTTAAAAAGTTAATTTAGTTAAACAATATTGATTTTCGTTTTTTTTTAATAAATTATTTTAATATACATAATAATGTTTGTCTGAAACGGAAAAAAAGCCACTACACCTATGGAATGGTCTAAATCGGGTTCATAAATATAGATTACAACTTTCTAACGTTGTGAAATATATTAGAGACACGAAGGTATTGATAGTTTTGACTATTGATAAATATCGATTGTTTAATATTTACGTTCGATAAATCTGGAATGTATTCGGTGCACTTTTATTCCCTATATAATATTTTATCTAGGACCTCTAAGCAATTTTCCATTTTGTAATTACAAAGACATTTTTTCCATATGCAAAGTAGTCTCGTACTGACCCGCTTTTCGACATTGCTTTCTTTTTCTAAAAAATTGGCAATACCGAGTCACGTCTGAAAATTGAAAAACAAAAATGAGGCGCATGTAATTGCCACTTTTGGCATGCATTGTCACCAACTTGAAAATGCTCAGTAAATATTTTTTTTTATTAAAGATAATGCCTTTTTAAAATTTAGTACACAAAATAGAAAAGATATTATAAAATACCCGTTTCATAGGACATTTAACCTCACTCGCCCATTAGATAAATACTATAACGTTGTTCAAGTTCGAAATTTTAAACACTCTGGATTGTTAAAGCGGCTGTCTATCCATGCAGTTTTCCGCGTATTAAAAAAACGCTAAAAAATCTGCTCTCGTGTCCAATAAAGTGCAAATTTAACTTTTGTTTAGACATTCTTGGATCGTTAAGTACTTTTCATCATGATCAATAAATTCCTTTAAAAGTCTATAATAGTGACTTTTTTTTCTTGTTAAAACATTTTCTGAACCTAGAATCTATAGCTCCTTTTTTGTTTTTTTTTGACATATCGCCAGCAAACTTATTATATTCTTATTTCTCCATTAATGGTACTACATTAAATAATAATAATTCAAGCTCATTATGTTACTATATACTAGAATTAAATAAACATAAAAAGCAATAAACAAATAAGAAATTTAAGGTTATGTGAAAATTTTAATCACATCCTTAAAAAAAATTCAAATATCTGGAACTTTTTTATGGATCCGCATAGAAAATGGCTGGTGGCAAATAGGGATCGACCGATACCAATATTTATATCGGCCAGGTTGGCCGATTATCGGTATCGGCCGATATAAGAGCTTATATCGACCGATATTTTTTTTAAGTAAAAAATACATCTTGATTGATCATAAAATATATGTAATAATATAAATAATAACATATAAACGAAAATAAACATTCTTTGTGAAAAGGAAGTAATAAAATAAACCTATAACATGATTAAACAAAACATTTTTTTCTTAAATTAAACACAACAATACTTTAATATTGATAATTTAGCTTCGGTAAATTATGATGCAAAAACAATAGGCTTTCTGCCCTATCAGGGACTAGCCGGCTTCGTTTTGCATCGTAAATATTACCAGCCTCGGAAAAAACTTGTTCGCTAGCGACACTTCCAGCTGGTGCAGAAAGGTATATGGCAGCCCACGGAAAAAGATTGGGGAATCTGGGTTTATTGCTGTTCCACCAATGAACAGGATTTTTATCTCTAGGGATTACCGGATCATTTTGGTAAAGTTTAATTTCATCTTCCACTAACTTAACAAAACTACTCCTTTGATTTTTTCGTTTGCGCTTCGAGTTCGAACCTGATGTACCTTCTGCAGCAAAATGTTCATAAGATTCCCAAAATAAATCGTGCACAGTCTTTGATACCGTAGAATCCTTTTCCACAGCTAGCAGTTTTAATGGCACATTATCTTCCGTGTCATCACTGTTATCATTAAAAATAGTTTTAATTAAAATAATTTTCACCTTCATTGTAAAAAAAGTTGCTCTTAAAACGTGGATCCAATACTGTAGCCAGCGTAAAATATTCGTCAATAAAAAATAATTTTGCAGATCATCCTTTAAAGTGTCTATGCCAGAAAACATGGAGCTCCTTGAACGGTTACTCAAATATGAATTTAATGTTTTAACTAATTAAATTAATTAAAATAACCTCTGATATACAGCAGTCTTTATTACTTGAGAGTTTAGTAATTTACTCGAATGGTTGTAAAAGGTTAATAAGGTTTTGAACCAACTCCCATTGGTGAAATGTCAGGTCTGTCAATTCTGGGTTATCCAAGATATAATTGCTGATTACCTTTTTTTGTGCTAGAAGTCGTTCTAGCATATAATATGTGGATTTCCACCTGGTTTGTATATCTATCAGTTTTTTTGTTGGAACATTCGTTTTCTCTTGTAGTTTTTTAAGCTTATTGCAAGCAGTTGTAAAGTGATTAAAATGTATCACAACAACACAACATAACATGCATCAATATGGCGGGTTTTCCAACCGACACGGTTAGTGCTGGGCTATGTCCATCGATGTTTTTAAAACATCGATGTTAGAAGTTCCGAACACTGACGTCGACATCGATGTTTACTTTTCGATGTTCAATGTTATATTAAAACCAGGTTTTACAAATTTCCAAGTACAATAAATAAAATATATTAATGTTTATGTTAGTTGCTTGGAATTGGAAAGGTTTCTGCTGTAGGCGTAGCGGAGTTGACATTCGGCAACATATTTATTTGTAGTTTGTTGTAAACTCGCAACACGCTTCTTGACGTTGCACTCGACAGTTTAAGAATTACCGACGAATAATAGGAATAGGTGAACAGTGATTATTTGTTTTGCCGATGTTTATTTTTTATCACGGTACGGAAAGGAACGGCCGATAGGCCGATATATCGGCCTCGGAATATCGGTATCGGCCGATTATCGGTATCGGCCAAAATTTCTATATCTGTCGATCCCTAGTAGCAAAGATAATCTCTATCTCGTACTAGATGCGGCATAAGTCTGATTTTGTAGCCGCTAAATGTTTTTGAAAATTAATCGATAGTTTTAGCATAGAACAGACCGACAAAATAAATGGATGTTAATTAAGCCGGCATTATTATAAATACTTTGAACAATAAAATTAATATTTTGCACATTAAAATATAATGGACCTCCCAATAAGTATATGTAGGTATTTGAAATGATTAAAATTTAATCTGACATTATAATATTAACATAGAGCAAAATATATTAATTTTTAAAACACTGAAATAGTTCCATTTAAGCATTAATATTTGCGCACTAAAATATAGAATAATATAATATTTTATAAGAATATGTTTTACATATTACCCGGCATGCGTTGCAATTCCAATCAAACAAAGAAAGTATTTGGGTTGGTCACCCTGTATTATGTGCCATATTTAAATAAATTATCTCTAGAAATGTACACGGTTGATAAAAAGTAAATAAGAAATATTAAAACTTTAACACTCTGACACATCTTTATATGAGCTTTTTATCTTAAAAATACCTGAGGAATTGTCTTGTACACTTATTTCATATATATGTTCAGATTCCCGGTCCTGGTCTTGTTCCCGATCCCGTTCCCATTCAGAATCCTTCCAGGGAGTGCACACGGCTATCCTAACCTAACCTAATATTTATGATTATTAAAGCACGCGGAAAAGCTAGAAGGGATCGAATAGTGGTTATTTTAACATTTTTAATGCGCGTAGATTAATTAACACTGAACAGTTGTTCCAGTGGAGGCTATTCAGGTGAAGTAGGTGAAGTGCTCCTTCACCAGGAAAAATAAACAAGCAAACATCTACCTATATTTATTATATATCTCTTAAAATTTTAGTTTTTACATTCATTTATTCACCTAATTGGTAAAAAATAAACTGTACATCTCGAATAAATATTTCACTTGACCGTTGGCGGCATGTCTTTTTAAAACTTTCAATCGAACTTTATTATAACAAAACAGTGGCGCAAACCGCTTTGACTTTGCTGGAGGTGCTATGTTTAGTTTACGATTTTCCTACTATGTTGCCCTGACAACGCGTATCAGATGACGTCGAGCCCATCGCCATACAACGTTCTCGGTGAATTGCATGAATACACCCACGACGTGTCGTTCAGTTTGCGATGGTTGTTTTATTGATTGATTTATTTTCGCGGATTTTGTTGCAACCGGTGAGTTCCTTTGCAGTTGACTGTTTTGTGTTATACTTATTTTTGGTGTTGTTACACCTTCAAATTCGAAGTTAGTAATTGTGATTGTTCAAGACTGGAATAAATTAAAAGACGTCTTTGAATTTATTACAAACTGTAACAAATCTGATGAAAAATCAAACCGCATTGCGAAAGGATTTTTAGGTGAAATGAACGATTGATTGATTGATGATTGAATTCACATTTCTGGCATTAGTGTTTAATGACATTTTCTCAATCACGGACATACTATTTGACGCTCTTCAAAAAAAATCGCTTGACATTTATTTTTGCATATCCAATTATCCAAAAAAAAACGTTGTCGTGGGGCGCTCTGTAAAAAAAGGAATGAACAATTTTTTAATACCATGTTTGATAAAGCAAATTCTATTACAGAAATAAATCACTACAAACGTGAGCTTGCTAAGCTTTCGCCTGAAGAAATTAGGGCTAAGTATAGAACCCTTTTTTATGAAATATTGGACCATATTTTAATAGAAATGACACTAAGATTTCAAGACTGTGAAAAACTTACTTTGGCAGGTTCTGCTAAATTTTTCGAATATAGTTTAAATTTTCCGACTGGCCCGTGTGAAAATTGGTTACAGTTATATGGAGAAATATTTTCAAGAAGTCAACGAATTAAAAATGAGCTTGGTCTTATTTTAATAAAAATAATTTAATATAAAAAAAATTAATAAAAATAAATATATTTTTACCGAAGCATATAAATTGTTTTCCCTTATTTGGACAATACCGTCGACAAGTGCTTTAGTGGAAAGAGGTTTTTCTTGCTTCAAATGTGTAAAAACTTATTTAAGAAACACAATATCTCAAGAAAGACTTACTTCTCTTGGCAATATTTCAATTCAAAAGTAATTTCGGGAGGAGATTAGGGAAACTCATCTATTTTATGAGGATGTTATAAATAAATTTGCTGCTATGAAGGATAGGATAATTGATTTAGTATACAAAATTTAGGTAAGTCGTAAAAAAATATTTTACCCCCGCCACATATAAAAAAATTCTGGACAAAAAATTATTGCGATATTCTCTTGCTTCATTTGCACTTCACTTACTTTTTCACCCGCGAGCCGCCACTGAGTTGTTCAGAATTTTTAGTAGAGAACAAATTGCATATATTTAGAGAAATTTAATTAAGTTAGTGTAAATAAATTAATCCATAGATAATTTTATTTAAATTTATAATTTCTTACTTTTACTGCTCATTTTTTTAAATGGCCTCATAATATAATGTCAATTTAATTATTGCAGAGCAATTACATTTAAACACAAGAACGTTTATTTTTGCACAATAAATTAATTTTTGTTAGTGCTGAAATCAGTAAGCAATTTATCATTTAAATAATCTATTCGCGCTTCTTCTTTTTAAATGCTTGATTAATTATTAATTGGATTTTTATTTAACATTTAAATTGAAGAGAAAGAAAAATAACAAAAAAAATTCAGGGCTATAAGTAAGGTTCTACAACTTAAGAGTCTAAAACAAAAATACGTGAAGGCAAAACAAGAAAAGGGCATTTGTAAACCAAGCCCTGCCGTGCAGTGGCCGTGTGTTTGCATTTAATGCGTTACCTAAAGACGGTTCTGTTTCATTAATGCGAACATCAATCCGATGCATTCAAAGGCCAAAGGCCAGTGCTGTTTTTTAATAACAACACAAAAGGGTTACAGTCATATTCATTTCATGTAGACGACCCCATTTCGCCGTTATGGCTTAATTTTAAATGCGATGAACCGAACGATACACCTAGTGAGCGGCGTGCGTGGGACGCCGCCTTATCTCTCTAATGAGAAAAGTAAATACGGACAAATTAAAATAATGAGAGGTGAAATTATTAATAATGTGCTTCTGTGCACAAGGTTTGTATTTTTGTATTATTTACGTAAATTGTTTTATAATTCAAAATGCGCTACCAACTAGCGTGATATGGTATTAAAAATGTAAGGATATTTTTATAACCAAATAATAAAAGAGAAGAAGCTGTATAAATTGCTATTCTAAACATTCTTACAACCGTTATATAGCTTATGCCAAGTGCCAAATGACCATTACCTTATACATTAAAATTCCCTGGTAAATATTGTATTAACGATTATAAAAGAGTTTTATAAACATCTATAATACCTTTACGCATCTAAGTAACAGAGCTCGTATAAAGCTAATAACTTCGATTTTACGTATAATCTAGTTCACAAACCAAAAATTGTGTTAATTCTTCCTACTGCTAGTAAAAATATCAGTGCTAGCTTTACTTTTCGGTCACGATCTCGGGAACGGTTTCAGATCAACTTCCAATATCTCAACGTATCGTTTAACGCACAATAACTCTCCAAAAAAATTGAAATATTGATAAGAAATTCTCCGAAAACATTCCTTTCTGTAATCTTCCGACCCTCAAAAAACCTTTTATTTTTAATTATACTAACGTAAATCTAAGCCCAAAATTTTCATTACCATCCCCTGTTAATGATCTACCACTGCAAACAATTATAAAAGACTTGGTTATATCAGCACAGGGGTGAAACGAAGAAAAAAAGTGCCGATATTTTGCCAGGCTAACAGTAATAAAACAAATTAAACATTTAAATTATACAATAATATTCTCAAACAATACAAAGAGACTAAATGTTTTTTAAAAAAATCATTCAGAGATAATATGTCGAGCAGATAAGAGGAATAGTACTTATGTCGATGCGATGAATGAAATGTTGAATGATAGCAGTATTTATAAAAAAATAAGTTATAGCCCATCATCGATATATCAAAGCCGGTGCAATTTACTAATTAATGAAACTAACGAGCTAGGCTAGGAGTAATGTAATGATTTGATTAGATTAAAAAATTATGCCTCTGCCCCGCGTAAATTATATGGATTAAGAAAAACGCATAAACAGGGAATAAACATGAGACCTGTTGTAAGCTGTATCAACTCTCCAGCTCATAAAATAGCTTCTCTCTTGCATGACATTTTAGCTCTAGTCACAACCACTTTTCGGTACAATATAAAAAAACTCGTTTGATTTCGTATAATCTATAACAAGTACTATTTTGCCTCCAGATTATATTCTGGTCACTCTGGACGTTTATTCACGAATATACCTAAAATGTTGGTAACAGGAATAATCAATAAATATAAACGTCATATTTCTGCATATACTAACTACACACGAAATAATAATAAAATTAGATAACCTTTGTTTTTATACCAGTTATTTTACAATTAGAAATCAATTCTACCAACAACTGGATGGCAGTGCTATGGGTAATCCAGCTAGCCCTGTACTGGCTAATTTTATAACGAATTTTGTTCCTACAGAGGTTTGTAAAAAAATTACTGTTAATATACCCTTTTATGTACGTGTACGTAGATGATACAATTATGGCCATACCAAGACATAAAAATAAAGAAATTCTGGAAATTTTCAATAGCCTCAATGAGAAAATTCAGTCTAGAATAGATGCAGAAAACAACAAACAAATACCATTTCTAGATCTTTTGCTAATTAGGAGTGACGATGGCCATGTAAAAACAAATTGGTATATGAAACCTACTAGCTAGTGTAGAATTCTCAACTATTATTCTTATTATACGAGCCAACATAAGGTATCATTAGTAATTTGATTTATCGAGCAAAGTCAAGATTTCTGGGAAGACAATAAAATAGAAATAGCTCGAAAAAATAACTACCCGACAAAATTTGTTAACCAATTTTGAAATAAATTTAAATACAAGGATAACAGAAATGTGAATGGTGAATCATACATTATTCAAAATTAATTGAAGAAACATAAATATTTTCGATTTCCCTTTATGCATGGCTTATAATCAAAAATAAAAAAAGTATTTGATAATAAGGATGCTTTTATAACATAAACACAACAGCTAATTTATTTTCCAAACTTTACATACACCTAATTTCCTAATTATTATATTTTACACCACAGAGTGACCTGAAAAAATCAGAGACACCAAACAATAAAATGCCCTTATTCCTTCGCAATCACATATTCAGTCACATAAGTCGTACATATTTTTACTAAAATAACGTTGTTTTTGTCTTTACTTGTCTGCCGAATTTTAAGTTCCGGCAAAGGTCGACATCTGGCCTTAAATTCGAGACATTTCTCAAAGTTCAGCTCACTGGCGGCTTTTGAAGTCTTAAGATTCTAAACCACTGTGGCTACCCTTATTAAAAGCATTAATTTTTTCAATTAATTTAAACCTCAAAATCAACAAACATATTTTGAAAATAAAATAACTTCTATAAAAATACGCAATCGTAACCACAACCTATCACACGATTCACATTAAACGCATCAACTGACAAAAATGTCTAAGTTTCCTCGGCGCGACTGTTAACCCAAAATTTGCCAACGTAAGCCTATATTTCCAATGCGCCCCTATGCTAATTCAGCCGGGAATACTCGGGAAAAACTCGCCTCCGTTTATAACCACGAGGTCATCGCGGGCCGCCAGCTTCGTGGTCCAACGATACGAAACCTTCGCTGGAGATCGCTGTGCGAGGAATCTATAGTGCGACTGCCGCGGAATCAGCATGAACATTCAACGAGTTTACACGCTTAGAATAATAGAAGGAATTTCCAAATATAAAAGAAATTAAAAAAATATAAATTACTTATTATTTTATGTTTGGAAATATTTATTGGGGGGTCATTGACCATATGACCTAATGGAGGAGCCGCCACTGAAACAATCGGAGTTTATTTATAGCATTCCTTGTTCATGTGACAAATCATATACAGGACAAACCAAACAGTATTAAGAAAACCGTATTAGGCAACATAAATATGATTGCTAAGAGAAATATAAAAACAAAATTGAAAAAACGGCACTTGCTCAACATCATTTTGACACCGGTCACAATTTCATGTTTGACAAAGTACAGGTTTTAGAGCGGGAAAGTAACTTTTACGTTCTGGAAATGATTTTTTATTCAAGTCAACCATCATACTACAGTAAACCACAGAAGTGATGTTATTACTTTAAATAATGTATATCATCTCCGAAGCAGAATCTGATTAAAATAAAAGCACCTAGTACTGTTTACTAATAATAAATATTTTTATAAAAAATTTATATATATTTATATATATATATATATATATATATATATATATATATAAAAAAATATTTAAAAAATTTAATAAATAAATAAAATTATTTGTTATAATAAAAGTTTGAATACCATTTTTGACGAATATAATTTTATGTATATTTGCAATTAATGTATATATTTGTGAATTTGCGTGTGTGTGTGTGTGTGTGTGTGTGTGTGTGAAGTCTTGTAAATATGTAAATTAAAATAGAACCATTCAACAGTTATCGTATCCGGATTGCGTTTCAAGAGATTTTACACAAACTGACAACGTCGCAATTTCCTAGTTGTAAAAAATGTCTACAGGTGCACCAACAATAATAAAGGATACTAAACTATTAAAGCATGCCCTTACTTGGTTTCTTGAGGTTTATACTTAAGAGTAAGAATTAAAGTAAAGAACACAACTCATGCATAAATCACGTTAGGAGTACGCGCCAACATGGTTCCCCTATTTTTCACATTCTATCGACCAATGTTTGCGATAAAACAAGAAGTGGGGATGGCCCACCCCAAGCCGTGGCCATTTGTTGGCAAATGCCAGTGACGGCGTGAGTTTTCGCTTCCCGCATAAGGAAATATCATAAAATCGTGAAAAAATTATCGTTCTGGATTTTTACAGATCCTCATTTTTTTCCATTACTGTCGGTCGGTCGGTCTGTTCCGGTATAGCTAAAAAATCCACTTACTCGATTAATTTTATTTAATTTTCCACAAAAATTACGTCTGATATAAAAAAAAAATTGGTAAAATATTGATATGAATTCAATATGGCGAAACAAAATGACGACCTGTTAAAATATTTGATTTACGAAAACGAAGAAATGGGCCATGCTTCATTATCGTTGACAAAAAGAAGGATTCTTACCTATTCCTGAATGAGGCAAATAGGTATTTTTACAAACTTCAAAGAAATAATCGTTCTTTACTTCACTATCTAAAATCAAACCAATAAGTTAGGTAAGTTTAAGAGGAAATTAGTTATTTATGTATTATTAAACTTAAGTTTTTAGTTGTTTGCCTTATGTCACTATCATTTTCTATTTGTGATATTCAGAAAAATTATTTGTTCAGTTGTTGAAAATGTCATCTTAAACCTGTAACTGTCAAGTTAGGCCTTGTCTAAAGTTAAACCTCTCTAGTAAATACGGGTGTTAGTGTTTTAAACTAAAATCAACGCTTTTAACGTGCTTTTATTGGGTTCCTATTCGTCTGATTGTATGTTTGTATGCCTGGTTCACATCTTGGAACGGATTTTTTAGCACTTCCATTATCGATTATTTTCAAAATTGACATGCATACACTTTCGAATATAAAAAATCCGAATTTTTTTAGTCAACGTTTAGAAATCCAAAATGGCGGCGCCAATACGGCCGACGAATTTTGTTACTTGTGTAGCCAAAACTGAAAATCAGTACCTAGGAAAATTTAGAAGTGTCAGCATTTAAAAATTCAAAATAGTGGTGTCAAAATGACAATGTCAACAGGTCGGACGGATGATTTTAACATTAATTGTGGGGATTATTTAAAAATGCACAACAAAAATCAAAATGGTGGCGCCAATATAGCGAACGAATTTTGTTATTTGTAGAGATTCGGTTGAAATATCAGTATCTAGAAGTATTTAGGAGTAAAAGTTATGAAATTTTAGTCAATATTTGAGCATTAAAAATGGCGGCACCACCATAGCAGACTAATTTTAAAATTTTTGCAGATTTGATTAAAACTCGTCATTTAGGGGTACCCAAGACTGCACATCCTGAATTTTTGTCAACATTTTAAAAATTCAAGATTGTAATGCCAACATGGCGGCGGAATTTTAACGTTTGTATGGATTTGGCTGAAAGAAAGTAGGAATTCGAATACATTTTATATAAATATTTCAAAAATGAGAGTAGGAATGCCTAGAATGCGAGCGAATTTTAATATTTATACAGATTTGATTAAAAATCGATATTAAGAATGAGCAATTCATACATTTTTAGTAATAAATATTTAAAATGGGGATGTCATCAATCAATCAATCCAATAAGTACTTTTTTCAGATATTTTTAAACATTTAATTAGGCCACCGTTTTGTTACCCCATTTTGAATTTGTCTCAACATTTTTACCGGTTCATCCCTATATAATATTTGATTTTTGAGCAAAATTTGAACATAATCGATGTAGTATTTTTCTGCATTGACACACAATATTTTATTAGGCCGCCATTTTCTGCAAAATTTGGATAAAATGGATAAGCAGCTTCTTAGTAATATTTTTGTAACATTTCAATAAACCGCCATTTTGTTCAGCCATATTGGATTTTTACCAAAATGTTACCACGTCATCGTCATATAACCTTTAATTTTTAACCAAAACTTGAAGTAAATAGGGCAAGCAGTTCTTGAGCTTTGTCGCGGACAGACATACAGACTAACCGACGGAACTGAGAAACATGTTTTTTTGTAACTACAATACTTTCCTCTTACGAGGAAAGTAAAAAAAGCGAGCGCTATTAGATACGAATAGAATTGCCAATTGTCATATTGTTTTTCCATGTTAATAGCTAAAATTTAAAAAATAAAAGAATTTTTAATATCCTAAATCTTAAATTCTAACCAGTTTAGAACATGTTTACGAACACATTTTTACTTTTAATACCCAAAGAATCACCATTTAAATTCCTTTACCTGACAACACTTATATAAAAAAACTCAAGTGAAAATTAAAAAAAGGCGCGAAATCATCAGAAACTTTATTATTTCCCCTTTTTTTGAGCTTGAGACGCCCTTCGACTATTTTAATATAGTATAGGTATATTCTATAATTATTTTAATTCTCTGATAGGAAAAACTATTATAATCGGTAAAAAAATCACCTCAGAGTCTTTTTTGTATCATTTTGCTTCTGAAGATTCTCACACGATCCCCGACGAAATAAACGTTCTATTATACTGAACCGGATTGGTCAATACGTCATGTGACCCAAAATAAGCGAATAAGGTATCTTCCATTAGACATGTCTCCTGGAAAGGAATTCTTGCTGTTTACTTAGTGATTAAAAGAAAATTGCAAACTTAAACCGCCATTTTTTTACAAACTCACATTGCCTCACCATAGTTAGGTCAACTAAAGCTCCTAGTTTCGCAATGTCCAAGATAAAGTAAATAAAACTTATTTGTTAAATATTTAAAAAATGAATGTTCTTCTAATGTCACCGCACCTTTAGAACGCTGCTTCTTGAAGTAATGCAACATATAATTAGAAGATTTCACCCATATCAACAAATACACAATAATACATTAAAACACATGCAATAGTGACGCTAAGAAAAGCTTGGTATTAGTAGACTATTATACTTTTTTACTATAAGGATCCCTTATCAATGAAAGTGGGATGGTCTAATACCACAGTGGGATGCTCTTATACGTGGAGTTGTCGATTGGGTTTGCCATAGCTAACTAAAACTCTTGTTACTGGTGAAATCTGATCTGAGACTTTGGGTATTTTAGTTTGTATTTTACTATTTTGCAATAAAAGTAATTTCTTTATACTGCTTAGAAACTAATACTAGAAATACATTACTATTCTTTGTATGAAAATTTTATTGCATCATGTTTAAACATATTCACCGTAATATAAATTGGTATAAGCATTGGTGTTCTTCTTCTGTGCATTGGCATCGTCGTACGATCGACCTTATACTGTGAGGTAATCTTGGCAGTGGCTAAATATGTAAATAATGAACTCTATTTTTATTCTTCCTCTAAGGGTTTAAACTCGTGGCAGATATGTGGTTCTAACGTAACAATGTTGTCATTTTATTGAATACTCGAAAATTGGTTCTCATATTTAAATATATATTAAATTAAAAATAGAAATATGGCATTTAGTGCATTTTCTTTATAAATTAGTAGACTGATATACATGTGTCTCCATTGTCTTTTTATGCAGATTTCCGACTAACTAATTAACAAATGATTACAAGTTTTATGCGTAACATGCTCTAAACGTTATTAATGTAGGTAACCAGATTTGATACCAAAAAAGAGAAAAAAAATCATACTTAAAAGATTGTTTGTCTAACTTTATTTCTTTGTCTTTACAAATGATCGTTTTTTTTAGCCTGAGGAAGATGCAACCACGCATCGGAACGTTGCTTATATAATAAAAGAGTTATATCGAACGCATTCGTCTGTTTTTTCCGCTATGCTTTCACCCAAATTATATTTTATTTAACTCGATGGAGCCAGGGTTAGGTACAGGCGCCGCCTCATCTATTACACTTCAAATATTTTTGTCACCACTCGTGAGAGCTCTGTTGTTTTTCCATATTGACCGCTCAAGATCAAAGAACTAATAAAACTCTTAAGATTCACCGTTTTATGACCATTATTAATTTAAATCACAGGTATGTTATGGTGATCCAAAACATATACATATTTAAATGTTTGAGCCTATAATTAAAATACATATTGTCATATTATGTAAATGTTTAACTCGTGTAAAGCCCATTAAGTCACTTATAACATTCCTTTTATTACAGCGCCAAACGTATTTATATAGTCTTCTGCGTGACCTGATACGTTCAATTTATATTCTTAAATCTGAGTTAAATTCAGTAAAAAGCGTTTTAATAATGTTCTGCATTAGATAGGAACAAGACACTTAATTAGTGTACACAGAGGCAAGAACACTTGATATAATGGTAATGACAAGTTAGGAACACCACTCTTGTCTGGTTTTATCTAATAACCCCCACTTTATAGGTTAAAATTGTGGGTTTCTCATGCGGCGCACACTGACACTGTCCATGTACACCCAAATTATAGGTTTTCGGTTTTAAGACACCGAGAATTTTTAATCAAGAATGCCATGGGTTATTCTTAAAGAATACAAATTTTGTTCTGTTTCCGCTATGTTCAATAAAGCAATAAATTTCCATCCTTTTAAAATTTTTATCTCTTGTTGGTTGACATCCAACTATGTTAGAAATTTACTTTTACAGGTTCAAAGGCGCATTTACCTTTTGTTTATAATTTTAAGTGACGATCGGGCCGAGAGTAACCACGACAGGGAACGAGTCTTTACGCGTGTTCCGATTGTCTATGCTAGGTTATCCCATTTTCGCCACTTTCGCGGGGTATCTCCCTTATTTTTAAAGATAGATGGTTGCAGCTCTCGCGAGAGGTTACTTTTTTTGTAATATTAAAGATGGTGCCAGCAGAAATTTCATAGCCATTTTGGTTTTTGAGATAGAGGGCGTTCTTGAAAATGTTGCATTTTAAGGCACCCCTCGTATCCCACTATCTGATAACTTTTCAAACGGTGAAACATGTTATACAGGGTCAGGTCAAAAAGTTATCGGACCCTACTTTATTTTATTTTATTAAATGGGACACCCTGTATCCTATTAGTAGGTAGTATAAGAAAAAATCTAAAATTGATAGATCCAGAGATTGAGGGGGCCATCTTACAAGTCCATGGGTACCAATTCATCTTTGAGGAAAGTTTAAAAATGCCCCTAAAAGTACAGAGTTGTGGTTTGAGGCATCGTCTTGTTGAAGATAAACGGCATTATAAAGTGCCCCCTAAAAATTAAATGGTGATTTTCTGCCGTTCCGTTTCTTGTATTATGGCGATTGAAAATTGAAAATTCCCACACTTGAAAAATAAGATTCATCCGATCAGATAACGGTGTGGATTTGTTGTTGAACTATGTGGAATTTATTACAGTGAAACTTATATTTTTGCAAATTTTTTTGACCATCAGACTTGGATACACCAGTTGCTTCCTCTGTTTGCTGGCAAAAAGATGAAGGCGTCGCTACTACATAACCGAACACGTTTATTTCTTTTCTCTCTCTTGTTTGGTGTATGCTTTAGGACGGCGATGGATAAATCATCCGTACTCGAGTAAATTTAATTTAAGATGGGTAAATATGCTCGGAAAAGTTGCTTTTCTCTGGATATCTAATTTGAAAAAGAAGAACTCCTAAGGTATTATTCTAACCATAGCGCTCAAAATACGTTTCGTTTGTGAATATAATTCCGAAGCTTCTTGGGGATTTTCATTAGAGTGATATGTGAATATATTATAATTTTCTAGACCGCCATTATTGTAAAAAAAAAATTAATTAAATGTTGTATGTAGTTAAATAGAAAAACCAAAACAACAAAAATATTTCATTAATAATAAAAAACTAATAAAAAAAATGTTGCTTCTTGTTCCAGACAAATTAGGCATAACCTACTACCTACTAATTGAACACAAAAGAAAATTTGGGAAAATCTCGAATTTTGAGCTTGTTTTTCAAAACAACTGCATACATTAATATATTTTGGAAACCCCACATTATTCTTAACAAATTTAAAGAATAATATACAGGGTGTTCTTTTTAAAAAAATAATGTAGGCTCTGATAACTTTTTGACCTGACCCCGTATATTTATTCTGAAAGCGGCACTGAATGTTACGAAAAAAGTCATATAAAAAACAGTTTTCACCTTTTTAATAAATTGTCAGGTAGTTGGGATATGAGGAGTGCCTGAAAACGCAAAATTTTGAAAAACGCTGTAGCACATATCGCGAAAACCGCAATCCTCTGTCTTTAAAAATAAGGGAGATACCCCGCAAAAGTGCCAAAAATGGGATACCGTGTACATGCGTCAACCAAGTTGTATTGCCGTCAAAACAAATTCCTTAGTTTTGCTGTGTTAGTCAGCATACATATGTTTTGAACTCTTGGGAAATGTCGGGTTACTCTAGTGCTTGTTCATCTAAAACTGGCAATTAATCAAAATGTTTATCGTGTTCCGGAATTTAATAACAGTCAGGCATTTTTCTATGAAGAATTATTTTCTTTCAATTTTAAAATGTGTTAATCCATACATTTTTTCAGTATAGTGAAACGTTTCGCTTTACTCAAATTATTAATAAGCGTAAATAGATTTATATCACATATCAGAGGGCCAGATTAATGCATTAATTATTATGCTGGGAAAGATTTTTTCAAAAATACTCACTCTTCTAGTTCTATTTAGAGACATTATACCAATTATAGTTAGCTTATTGTTCTTTCGACTGGACTTTTGGGTAAAACTACTTTGATATTTATCACTATACAGGGTAAAACAAATTCGATGCTTACCATTAGGATTTTGGAAACCGTAAGAGATAAATACACTTTAAATTGGGTTTTTCTGATGTTATTTGTTATGTGTTATGTGTTATTATCTCTACAAAGTACCGGCTTCAGAATTTATATTCGAGATTCCGTTTTTGGGACCCCATCGTCAAATTATTTTTTTTAAAATACGAAACTTTTATTTTATTTTGTAGGAGCTTTTGACCTCCTTATACCAAATATGTATCACATTCATCAATACTGTTAGATTTTCTATTAGATAAGATACTATAGCTCCATCTCTTTTAGGAGGTCAAGTAAGTTTATAAAAAAATTGAATAAAGAATCTAGTCTCGTAATTTAAAAAAAAAATGATGGAAATCCGATCCGGTAAAAAGTCAAATTTAAATTCTAAAAATACTATTTGTGGGGGAAGAAAACCTGCAAATAAAAAGTTAACTTTATTTCCATCTATCTCAATAATTAACACCAAAAACACAAAATATATATTTATTTCTAAATTAATTGACTATTTCTAAAATTTCTATGTTAACTAATTTTATGGGAATGGTATCTTAACATCGTTCTTTCCTAGTTCAAAAAAAAAAAATCGGTAAACTGGCCTTTATACATATAAAACAGTTTATCCATATAGTTATCTGGTAATAAATTAACACATTATATTAATATCAATATGTGTCAATTTTTTTTGTTACAAGGAAAGTTCTGTTAAAAAGGATTTCAAAATAGAGGAGGTTATCAATTTGACCCTATGTATTTTTTATGTATGAACATCGATTACTCCGCGATGATTTTACCAATTTGGGTAACATTTTCAGGGAATATTCAGGATATTACGGAGTGTTCCCATAGCAATCAAATGTAAAAAATGACGAAATGACGCCATTTTTAATTACTTAAGCGAGCGTCCGTGCCAATATATATTGCGTTCACCATATCATCAGGAAAAAATATGCATGTTAATATCGTGTTTCATTTGGTTTTCGGGGTTTTTAATATAATGTTATTATCTTTTTAAAAAAAAATATAAATGTACTCTGGCAAAATGGCATATGCAAAGGACCCTGTAGCTACTTATTTATTTTAAAATTTAAAACTTTTTATAAATAGAATTGAACACATTGAAAATTAGACTTATGAAGGTGTCACAGTAATAAAGACCGTATATATTTAATGTGGTATATAATATATAAATATCTGTTTGTGATTAATTTAAATTTTCAAATAAAATATTATTTTTTACGGTTCTATATTTTTATAAAAAAAATTATTGTACCCAAGTACCCAAGACTTACCTTATAAAAAATTACAAATACAATTTAAACAAATAATACAATAAAATTATTACCAAATAGATGTTTGTTTATAAAAGGGAAATTTTGTAATCGTGAAAAAATCGCCCTCTCAGATTTTTTCAGATCTTTACGCTTCGAGATCCCTACATTTTGGTAAAAATCCAATATGGCAAGACAAAATGGCGGCCTAGTGAAATGTTAAAAAAAAATATTACTAAAAAAGTACTTATCCAAAGTATCTCAAATTCTGCATGAAAATCAAATATTATGTATGAATAAACTGGTAAAATTTTGGTACGAATCTAAGATGACGGAACAAAATGGCCGCTTAATAAAATATTTAAAAATTCAGCCTGAAAAAAACTGGTTAATAAAATGTTTTCAAATTGTGTGCCACAACTAATTGTGGTATAGAGAGGTAATGTAAAACTGTGGTATTAATTCAAGATCGCGGAACAAAATGGTGGTCAAATAAAATGTTTGTAATCTGAAAAAGTCACTCTCTTAGCTTTTACACATAGCGTCCATAGATGCCAAAAGACATGGTTTATCAATTCTGTTGGTGTGTCTGTCGGTTTGCCTGTCAGTTCGCGGCGTGGCTTAAAAACTAGTCATCAAATTGTCATATCAAGATGACCTGGTAATATTTTGGTAAAAATCCAATATGCCGAAACAAGATGGCTTTCTAGTGAAACATTAAAAAATGTATTACTAAAAAACTAAATATCCAGTTTACCTCCAATTATACACACAAGTCAAGTATACATAAGAATGAACTGGTAACATTTTGGTACGAATATGATAGAAAACAAAACGGCGGCTTAATGAAATATTTAAAAAATCAGCCTGAAAAAACTACTTATTAGATTAATTTAAAATTTTGTGAAAGCATTAAGTGTGATATAGAAATTAATTGGTAAAGTTGTGTTACGAATTCAAGTTGGCGGAAGAAAATGGCGGCCATAAAAAATCAACGTAAAAAAATCTTATTCAATTGACTTTCGATTTTGCAGGAAAATTAAATGTGATATACGGGTTAAACTTCAACACATTATACACACATTACGCATGACGTAACAAAATCGCGGTATGTGTGAATGTAAAAACAACTTATTGAATGTATTTTAAATTAGGCCCAAAAATCAGCTGTCGCATAGGTAGAAATTGATGAAATATTGGTAGATATCCAATATGATGGAAGGAAAATTCATAACGAGGGAGGTTCAGGGTAAAGGAAATTTACCGATTATTTTCTTCATATTCATTTTGAATATATTTTCTACTGTTTTTGCTAAACTTTTATATTGTGTTTTTCAAGCCGAAAATCACAGTGCTCCTGAATAGTTATATTGCGCATTGCCCCATTGCCAAATAAAATAGTATATTGTGCAACAAGTTTAGAAACTGACTCTTTGCACACGAGTGTGCAAAGAGTCATTTTCAAACTTGAAAATCAGAAAATAAAAATAAAAATACAATTTTGATTATTTTTATTCTTTCAACTTTGACAAGACTGTGAGAAATTTTTTCAAACACCGTGTGAAAACTTTTCACACGCTTATGTCAAAATGAAATTATATGAGCTTGCGAAATGCTATTCACAAATCTTAGAAGGCTATAGCAGCAAATATTTCCCATAAGCAAGCTGTCAAACCAATAATTGTTGCAGAAGGTTTACACAATTTCTTATATTTAAAATGGAAAAAATTAATAAGTACGGCTTTTGTAAATTTTGCGAAGAAATAGAGAAACAACACCGTAAATTGCCACTTTTAAAATATTTAGTAAAGGAAGCTGGTATAGAACAATTGGAGGAGAACCTGTTTAAGAAGATACAAGAAACCCTTCTTGATAACCAACCATCGTTGAACCGTTTGGGGAATACAAAAAGAAATAAAGTGGTGTCAAAATACTATTTATACGTTCTCAAACATCGAAATTTTATGATCAGTACTGCACTATCTATTCACCTATGCGACGAGAAGATGTGTATCAAGAATACCATGAAATATTACATAATTTATTAAAAATATAATTAGTAATATATCTGCTCTTATTTTTCAATTCTGTGTTGGATTTATTTGAGAACATTGAGAAATTCAAAATCACACTCAACACTTTGAAATTGATGATGCATATGTTCCGCGATAAGGTAAAAATGAAACAGGACTCGTTAGCTTGGTTGGTTAATACATTGTCCCGGTAAGTCCTGGGTTCAAATTTCAGTTGAGGCGAATTATTTTTCTTAAAATTTTAAAAATATTGCCTGCACGGCGCCAAACCTTTCAAAAACAGTAACATATTTTTTTCAATTTTTTATGTGTTAGTGTTTCAAAAATGTATTAAAACTACATTTCCTAAAATTGTAGTAACTTCGTGGTGGTTATAGGGAGTATATACTGTTATAAAATTTGCTATTTATTTAGTAACTCAAATTTATTCAAGATCAGTTATAAATTCAGCATTTTTCTAATATAACATCAAACGTAAAAAAAATAAAATTTCCTATTACTTTAGTAAAATAAAGTTATTCAAGATCACTAATTCAACATGTTTCTAATTCGATATGGAATGTCTTATTTTACTAAAATCCAATCTTAATATATTTTTAATATTAATTTGATAAAGGATAAAAGAAGATGTACAAATTTCATATGAAAATAAAATGTCCTATTAATTTAGTAACACAAATTTATTCAAGATCACTAATTCAACATTTTTGTAATCCGATAAAGAATGTTTTATTTTAGTAAAATCCAAGGAAAATATATTTTTTAAAATCCAATTGATAAAGGATAAAAACGATATGCTTTTACGTACGTCACATCAAATTTTATATGAAAATCCAATTTCCTATTATTTTAGTAAGACAAATGTATTTAAGATAACTAATTTAACATATTTTTAATCCGATATGGAATGTTTTATTTTACGAAAATCCAAGGAATATATATTTTTTTAAGAATAATTTGATAAAGGATATAGAAACGACATGCTTTTACCAACGTCACATCAAATTAGATATTAAAATGAAATTTCCTATCATTTTAGTAACACAAATTTATTTAAAATCACTAATTTAACTTGTTTCTAATCCGATATGGAATGTTTTATTTTACTAAAATCCAAACAATATATATATTTTTTATGGCTAATTTGATAAAGGATAAAAACGATATGCTTTTACGTCCTTTTCATCAAATTTCATATGAAAATATAATTTCATACTATTTTAGTAACGCAAATTAATTTAAGATCACTAATTTAACATGTTCCTAATCCAATATGGAATGTTTTATTTTACTAAAATCCAAGGAATATATATATTTTTCAAGTTTAATTTGATAAAGCATAGAAACGATATGATTTTACGTACCTCACATGTTACATCAAATTTCATATAAAAGTGAAATTTCCTATTACTTTAGTAGCACAAATTCATTCAAGATCATTAACTCAACATGTTTCTAAAGCGATGTGAAATGTTTTATTTTACTAAGATCCAAGGAAAATACATAATTAGAATGAGAATAACAACTGACACTACAAATTAATACGTGCCGAACTTTATTCTTTGTAGACATTTTTATTACCTATTATTTAAATTTTAGTTTGAATTCGTGTGAAATTTTCTTACCCAATCTCCCACGCGCTTGAATTAATAATCCGATATTTTCCCGTACACAATTTTCCTTTGAAAATTATCCCTCAGTTCGACTCGGAATAATTTTCGAAAAATCTGTACTCGAAAAATTTCTGGAAATAATTGAAACATTAGGGAGATTATAAAGCGAAAATGGCAAGAGGTTAATTTTAACAACAAAAGTACAATTCACGATTAGGCTAGATTTAAACAATTAGGTACATCACATAGTTTATTCAATCACAACAAAATCTAACAAATTATCTAACGTTAATAGCGCAAAATATAAAGTAAAGTAGCTCTATTTGAAGTTATAATTTATGGTTACATTTGTACAGTTTTGGAAACTGTGTGCTGGCATATCATGTTTACAAAAACAAATTTTTTTGAAAAAGTAAGATTAAACATTGAAACAAAAGAAATTTATAGATCGTCTACAGAAATTTCTTCTAGCGTCTGGTGTATGTTATGTTCTCCGTTATGTTTGGTGTGAACATGAAGGAACCGGCTCCAGCGGGGAAGTTTCAGATTCTTTGCAATTCATGTGAGGACCAGGACGTCGAAGTTTGGTCTGCAGATTCTGCAATTTTGTTTGCAATTTTTAATTTATTCCCAATTGAATCGTCTATGTATCCTTCAGCCACTGCACTAGAACGCCATCCCCCATGGCGTTTAAGAGTTAGTAAATCCTCACCAGGATTAACGAGTATTGTTGCCAATAAACGCCGAAAGCAATGGCCTGTATATTCGCTCGGGCTGGGCAGTTTCAAAAAATTGGCTATTTCTGTAGCCATGCGTCCAAATTTATTGATGCCTACAGCTTGTCTAGTGCATTTTCCATTTTGATAATTCAAGAAAAATCTGTTTTCGGATATATTACTGGGTCTGAGATTGGCAAACTTTTTACGTATATTGTAGAAGTTTCCAATCAGAATAAATGATCTAGGTATTTTATTTTTTGTGTTTATTAACTTGATCAGCATAGCCGAATTTAAATCTTTGATGTCATTGACTGATAATTTATGCAATTCGTCACGTCTACAAGCTCCTGCTAGAACGATAGCAACTGCGGCCTGAAAGTTTATTGCGCTTTACTTTTAAGGTAGCTTTAAGCATAGAGAATATCGACCACAATGTGGATGCTTTGTATTTCTTCGATAGTTCTTCAAAATATACTAGCATCACATTTTCCGAACATGACTTTACATTGCTTCTTGCTTTCCACTGCTGAAATTTCATGTACGCGGTCTCATATTTCTATCTGGAAGTTTCCGGCAAAAGGTTTAGCGAGACGCTTGTAGCTTTTTCCTTTATTTCTGGTGGCGTACATTCAAATTCACTTTCACTCTCCATTTTTAGCACAACAAAAGGTGATTTTGGCAAAAAAATAAAATATTTTTGACAGATTGAAATTAAAATGAAAGTAACCAGGCAATCGAAAACCACGACCTACTTGACTCAAGCTTTAGTGACATTTGTGCTAGTCATCCATTGAGGTCAAACCTAAGCAAAACTGTGTGCAAAAATTTCACACAGCAGTTTTCACATATCATGTGAAATTAGTAATTTTCAGATCTTGTTTGGCGTGCGTTTTTAGACAGTTTTCATAGCAGTCGTAGAAAAATATATGACAATACATCTGTTTTATTAAAAAAATATATATATCTGATATTCCTTCAAATAGCAACAATTATATTTTATTGAGCCGCCATTTTGGGATAAGTAGTTTTTTATGAATAATATTTTAAACAATTTATTACTTCGCCATTTTAATAATAATAATAATAATAATAATAATAATAATAATAATAATAATAATAAATATCTTTTATTTCAAAATTAACATATATAAAAAAATACATTTTGTAAAAAAAATCACAAGAGCAAAGCGCAGTCTAGCCAGAAAGGCTACTCTACTGAACCCCGTTCTCATGGTAAAGGAGTTAGCAAATAACATAAATATTATTTCTTTCTTTCCATTTAACAACCACTAAAACACTCGCCATTAGTGAACCTCGAAATTAGTTAGTTAAAAAATAAACTAGAAAAAGATTCTCAGGAGTCCTCAGTAATAATATTTAAATTTTCATTTATCAGATTTGATGAATTAATGTAATCATTGTGATTGAACTGCAAAAAAATTTGAGTATCATCATCGTATGCTCGAATTTTGCAATATTTTAATGATTTTAAAATGTCAGAAGTGTAAATTATAAAAAATAGGAGTCCCAGACTGGATCCTTGAGGCACACCCGATAAAATTTGTATTTCATTTGAAAAAGAGTTATTGTGAGACATTTTTTAAAATCTATTTAAAAAATATGATTTTAAAAGTTGAAGTGGGTGTTCCTAAATACCATAGTTTTTTAATTTTGCTATTAATAAATGGTTAACGGTATCAAAAGCTTTGGAAAAATCAAGGAGAACCAATACACTACTAAGTTGCTTATCAATAGCCGTAATAATATCGTCAGTAACACCCATCAATGCTACAGATGTGCTAAAATCCTTTCTAAATCCGCATTGATTTTGCGATATAATACCATTTGTAACACAAAATTGATACAATTGGTTAAATAAAAATGTTTCAAAAATTTTTGATAGAATAGGCAATATACTAATTATTCTAAGATCACAGAACAGTTTTCCAAATGAGACTTTCCATTGGTGTGGTAATTAAACAGTCTATAAACAGGCTAAATTTTTTTGTTCCAAAAGCATTAGTACGTATTGACTGAATAATATCATCTTGGCCACTAAAAGAAAATGATATGTCGCTTTTAAAACTATGTTTTTTATAAAAAATTTCTTTTAATGAACAGTCAGAAATTTTGGACTTGGACAATCTTGGACTTGTACCAAAATTTTGCCAATTCATCCCCTTATCACAGATCATTTTTTACAAAATTTGGGGTAAATTGGATAAGCTGTTTTTTATAGACAATTTTTCTCATTTTATTAGACCGCCATCTTGTTCCGCCATATTTAATTTTTACTAAAATTAGCCAAACAAAAAAGGAAACGACAATAATGTCGCTTCTCTGTGGTGGTTATTCTCGAGATCGGGGTTAATCAATATCCGCAAATACATTTGCACCTGGAATGCATCGCAAATCAAAGATGTCACTTTCTGAATTTCTCACTTGTTTACAGTATCCCGCTTCAGGCGAAATCAAGTGCAAACTATTTATATAGCCTCGCCTAAAGCGAATGAGGAAACATATTTTCGAGCTATAGCTCGTCGCCTTTTATTTATATATCGTATCACATAAAGTCCTTTTATTGTAACTGCTATTGTTGTAGTACAGTAAATCCTCTTAAGCGGTTCTGCTTCCTCTTGGGCGTACAACCGATGGCTGTTGAAGGCGTTCGACCCTAAAACAAGGTGAACGACCGAAAGGCAGGTCTATATCGAAAGTAAACGTTGCCTCGACTACCAGGAGGCTTTTTCTTGTGCGTATGACCTTCAGGTAGAGAGCGTCCCGCCGATTTGTCCCGCTTGGACCGCAAGCACGAATCATCATCGAACTTCGGAAGAAATACTCTTATTTTAAGTTAACAAGAAACAAAAAACACTCAAAGATATTTTCCTGTAGCCGATCATTATGGTACAAATAATTTATTTGCTGCACTTGTACAAAACTAATTTTTGATAATAGTGGAGTCAATCTACCGGAAATCTCTCCTCATATTTTTTTTTGTATGTAAACATGTGACAGGATTACAAAGAAAGAAAATCATAAGTTTTTGCATTGCACGATGACGCTTTTTTTTTACTTTTATAGAAAAATGGCTTTTTGGACAATTTGTCTAACCAAGCCAAGCGTATTGAGCAATAGAGGCAGGTGAAGCCCCCAGGCCCTCTCTCTTTTATCTACCAACCATTAACCTTATGAAACCTTAACCTTAGCCAAAATAAAATTAATATAGTGTCTTATTTAAATGAGAATTTATTCGATTTTTACTTCCCTCGTAAAAGGGAATTATTGTAATCTTAAAAAAATCACCCTCCGAGATTTTTTCAGATCTTCTTTTCAAGGTTTCTGGAAGGCGAAAAACATGTTTTCTCAATTCCGCCGGTCTGTCTGTTCGCGGCATAGCTAAAAAACAACTTACTTGATAGATATCAAATTTTGGTCAAAAATTAAGGGTCATATGGGGATAACCTGATAACATTGTGATAAAAATTCAGTATGGCAAAATAAAACGGCGGCCTAGTGAAATGTTAAAAAAATTATTACTAAAAAACTACTTAGCAAATTTATATCAAATTTGTATTATATAAGAATCATCTGGTAAAATTTTGGAACAAATTCAAGATGGCGGTCTGTCTGCCGGTTTGTCTATCTGTCTGTCACTTCACGGCATAACTTAAAAACTACTTAAGCCATTGACCATTGAATTTTGAGTAAAAATTAAGGGTCATATGGGGATGACCTGGTAACATTTTGGTAAAATCCAACGTGGCTAAACAAAATGGCGGCCTAGTGAAATGTTAAAAAAGTATTACAAAAATCAAAAGGAATCAACAAAATATTTAAAACTACTTATCTCAAATTGTGTACATATCTTCAGAACAAAATGGTGGCTAAATAAAATATTTGTAATCGTCAAAAAATCACCCTCTTAAGGTTTACATATCCTCACGTTTTAGCATCCCTAGCCAAAAAATATGTTTTATCAACTCCGTCGGTCCGTCTGTAGGATTGTTATTTACCGAAAATTTTAAATACAAATTTATAATTTTAAGTTTTTTTTTCAAAAGGTCGGAAACGCCAAAACTGTTTTATATTTTATATATAATTTTTTTTTATAGGAATATTCTCGGGAGATAAAACAGCTTTTTAAAAGCGAAAATATATTTTTCCGAAACTATTAATATTTCTAAAAAATAAAAAAACACAATTATTTTTTTAACATATTTTTTTGCATATCGATTTGGGATTTTGTTATTTGGTCGGGTCTTTAATGATTTAAAAATATATACAACATCTAACGGCTGACAAAATGGTTTTTGTCTAATTTTTAAATGGCTTAAAATATTTATTTTGGGTTTTAGAAAATAGATGGAATCTTTGATGTTTCAGATTAAAATATTTGACAGTTTTTGTCAAGGATTTTGCGTACTACACAGTATCTTATAAAATATGTTTTTACATTAAGAGTTGACAGCTGTCACACTGTCAAAAATTGCAACATAATATGGGTCTGAAGCTTTACTTTCAAGTTAAGTTATCAAGTCAGAGTTGCTATTGCTTCCGTCCTCTAGAGAGGAGGGATGCCTATATATATATATATATATATATATATATATATATATATATATATATATATATATATATATATATATATATATATATATATAATATATATATATATATATATATATATATATATATATATATATATATATATATATATATATATATATATATATCTTGTTTCATTTGTGCTGTCAATTTTACTAATAAAGCATGGTATCGATAAATTGATATTTTGGTTATCATTTTAGTTTCTAAATGACATATTAATAAGCACTAGTATCTGGTGATATTTTTACGCACTTGACTTTTTTCACAATTCAGGTGTTTGATAATTTCTGACACTGCTAGTCTTTATCAGCTGTATTTTGATATTTGTATCATAAATAACTACGATTTTTTTATACAAATGAGAATTTGTCGTACTTTGCAACTTTTTATTAACATATTTTTATCTTTTGTTACAGGTAAGTGATCAATGAAACAACCTAAATAGTAAGTAAAACTTTTTTAATGGAAATGCCGCAAAACTGTATAACGATATTATCTTTTTCTACAAGCATGCGAAAAGTACAACTTTCACACAGTGTGAAAAACGTTGCTTTAAAAACACTAAAATGGGTAACAAAATGTCACTTTTCACATGCTCGTAGAAAAAATCTTGTATGACGTTCGTGTGAAAATTGCGGTTAGGCTACTCAAAACTTTCATATGCGTGCTCCAAACATGCATTTTTCACATTATTATCGTAAACTATTTTTGATATACCAGCGTGAAAAATGCATGTTCAAGTGACATTATTCGCACTGAAATGGTTGTGAAAAATACTACTTTTCGCATGCTCGTAGACAAATAGTTTTAATATACTACTGGCCAGGGGCGATAAACAACGGAAGACATTTTTTTACCACAAAAAAAAACACTGGAATATTTTCAGATTGAAATAGTATATTGAAGTGCTGTTTTCAAGATCTTTAAATCTGGTTTTTGACCATAAGGAAGTTATTTATACAGAGAGTAAAATTCGCGAAAATAAATTAGATTGTTTTTACTTATGCCAGGGTTATATAAATAATATTGAATTAGTGATAATAAATAAAATAAAAAACTTTAGAAAAAAAATGAAACTGACTTAAAAAATGCACTAAAAATAATAAAAAATAATATTTTTTACCATTTTGAAAAATTTGACGTTATGAAGTCGGCATCACACAAATTTTAAATTGCTTAATCACAAAAAGACATTTATGTATTGAGTGTTTATGAGTATAGGGACTAATTACTGTCCGATTTCATAAAATCAAATTTTCAATATGAAATATAGTTTTTTTTTAATTTTTAGTCGGGTTTATTATTTTATAAATATTTTTATTTGATCTTTTTGGTTCTATTTAAAGTATTCGAGGTCCAAATTTAAGATAAAATTTTGAACGTCCCTAATAAAAAGAAGCTATGGGTCCATTACGTATGAAATTTTGCCAATCATAGTACTAATATTATATAAAAAGCACCATCTATACATTTTTATAGAAATCAGCAATACACATTGTTAAACATTAAAAATAATTAAAAATTGAACTTCGAAGCATTAAAAACCCCGTTGGGGCGAGATTTAGGTAGTAAAACCTCATGGTACTCAATTTCTTATAATTATTATGTAAATTCTATTATATGTTTTCTATTCTAATAAAACATTTTGTGCTAAAGTAAGTACATCCAATATTTCCTAATGAATGCCAGAGAAAATTCGATTGATTTAACAAAAAGGTGTTTTTTACGTTTTCAGTTTACCCCTACGATTTAACCCCCCCCCCCGGTACAAATTAATTTAAAAAAAAAAGCTTGCTCACTCTTAATTAATTCTGAATGGCGGGAATTTGCTAAAAAGCCTTAAAAACGACAAGTCAGTATCTTATTTATGCAAAAATTAGTTAAATTCTTCATTGCAAAATTGGAAAACTATATTTTTCTAAAATATGAGTTCTAGTAAAACAGTCTGAAGAAGATAGAGTAAAATACTCTTTCAAATAGTCGAATTTTAGCAATAATATCAAAATTTTTCGGCGTTTTGACACTAAATTTTTGGATATCCACCTATGATAACTCTATTATATGGATAAATTACAATTTGTGTCATAATTTGAAACGGTGTTCGGAGTAGCGACAATTATGTGTAGAAAGAGTAAATCTCATTTCATACATCAAGTTTAATATTTTACGCACGGTAATTGCAATTGCTGTTGCGAGTTGAAAATGTGCATCTAATAGCAGCAATCCTTGCTTAAAAACGTAAATCTCATTTCATAGATTATGATTTTATGCCTTACAATAAAAAATCATTTACATCAGAAAATTTTACCTATATTGCTAGATAAAGGTAGTAGTGTTTGTATAAATAATTCTTGAATTATTAAATTATACAAACCTTGTTAATTTTCTCTTTCAGTCTATCGCAGAAGAGTGAAATACTCTGTCAAATAGTCGAATTTTAGCAACAATTTCAACATTCTCGGTATTTTAAAACTACATTTTTGAATATTTACCTATGATAGATTTATTATACAGGGTGTTTCGGAAGAAAAGGAAAATATTCTAAAGATTTGTTTGAATGGTCAAACGAATTAAAAAAAAAATTATAAATGTATAGATCTGCAAACGCTTAGTTTTCGAGATACAGAGTGTAAAAGAAAATTTGAAAAAAGTATTTAATATTTCAAAAATATTTTTAGATGACAAACCGAAATTCGTTGTGCGTTATTATGACGTAAGGGGACTATTTCTTGAATAAAATGGTTTGTAATACTTTCTGCAGAGACGTGCCTGACAACATATGATGAGATATTTTTCACGAAGAAAATTGGACGGGACTGCTTTTCTTCAGAATTAAATTTTTTTTCTTAATTAGAAATCTGTTCTAAAGAGAAAAAGTCTTTTTATTTTTTTTTCGTCAGATACCATGGATTTAGGTGTGGTGATCTGGGTGGCCAATTTTGCGGCCCGCCCCTACCAAGCCATCGATTAGGAATGGTTAATTAAAACATTTCTTACTTTGGCACTAAAATGCAGAGAGTACATTGTCCATCATTGCTACTAAGTTTTCTTGCAAAAGATGTAAATATTTGTCACTTGTAAGAGGTTCACCCAAGATAATTGGATCAAACAATTGCTCCTTAAGCTTACGCCACCAAATGTTGTTGCTAAATCGATGTTGAAAGTTATGTTCAAATGTGGCATGGGGGTTTTCGTCTCACCATATATGTTCATTGTGAAAATTGTTGATTTCATCACGAGTGAATTGAGCTTCATCGTTAATCAAAATGTATTTATGCATTTCCCGATTTTGACGTGTCCACTCACAAAATTGTATTCTTAAGGCATAGTCCATGTTCGAAATGTTGAATTGGTTGAAAGTGAAAAGGATTTTCAATTTTCTATCCTGAACGACCCGATTTGGAAATTGACGTTTATTCATCATCAAATATTATGTTGGCATATCCTCTATGTCTGAATGTGTGTGGCATTTTATGAAATAAATGAATTAAATACCAAACTGTTACCAAAAGTTTGTTGGTTTAAAAGTCCTTACAATTAATATTATATAAAAGCCATGAATTAACGTTTTAACGCCAATTTGTAACAGCATAATAATACATATAAGGATATCGGATATGAATGTATTAAAGCAGTATTTTAATTATTTCTCGAAAACGATGTATAAGACAAAAAAAAATAAAGAGAACAGATTGTCAATGAAGAAGTTATTAATTCTAAAGAAAAGCAGTGACGTCCAATTTTTTTAGTGAACAATATATCATCTTATGTTCTCACGCACGCCACTGGTGAAAGTATTTAAAATCATTTTATTCCAAAAAATACCCCTTTACGTCAAAATAACGCAGAACGAATTTCAATTTGATATCTAAAATTGTTTAAACAAAAATGTATTTTTTGAATTTTTTTAACGCCCTCTATCTCGAAAACTAAGCTTTTTTCAGTCCTATAAATTCATATATTTCTTAAATTCTTTTAACCTTCCAAACTAATCCTTAGAATATTTCCCTTTCCTTTTGAAACATCTTGCATGTTAAATTGCAATTTTTTCAATGGGCACTGCGTGTGGAAAAAGAGACATTTATGTGTAATAAGAGTAAATCTTATTTTATACATTCATTTTAAAATTTTCTACACGATAATTGCAAGTTGTGCTGCGAGTTGAAAAGTGCATCGAATAGCAACAATTCGTGCCTAAAAACGTAAATCTAATTTTAAACATTAAGACTTTACGCCTTACAATAAAAAATGATTTATATTATAAAAGTACCCAAATTGCTAGCCAAACGTAGTAATATTTGTCTAAATAATTCTTGTTTTATTAAATATAAACCTTGTCAATTTTTATATTCTTCATTAAACTGCGTTCGCCAATCTGTCGAGAAATTTAATAATATGTCTACTAGAAAGCGATGTCATATCGATTCTATTTAATAAAAAAGAGGTCTAAAGCACCAAGAAATCTTTAAAATTCCACCCTATAAACTGGATTATTTTTGTCATGTTTTTTTATTCATAGATTTTTTAGGATTTTCTCTAATTAAATTTCTTAATTAAGTCCTAACGCTTGAACCTGTGGTGGAAGATAGATCAAAATACAAGAATTCTAACCACACTACACCACAACGTTCTGGCTGCGCGTTTCGCTAACCAAGTTAGCATCATCAGCAGATGATATAAACTCTTAATTAAAAAAAAAGGTGTCCGGAATCATATCGTTTAAGCACTTCGTTTCCAGGATATTTGTTGATTCAACTTTCATCATATACCCACAAATGCAATGATTATTTTTCCCATACAATTAAGGGCAAAACTGCATATTTTCCGGAAATGCATTGCAATTTTCATTCTAAAATTAATAACCGTGAATTTAGTAGTGAAAGTTGTATAGCAAAATAGTCAAATAAGTATTCCCAGAAGTTCTTTAGTGTGTTAAACAAAAATTATTATGGTCATATTGGACCACCTTTTGTTATGGAGATCCTAAGGTACTCTTCTATAAATTGAGACAATCCCCTATCTGGCAATGCTAAGAAGAAACCAAGGGGGTAAATCTATTTATAAGAAAAATCCTAAGTGGACTTTAATCGAATTCACATCCACAAAACTCCAGTACGTTAAATCTAAAGCACAACGCCAAGACCTTGTAGAATATTGGTTTCGGTGAAATTGGCTAAATTTTTGGTAGTACCTGACCTCCTGAGCACAAAAACCATGGGCGCAATCTATTTCTATGATTAGTTTTTAACATACTTTATGCAAATCCCATAAAATACTTGAGGATAACAGGGAGACACCTATCGATTTTTTTTATTTGTGGTACAATAAAAAATCGAGTTTGTAAGACTCCAGTAACAACCATGGAAGGTCGACTGCATGCAGCGAGTCAGGGACGAGCTCCGAAACATAAATTCAAAATCAATAAGAAAACCAACCCATAAAGAACAATTGCTTGGATGCGGAACATGTATTGGAGTTCCAGGATGTCAGTTTCAACTTACTAAAAAAATAGTTACTATTTAAATTTAGTGTTCTTTAATCTTATTGTCTTTTAATACTAGTAGTTTTTGTAATTTGTAACTGTATAATAATTCGAATATCGAGTAGCAAATGTATCGCATGTTCTTGATATCGTAAATAATAAACAAATTTAATTTAAATAATTCTCCTGGGTATAATTTAAGCGTCTCGACATGATTATCGATAAGTTTGAAATGGTAAATAACAGTGACATTAGTCTAGCACATATTTTGTGTAACGCCGTTATGGCCAACTCACATTAACTGAACGTATAAGGCGAAGAGTAATAGCATATTATTTGCAATAGAAAAATATTTAATTGGCAATAATTTCGGAAAGTAAAAAAAATATTCGGGATTGACGGGATGTATAAGATTACCTTAAAATGTAATGCTAAATAAGAAGAGAATATAAAGATGAATGGTTGCTAATTTTTGATAGCTTTTCGATTTAATTTTTATTCTTATTTTTTGAACACCCTGTATTACTGTACTAATAGTTACCAAAATTGCATACAAAATAATAGGTCTTTGTCTATAAAGAAACTTACCCAAGTGAAACAATAAATGCTTTCGTATAGGGAAAAATGGCAGATATTTTTCGGCCTGCAAATGTAATTTTTTACATAAAATATCAAAAGTGTCAAAAACGGTGTGACTTAAGGGGGAACTGCACGCAGTAATATGGATCATTTGCAAGCCTTCCGCCGCTGCAATATTATATTAAAACTACAAGAGATATGTATTAGCTTCAATGGGATTTTAATAGGGAAATATGTATAGCTGGACGCTAAATGCGAATTTTTATGAAAAAATCAAATCTAGAGTTATAAAATAAAAGTAGATTTGTCCATTTTTGACCATTTTTTGACCACTTTGTAACGCACATGCCTTCGCATATAATTTTTTTTCACACAAAATGGCTCTTTACCGCCTTACATTGATCCTTTGTGTACGTAACTGCAAAATTTCAAATGGTAAATCGTACTCATGTCTTTGTATTTCTGCAGCGCGTGAACCCTTTTGAACCCATTTTTAACCGAAATGTAATTTAAATTACCTATACATAACACATTTTTTTGAGGTCGGACGGTGCAGGAAGTTTTTTTTAATGGGTAGGTACATTTTCATCTTACTTTCAACTCGACTAGACCTTGTCGGTGGTATTGCCTATTATACATAAAATATGTCTGGAATTTTGCATAGAATCCAAATAATATACAGGGTGTTCCATTTAAAATAAGCAAGTTGACATCTTGATACCCCGACAATAGTATAGGGCTAAATTTTCAGATTTTTGCCAGTTATAGTTTTTCCATAATCGACCGATGCAGTTCCCGGTACGACACCTTATATAGGCTTATTCAAACAAAATGTAATTTGGGATGTTGTCTGGGGACGCTGGGGGACACTATTTGATAATATAAGCAACCTTCCCACTTTTCAGGGGTGGTGGGTAACTTTTAAATTTTAAATGGAATGGTATGTTTTCTTTTCAGATTTGTAATTTCCATAAAAAACTACTATAATCAAAATATAATTTAATGTCAATGTCACTGTCAGTATTATTCAGTAAATTCAAGTCAGGAAAATACAAATGTAGTCAAAAGCAGTGTTATCGTGCGGGTCATACGATTTATTATTTATTATTATATTTTTAAGTTTGTTTTTCTTGTATTACGTGTAATCATATCCTCCGCATAAAATCCGGAAGATGAATTAGACAGACCTATGATATTTTCATATGAAAAAAGAGGATAAACATATAAATACCAGCAGTTGCAAAAATCTTTGAGCGATGTCACTTCAAAGTCAGATTGACAAGTCAGTGACAAAATGAGTAATAGAAAACAATTTTCGAGTTTTTCCACAAGCGAAAAAAATAGTATTAAATCTAATAAAATATTACGAACATGAAAATTCACCGGCCAATATCCAGGAGACAGTAGCAAAAGCTCTGGGAATCGGTATAAGGACTGTGCAGAAAATTGTGCATGAAAAAAAGTATAATTTACTACCGAAGAAGATTAAGAAATGTACACGAAAAAAGCCAAAGAGAGAAGACTTAAGTGACAATGTAAAAATGGATGTGTGTAATGCAATTTACGATTTATACACATCAAAAACTAATATAACCCTTCAAGCCTTAAAAGAAGCTTTAAAAAATCGAGACTTATTGGAAATTGGACTAAAATCGTTGTCAAAATTAATTAAAATGTTGGGATTTCGATATAAAAAGGACTTAATCGAAGATTTTTATGC
The DNA here is from genome assembly GCA_030620095.1 of Kuschelorhynchus macadamiae. NCBI lineage: Eukaryota > Metazoa > Arthropoda > Insecta > Coleoptera > Curculionidae > Kuschelorhynchus > Kuschelorhynchus macadamiae. The sequence goes on from JAUTXW010000328.1 coordinate 902,283, forward strand.
GAGTTGCCACATATAGCAAGTCAGCGTATCCAGTTTTTAAAGAAATACACGGAAAATATTAATTCAAAATTTAGAAAAGTGGTATTTTTAGACGACACTTGGATATTTTCTAATGAGTCTGTAAAAAGTGTCAAGAGAAAAAAGGGATGTGGGACGGGGAAACGGTTCATCATTTTGCATGCAGGTTCTTCAACAGGATTTCTCGCAGGTGCAAGTTTGCTGTTTTCTTCAACATCCAAAAGTATGAACTACCATGATAATATGCACTGTGAACTGTTTGAAAAGTGGTTAAAAGAACAACTAATTCCCAATTTAGATGCTCCATCTTTAATCATTCTGGACAATGCATCTTATCATTCAAGAATCTTAAATAAACAACCTACTTCATCCTAGAAGAAAAGTAATATTTATGACTGGCTAATAAAACAAAAAGAAAATCCTTTACCCAATATGCTGAAACTAGAACTTTTTTAATGGCAAAATCTATTAAAAAACCAACAATATGTAAATGAAATATTACGGGAAAATGGACATGAGGTTTTACGACTGCCGCCATACCATTGCCAGTTTAACGCAATAGAATTAATATGGGCTGGGGCAAAATTATATTACGAAAAATACGTGAACAATGGTCTTACATCAGATGAAGTGCAAATTGTTTGGCAAGATGCATTATATTATATTACGCCGGAGTACTGGAAGAAATCTGTAAAACATGCGGAGAAATTAATATGGGATTGGTGGAATCGAGAACAAGTTTAGATGTCGAAATAGCACCAATGATCATTGCGCCATTTGAGGACGACTCAGAAGATGAGGACTTTTTAAGTAATGATGATATTTTTTAGTCTATAATATTAAAAAGTTTCTGAAGGATTATATTAGTCTTTGACGTGTATAAATCATAAATTGCATTATGAATATCCATTTTTGCATTGTAACTTAAGTCTTTTTCCTTTGGATTTTTTCGTGTACATTTCTTAAGGGGGAACTGCACGCAGTATTATGAATCATTTTCAAGCCTTCCGCAGCTGCAATATTATGTTGAAACTATATGAGATATGTATTAGCTTGAATGTGATTTTAATAGGGAAATATGTATAGTTGGGCGCTAAATGCGTTTTTTTATGAAAAATCAAATCTAGAATTATAAAATAGAAGTATTTTATTTTTTGACGCAAATGCCGTCGCATATAATTTTTTTTCCACAAAATGGCTCTTTACCGTCTTGCATTGATCCTTTGCCTACGTAACTGCAAAATTTGAAATGGTAAATCGTACTCACGTCTTTGTATTTCTGCAGCGCGTGAACCCTTTTGAACCCATTTTTAAACGAAATGTAATTTAAATTGCCTATACATAACACATTTTTTTGAGGTCGGACGTGCAGGGAGTTTTTTCTAATACGTAGGTACCATCTTACTTTGAACTTGACTAGACCTTGTCGCTAGTTTTTCACTTTTTGCGTACAGTTCCCCCTTAATCTTCTTCGAAAATTAGTAGATTATGTTTTTTTTTCATGCACAAGTTTCTGTACGTTCCTTATACCGATTTTCAGAGCTTTTGCCACTGGCTCCGGGATATTGCCCAGTGAATTTTAATTTAAAATTTTTTTTATTAGATTTGACACCATTTTTTTGCTTACTTTTTTAGTACATTTGTAATTTTGTAAGCAATAAATAAATAATTATAGAATACTTGTTCCAATTTTAAAGCGTGTTTAAAATAAGTAAATTGAAAAATAAATGATGAAATGAATAATATATATATATATATATATATATATATATATATATATATATATAGCCTGTAGTTTTTTAGCTATGCCGCGAAAAAACAGACTGACGTACAGACATACCTACAGACAGACGGAATTGAGAAAATATGTTTTACGGCATCTAGGGACCCTTAAACGTAAAGATCTGAAAAAATCTCACGAGGGAAGTAATAAATAATTATCTTGTGTTTTTAGCAAAAGTGTATAATATTTTTGCAAAATAAATTTTTTTTGTTATGACAATACAAAAAAAAAACAAGTTTTATTTGCACAGGGGTGGCCCGCATTTAAATAAATGACACTGTATAAGTGGATAGATTTTTAGCTCAAGCGGGGCTTATAATGTTTGGTGATTGATAAAAAAATCTCACTTTCTTTAAGTGGCTGTATAAACAGAATTTATCCTGATTGTTCCACTGATTCGAACGGCCTTCCGACTTTATTAAGGCGCTTGCATATTTGTGTATTTTTGTTTTTGCCAACCAAAAAATTTTAACCAAATACATATTTAGCGAATTTTTTTATTTAGTTCCTCGGCATTTAATATATAAAATAATATTAAGTGCCTATCTTAATAATATTGCGTAATATAATAAAAAAAAACTATTTTCTTTCTCCCTGTATATTTATAAATAGCCCATCGAGATTTAATAGCTCGATAAAAGAATCACACAACATTTTGGTGTTCATTGTGTTTTCTGATTTGATTCATAATGTTGGTGACCTGTGGACCCGCCCGATAAGACCGCATTCAACTATACCTTTTTTTTTGCACTGCAATAAAATATTGATTATTTTATTTAATAACCATGGTAACTTGCACGTTGATTTGTCATATTAAGTCAAGGTGACTTTCAGTCAGTTAAAATTAGTTTCTATTTTTTAAAAAAAGAATGAATTTGGCTGCCAAGTAGATATGTTGTTTAAGGAACAGTTGCTGTTAACCCTCACATTTGCTCCAGAAATCTAGTTGCAGACAATAGGATAAGTAAGACATTCGTTCTTAGAATATTGGGCGACTTTAATTTCCATCCCTACCATATTACCATACACCAAGAGCTGTACGGAGAAGATTTTGAGAAACGGACGGACGTTTGTCACTGCTTTCGTGAATCGATTAGTGCAATCTCATTGAAAAACATATTTTTTTCTGGCGAAGCTACTATTACAAACAATGGTCAAGTCAATCGACACAATATGCATTAATGGGCTGAAGAAAATCCACACTGGATGCGAACAGTTGCTAATAGCGTCCAGCACCCATGATTGGTAAATACTTGGTGTGAGATATTTGGTGATGTTGTTAATGGGTCTAAATGTATCGCTGCTGTGATTTCCTTAGGAATGACTTACCCAGAATATTACGAGTTATTTCAGAACAACTATGAGAATCAATTTGGTTCCAGCAATATGGAGTGCCACCATAATGCAATCGAGATGCAGGTAATATTCTCTACGAATTTTACCCTAACAGATGGATCGGACGTGGGCAGGGGAAGGGGTAGTAAACTGGCCTGCTCAATTGCCTATAATGTCAAATAGTGCCCCCCAGGGTCCTCACGCAACATCTCTATTTTAATTTTGTTTGAATAAGCTGTTTCATAAATATTACCTTGTAACACTATAAATAGACCACACCGTATATATATATTGCAATACAAAATATATTTTTTGGAATTTTTACGTTCTCTGCATCTTCACATGCAAATGTCACTTATCCAGAATGTCTTAACTTAATCCTAACTTTAAGAATAATATATTCGATTTAGAATGTATTTGAACGTTTGGTGAGTTGTTTGTTCAAGCGAATCAAAAAGAATACATTTTCCCATCATAAGTGGCAAAAAGAAACAGCTTTATTATAAAACCGTTCAAAATATGCAAATATACGCATATGTTTATTCAAGGCGACTTAAGTAATTATACGTGTAAAAAACCATATATATTAGACGCACCATTAATTATTAATTAATCTGAGGCTATAAAAAAGGTAGACAAAAAAGAAATGTGGCGGATAACGACAGAGACTAGCGGAGGAGAAAGGCGGTGAGAAGAAAAATCAATCTGCAACAGCGGATGCTGAGGCCGGACATAATAAAACCGATGCTGTATTATTCATTATTTAATTTTGCCTTAATTTGAATAGCCAGTTTTTTATTTGTAGCAGTAACCACAAAAAATAGCTATCCATCAAATCAAATATCTATAACTTATGTATATATATATATATATATATATATATATATATATATATATATATATATATATATATATATATATATATTTGTATATATATATATATATATATATATATATATATATATATGTATATATATAGCCTGTATTTTTCGTTAGCCCCGAATTTCTGGTAAAGCGATTTTACCGATTTTTATATATCAAATTTTGTTTTATAATTAATACAAAAATTTACTTATTTTAAACACGCCTTAAAATTGAAACAAGTATTCTATAATTATTTATTTATTGCCTACAAAATTACAAATGTACTAAAAAAGTAAGCAAAAAAACGGTGTCAAATCTAATAAAAAAATTTTAAATTAAAATTCACTGGCTAATATCCAGGAGCCAGTGACAAAAGCTCTGAGAATCAGTATAAGGAATGTACAGAAATTTGTGCATGAAAAAAAAAACATAATTTACTTCCGAAGAAGATTAAGAAATGTACACGAAAAAATCCAAAGGCAAAAGACTTAAGTTACAGTGCAAAAATGGATATTCATAATGCAATTTATGATTTATACACGTCAAAGACTAATATAATCCTTCAGAAACTTTTCAATATTATAGACCAAAAAATATCATCATCACTTAAAAAGTCCTCATCTTCTGAGTCGTCCTCAAATAGTGCAATGATCATTGGTGCTATTTCGACATCTAGAACTCGTTCTCGATTCCACCAATCCCATATTAATTTCTCCAATGTTCCACAGATTTCTTCCAGTACTCCGGCGTAATATAATTTAATGAATCTTGCCATTTGCACTTCATCTGATGCAAGACCATCGGTCACGTGTTTTTCGTAATATGATTTTGCCCCAGCCCATATTAATTTTATTGCGTTAAACTTGCAATGGTATGGCCGTAATCGTAAAACCTCATGTATATTTTCCCGTAATATTTCATCTACGGCATATATTGTTGGTTTTTTAATAGATTTTGCCATTAAAAGAAGTTCTGGTTTCAGCATATTGGGTAAAGGATTTTGTTTTTGTTTTATTAACCAGTCATAAATATCAGTTTTCTTCCAAGGTGAAGTAGGTTGTTTATTTAAGATTCTTGAATGATAAGATGCATTGTCCAGAATGATTAAAGATGGAGCATCTAAATTTGGAATCAGTTGTTCTTTTAACTACCTTGCAAACAATTCACAGTTCGTAATAGTAGTCCATACTTTTGGATGTTGAAGAAAACAGTAAACTTGCACCTGGGAGAAATCCTGTTGAAGAACCTGCATGCAATATGATGAACCGTTTTCGCGTCCCACATCCCTTTTTCCTCTTTACACCTTTTACAGACTCGTCCTGCCAAGATTTCGAACCACTTCGATTAGAAAATATCCAAGTCTCGTCTAAAAATACCACTTTTCTAAAAAATTATTAAATTTCTTTAAAAACTAGATACGCTGACTTGCTATATGTGGCAACTCGCTTAAAAATCTTAGATTACAGTCCTTTTTATATCGAAAACCCAACAATTTTATTAATGTTGACAACGATTTTAGTCCAATTTCCAATATGCCTCGATTTTTTAAAACTTTTTTAAAACTTGAAGGGTTATATTAGTTTTTGATGTATATAAATCGTAAATTGCATTACGAACATCCATTTTCACATTGTGACGTAAGTCTTCTTTTTTTGGCTTTTTTTCGTGTACGTTTCTTAACCTTCTTTGGTAGTAAATTATTCTTTTTTTCGTGCACAATTTTCTGTACAGTCCTTATACCGATTTCTATAGCTTTTGCTACTGTCTCCTGGATATTGGCCGGTGAATTTTCATTTTCGTAATATTTTATTAGATTTAATACCATTTTTTTTCGCTTGTGGATGCAAAAACTCGAAAATTGTTTTCTATTATTCATTTTGTCACTGACTTGTCAATCTGATTTTGAAGTGACTTCGCTCAAAGATGTTTGCAACTGCTGGTATGTATATGTTTATCCTCATATATTATGTTAACATTATCACAGCTGGTTATTCTAGTACTGAAATATATAATTTACTCAGGTTGTTGACGTCCTTCTTATCGCTGATGGAATTTTTAATTTTTTGAATCTCGACCATCTCAAGAAATTCTCTTTTTTTTAGTATGCGGTTCCGACTTTAATATTTTGGTATTATTATAATCAAAAGTATGTCGTTTTGAAATTTCGTGATTCGTTAGAGCCGTCGCGTTTTTTTTTGTCATACTTGTGACCCTTCAGTCGGTTTTCCAAGTATTGGCTGGTTTGACCTATATACACACTGTTGCAATCTTCACAGGGTATTTCATAAATAACATTGCTTTTTTTGTTTTTTGGGGTTTTAGATTTTTATCTGGAAAAATTTAAATTTTTATGTTGTTCGAGTTATAAAATTTGTGAATTCTACTTTTAATGATTTTATTTATAAGGTGTTCTGGATAGTTATTTATTTTTAGAGCCTTTTTGGCTTTTTTAAGGCTTCTTTCCGGTATTCAGGATCCGAGAGCATGATGGAACGATCTGCTAAGCCTACAATTACGGATTTTTTTTGGGAAATTAGATGGTTGATTTGTAGTTTAAATATCTAGAAGACCAAGTTGATTTTGTGTAGTGCACCATTCAGTTTTAATATGTTCATCTATACGACGTATTTTTAAGTCTAAAAAGTTTATTCTGTTATTTTCTTCGACTTCAGTTGTAAACTGTAAGCTTTTGTGATATTGGTTAAATTGATTTAAGACATTTTTTTCTTGATTTGCTGATATTGTAGTAATGCAATCATCAACATACGGTAAAAAAATGGTATGTCGAAATGTAAATTATTTAAAACTTTTGTTTAAGGTCTTCCATGACTATTTGTGTTAGTGTGAATAGTTTTACGTTTTAAGGTAAGATAAAATTAATTTCATAAAAGAATAATTTATATTTATTCTTTTTCCACTTTTAAAAATTTAAGAAAACGACTGAAGTACACATAAGAATACCACCAAAAAAAAATCGTACATTTTTTAATAATTTACGTTCTAAGGTAATAATAATAAAAAAATAAAATAAAAACAATTGAATGTATAAACGTCAAATTAAAATTCTACGTCTTTCTGTATTTTAGCTTTGAAAAAGACGGAAGTGCCCTCGAAACGTTATCGGACTGCCCTATGTATTTTGAACAAATATATGATTTAAAGCATATCTGTCAACTTTTTACAATGACCTTAAATCAAGAAAATTAAAACAAAAATATATACTCAAGCTGGTCAAAGAAAATAAAACCAATAAAAATTATATATATGTTATATCTATTCTCACCAGCTAGTTCATCATACAAGTTATGCCAACCTTGGTTCCCAGACTATCAGATATCACCCGCCAACGCAGTATTCAGAAGCCGAGCTTATCTCAATAACAAAAGTATCATATATCAGCAGGTGCCACTTGTTTACGAAAACAAGTCTATACCAAGAAAGCTTCATCAGCAGAACCCACGTCCTGACCCAAGTGTTCAAGAAAGAAGTAAACAGTTCCCACTGAGTCAGCATAACGAAACATATAAATAGTTATTTTCTTTGTATACAGTTCAGTTCAGTAAAGTTCAGTCTAGCTTCTCATTTGTTAAACGTCACGCTGTAATTTTGCAAGCTCAAATGTATATATTTTAATTTGTATTTTCAAGTAATAAAATAATTTTTTTTAAAAAGTAATTTCGCAAGAAAGTGATTTAACAAACTGGCGCAGTCGGTAGGATCTGAAAACGTCTAACAGAACACGAAGCCCTTGTGCACTCTCACTGTCGACGGAGGATCCCAATCCATTGTTCAGAAGAACCTGTGAAAACCAAGAAAAATACAAGAAGTACTGAAACTCAAGAAAAGCAGAGAAAATCACGACCCGACGTCACCAACTCGCAGTCAATCTACGGATTAGGAACACCTAGTGAAACCCCTGGTAGAATTTGCTGCAGAGAACACGACGAAGTCTGATGTTTCTACTAGTAACGTAAGACTGAATCATCTCGTTATTAATTTTCTTTATATTTTTCAATTTTCCAAAATATTGAATTTTTTTTATTCAAATTTAAGGAAATTGTTCGATTTTTCAATTTTGATATTTAGTTAACGAAAAACTGAATTCAAAAACAAGTTTCAAAAATACAAAAGAATATTTTAATTTCAAATTTTGATTATACAGTTAATCAAATTCCAGACAAACAAAACAAAACCACTTGAATTTTGTAGATTTTAGTATTGCTTTAATTTACGTTGATTTGTGTACTACTTTACGTACTGCCAATCAACCTAAATTCTTAATTTTAAGTTCGTATCCTTTATATAATATTGTGTGCCTATATTTGATAATATTGTGTGCCTATATTATTTTATTTTGATATATTGATATATTGAGCAACCATGACTGATAACGGAATACAAAATGTCCCTGAGACACCCGAAATTGAACCATATAAACTATCTGAAATATTTTCAATAATTCCTGAATACGATGGTGATCAAATTTTTCTCCAAACATTTCTCAATGCTTGTGATTGTGCTTACAATATGTCTACACGCGATCAAAAAGATTTATTAGTAATCCACATAAAAAATAAATTACGTGCAAGAGCAGCGCAGCTAATAAGCTCTCGCAACCCTATTTCTTATTTAGAAATAAAACAACTTTTAAATTCTCACTTTGGAGATACGCGAGACTTGTCTTCTTTAATACAAGACTTACAACGTATTAAACAATTACCAAATGAAAGTCCTTTAACCTTTCTCAACCGACTTCAAGTGCTAAATGCAAAAATGCACGCTAATATACAAAAGTCTAATCTCACCCCACAACAAAAACAAGCTCAAATAACTCTAATCGAATCCATGTCTCTGAGTACCCTCTTAACTGGTCTTGAACCCCGTATTGGACACATAATTCGTGCCAGTAACCCAAGAGATCTTCTTGAAGCTCAAATACGTATTCGACGTGAACTTCAATTGTCTTATTTTGAATCTCAAAAAGTTTCAAAACCGAACCCACCAAAGCCATTCAACCAATCTTTGAAAAAAACAAACTTTCAAACACAAAAATGTTTTAAATGCGGACGTACTGGTCATTCAGCAAATCAATGCCATGCCAATAACGGACAACCACGTCCCAATTTTTCCCAAAGCTCAAATTTTCAGCGACCCCAGTTTGCCCCGCAAACAAATTCTCTTCAGTCACAAAGACCAAACATGCAACAACAAAGAAGCCCAAATACGCAAACCCCAAATATGATAAATAATCAATCAAATCAAAATAATTTCCAACGTCAACCGAATTCTAATTATTCTCGACCCTCAGTAATTCACAAAAATCCCAATTTTAAAGCTCACTTAGTTAGCACAGATAATAATCAAGAAAAATATTTTAATGACTATTATCAAGACTATCAACAAGATTATCAACAAGATTACCAAGATCCCTCATACTTTTCTTATGAAGACACCTCTACTTTATTCGAAAATAAATACGACAATTTTTATGAGAATCCAGATCCCAATTTAAACTTTAACGAATCAATCGAAAACGATCAAAATTTTCCAATCGAGGAAAATCAAAATTTTCTTTTATCCCCAGATCAAAACCATCCACCCAATCAAGAAATAGATCAAATACAAGCCCAAATAGAAACTCTCACGCTAGACGATATGAATCCCTCACTCAATTTCCCCGAACAACGATTTCTTTAAATCCTTTTCTTGCGATAAATCCTAAAAATCTTTACTATATCAAAGACGCAACAAATACTTTCAAACTACTCATAGATTCTGGTGCAGGTATTTCAATTTTCAAAGAAAATACAGTAAGGAACTTTCCAAATCGTTTCCCCGAAAATGCAACAATTCAAGGCATTACCGAACAAAAACTTTTAATAACTGAATCAACTTTGATAAATTTTAACAACGGTGACCCTCACAAAGTCTATATTTATAATTTAGACATTGATTTTGACGGAATTCTAGGTCTTGACTTCCTAGAACACTACGAATGTACAATCGATTTAAAAAATAAACAACTTATTACCAATTTTAAAACACTACCATTGTATAAAGTTGAAGACGATTATTCTTCAACAAAACTCGAAACATACGAGGCAAATAAAAATAAAATAACTATACAAGGTAGAATGGAACAAGTTTTTAAATTAAAATGTCATCTAATCAATACTGATGCTATTTTATACCGAAAAGAAATAGAAAAAGTACATATCCCTAATGCCCTTGTCCATGTCAATCAAAACGGTGAATTTTTGACAACAATTATCAATGCGAATGCAATTCCAAAAACAATTGATTTCTCAAATATCGAAATAGAACCATTTTCGATACACACACTTCTTAATTTCAATTTTCCCGAATCTTCCGAATTTCAAACTTTAAATAGAATCCCGACTATTAGATCCCAGCTTAGACTTGACCATTTAAACGAAGAAGAAAAAGAATTAATCGCAAATCTTTGTGTCAATTTTGAAGACATTTTTTATCTAGAAGGTGACAACCTTTCCTTCACAAGTGAAATTAAACATAAGATAGACACGAATAATACAAAACCCATTTTTACTAAATCTTATAGATATCCCCAAATACATAAACAAGAGGTTAAAACGCAAGTAAACAATATGTTACAACAAGGTATAATTAGACCATCAATTTCTCCCTGGTCATCTCCCGTTTGGGTTGTACCGAAAAAAATCGACTCTAGTAATAAACAAAAATGGAGAATCGTAATAGATTATAGAAAACTGAACGAATCCACTGTTAATGATAAATATCCACTTCCTAATATCTCAGATTTACTTGACCAACTTGGACAGTGTCAATATTTCACGACTCTTGATCTCGCTTCTGGTTTCCATCAGATAGAGATAGATCCCAAAGATATTTCAAAAACAGCGTTCTCAGTAGAAAACGGTCATTATGAATTTAAACGAATGCCCTTCGGACTAAAGAATGCCCCATCTACATTCCAACGTGTAATGGACAATATTCTTTTAGGAATCTTAAATGAACGATGTCTTGTCTATATGGACGATATTATAGTCCATTCCGCTACAATTGATGAACATATCCAACGATTACGCGAAGTTTTCAAAAGACTAAGAAAAGCTAATCTTAAAATACAACCAGACAAATGCGAATTTTTACGCAAAGAAGTAGCATATCTTGGACACGTAATAACTAAAGACGGTGTCAAAACGAATCCAACAAAAATTGAATGTATCCAAAATTTTCCCCAACCAAAAAATCCTAAGGATATAAAATCTTTCCTTGGCTTAGCAGGCTATTATCGACGATTCATTCCTAATTTTGCGAAAATTTCTAAACCACTTACTCGTCTACTCAAAAAAGAAATAAAATTTGACTTTGATTCTGATTGCAAAGAATCTTTTGATGAACTGAAAAAATTGCTAATTTCTGACCCAATTCTTATATACCCAAATTTTAACGAACCATTTCTTTTAACCACAGATGCTAGTGCTTTTGCAATAGGCGCTGTGTTATCACAAGGACCTGTAGGAAAAGATTTACCAATTGGCTATGCATCTAGAACCTTATGTAAAGCCGAAACAAATTATTCAACTATTGAACGTGAACTCCTTGCAATTGTATGGGCAGTAAAACATTTTCGCCCGTATCTTTTTGGCAGAAAATTTAAACTAATTACAGACCACCGCCCTCTTACTTGGCTTTTTTCAATTAAAGACCCAGGTAGTAGACTCGCACGCTGGAGACTTAAACTCGAAGAATATGAGTATGAAATAATTTACAAACCCGGTAAGATTAATAAAAACGCAGACGCATTATCAAGAATTAAAATTAATCATTTTAATCAATGCGCAAAATTCCAATCAAAACTTTCTATTTTTGCGACAAATCAAGACGATGACGAAAATTCTAATAACTCAAATTTAAATTTCGATGATGAAAAAATAACTGAAGATTACAACACATTTGCTAATATGTACGAAACAAAATCTTTAATTGATTATTCAAAAATTGAAATTTCAAATGAACAACTTCTAAATAAATCACATAAAAACATAATAACCTTTTTTCAACAAAAGAATTTAGGAGAATTACAACATGAAATATTAGAAGACATTTTTGAAGAAAATGCAGATTTTTCAATGCAAAGACTAAATATTTTCTCTAGTAAAACAGTCAAAAATCGGAAATATTACATAATTCCTTTGTTACTCGACCCAGAAAATATAGTCCAACACCTTTTCTATATTATTTATACAGGACAAAACGAATTTGACCTTTTGTCAACATATTTTCTCGAAAATAAAATAGACCTTCCTATTCTTGAAATATTTTCTTTTATCTTTGCAGACAAAGATATTAAAATATGTATTTGTCAAAATATTGTAACCATCCCAGATAAAGACCAAATACCAATTATATTGGAACAATACCATTTAGGCAAAAGTAATTTACACCGCGGAATTAATGAAACTTTAAGACGCATCAAAGAAAAATATAATTGGCCCAAAATGATTAAAGATGTAGAAAACTTTATAAAAAGTTGTGAAACATGTCAAAAAATTAAAATATGCCGAAAAAATTTAAGCAACCCTTTAGTGCTAACAGAAACACCGAAAACACCATTTGAACGAATAAATATTGATATATTTGAATATCCATCTAAAATCTATGCTTTGACAATACGAGACGAACTTACTAAATTTACCCAAGCTTATCCAATTGAAGATAAAACGGCAAAAACTATCGTTAATACTATTATTTTATTTTTCCAACATTATGGTACCCCACTACGAATCCATTGTGATTATGGCCGTGAATTTAATAATACATTAATGAAAGACCTATGTGAACTATACGACATAAAAATAACATTTTCAAGTGTAGGTCATCCCCAATCAAACGGCTCTTTAGAAAGATTTCACGCTACACTTAGCGAAATGATAAGAGCTAATCAAACCGAAAACCCACATGAACATCCGTTCAACGTACTTCCGTATGCTGTTATTTGTTACAATAACACGAAAAATAAAACCCACGGTTTTACGCCCTTTGAACTAATTTTCGGACATACTTCTTCTAGACCCCCTGAAACCCTATATAATGAGAAAAACCTCATATCAAAATACATACGTGATTTAAACAATCGTATGCAATTCCTTTATAAATCTGCTCGTAATAAAACGAAACAACAAAAAGAAAAAGCAAAAGAACGTTTCGATCAACATGTTGCCAAACATCCTTATGATTATAAAATAGGTGAAAAAGTATATGTACGTGAATCCCAAATTAAAGATAAGGCTCAAAACAAATTTAATGGCCCTTTCGAAATTCTCGAAATTTATCAAAACTCAGCCCTTTTATTAAATCCCAATTCTAAACAAAAATCTAAAATAAATTTTGATAGATTAAAACCATACTACGAGCAAATTTCTCTTCCAGGACCATCCTCGGACTGTCATCAGTCGTCCAGTCCCAATACTCCATAAGTCCAATTAACAACACGATAGGAGTCTTCTTTCATGAAGAAGCAAAAATAAGAATATCTAATGATAAATGGACATTACTTGTATATAAAGATTTAGAACCAATTAAGGATACAATTGTAAATAATGATAGAATTTTAGAAAACCTTATTAATAATATTAATGAAGACGTACCACGAATGAAAGCATTTAAATCTGAAGTACTAACACATATTAGTCTCCTTAGACAAATATCAGGAGCTGTAAATCAAAAATATACAGAAATAATGGCAGATACTAAAAAATATATTTTTAGAGAAAAACGTGGAATTTTTAATGGTATAGGAACATTTTGGAAAGCAATTACAGGAAACTTAGATGCTTCCGATGGCGAATATTTTAATGACTGTATAGAAAAAATAACACATGATGAATATCAAATCGAAAATCTTCTTAAAAATCAAATTTCAGTAACTACCTCAGTAATAAAAGAATTTAATTCAACTATTCAGAAACTTAAAATTGACGAAGAAACATTCAATAATGACATAATAGAAATACGAAAATCAATACTGGATATTTCTGACGATCTGAAATATTATTCCTCTCAAATAGAAATATTAAATATTTGCGAACTATTAATGGAAAGCTATTCATTTCTTGAAAATTCCTTGAATGATATTATAAATTCAATTGTTTTCGCCCGTTTACGAATTTTACACAGTTCGATTATTACACCTTTTGACCTAATAGAATCACTAAAGCACATATCTCAATCATTGCAGAGAAATAATTTACCTTTGCTAATTCACCCTTCAAGTGTGGCTCAATATCTCGAAATCATAGAACTAAAGGCATATCAATATGATTCAAAAGTAATTTTTGTTCTCGAAATCCCATTAGTAGATCCAGAAAAATATATTCTCTTTCACTTATATCCAATACCAATTTTGGATAATCGAACAGGCCTTCACCACATTCTTTCAATAACAAATAATTTAATTGCGCGAAACGATGATTCATTATTATACATCACAATTCGCAACTTGGAATCATGCAAATCTTTGAGCAGCCGAACACTAATATGTTCCAACATCCTGCCATATCCAATAGACAGTGATGCTGTTTGTGAAGCCCAGTTACTACGATTAATCAATCGCCTTCCAAGAATGTGCCAAGTTTCAGTTATCCTAGCCAAAGACTATCATGTGCAAGAACTTAACCAAAACTCCTGGTTAGTTGCCGTTGCAGACCCTTTACCTGTGACCATTAAATGTGGTTCCAGAGACGTTGTTACCCAAACAATCAGTACCAACGCCATAATCAAACTCCAACCAGAGTGCAGTGCATTTATTGGCAGCACCAAAGTTCTAGCGAAGAAATTTGTAAATACCTATGACAATGTTACCTACAGCAACGTTCCAATCCAAATTCCATTTGATTGCTGCAGTCATTACCCTGAAAAGATTCACATACCAGACTTGAAGCCTCTTCAGTTACACCACATTGATACAGAAAATTTAAATATAGCTCAACATAAATTAAATGAATATTCTGATCAGTTGGACAGACTAATCAATCAACCATTCGTAAAGAAACATATCGGTTGGTTTACGATCCTGACCATAACTCTGATCATCAGTCTAATTATCCTGTATATATTTTGTAAATGTTATAGAAGAAAACCTAAAAACCTCAGTATTGGAATTGTCAATGCCAATAGTGATGACTACCCACCTTCTCCACCAAGGTCCAGAACAAATTTCGTACAATGGAGAAGAATATTTCCAAAAAGGCGACCAAATATACGTGTTGGTGAACCAACAGAAGAATCTGAAGAAATAGAACTTAACCTGAACAAACATTCAGCTTGAAAGTTGCTTCCACGCATCAACTTTCATCTTGATGGGGGAGTTGTTATATCTATTCTCACCAGCTAGTTCATCATACAAGTTATGCCAACCTTGGTTCCCAGACTATCAGATATCACCCGCCAACGCAGTATTCAGAAGCCGAGCTTATCTCAATAACAAAAGTATCATATATCAGCAGGTGCCACTTGTTTACGAAAACAAGTCTATACCAAGAAAGCTTCATCAGCAGAACCCACGTCCTGACCCAAGTGTTCAAGAAAGAAGTAAACAGTTCCCACTGAGTCAGCATAACGAAACATATAAATAGTTATTTTCTTTGTATACAGTTCAGTTCAGTAAAGTTCAGTCTAGCTTCTCATTTGTTAAACGTCACGCTGTAATTTTGCAAGCTCAAATGTATATATTTTAATTTGTATTTTCAAGTAATAAAATAATTTTTTTTAAAAAATAATTTCGCAAGAAAGTGATTTAACATATATATATATATATATATATATATATATATATATATATATATATATATATATATATATATATATATCAATTTTCTTACAATATATTTTGATTTTGGGTGAATAAACTTTCTATTAGTATACAGGTTGACCCATTTTGGTTTTCCATGTACTGGGATCTTTAACACTATAAGAGTTACAGATTCGGTTAAATAGGGAAAGTTTAAGGGCATCATTAGGCTAACTCAAAACTGTTTTGAATAGAACTCTAGCTCTTTTAGTTTTTGAAACATTTTTGAAAATTTGAAAAACCTGCATTTTTTATGCGCCATAACTGTTTTACTTTTTGAGCTATCATAATTCTGAAAACACTTTTTCCAGCAGTTTTTTCCGAAGAACACAAGGGTGCTATTAGATTTTTGATTCGACGTTTCCATAATTTGTAACCATCATCATGTTTGTTTTTTCTTATAGACGCTATATTGGATTTTTACGTAGTTAGAAAGAGCTTATTTGTTGTTTTCTAACGATGTTCCACTTGTGTATAAAAAAACTGAAACTAACCCAAAACGAAACCCCCAAAACGTTTTTATTTTTTTCGAGAAATATAGCATCAATGTAAGATTATTATTTACACCTGTGTAAGTACACTATTATGTACTAATATTTTACTGAAATCTACTAATTAATAAAAAAATCACACTCTTTAATGGACCCTAAATTAATGTTCGAAACTGAAATAGATTTTCATTAACACATTGCTGACATTTTTTGAAAACAGCATTAGTTACTCTTGAAATTGTGTTAATACTAAATAAAACGTATCTAACTCTTTCTTCTAGAATCGCAAATGCCTCAACCTCATTGACTTCTATCTTCAAAAAGCCCCACAAATAAAAATCCATCGGCGTAAGGTCCGGCGACCTAGCTGGCCAATCTCATGGGCTACCGTTGAAAATTATACGGTCATCAAAATGTTCATGCAAAAATGTTGTCACCTTTCTCTACCTGTGTGCAGGACAGCCGTCTTGTTGAAACCAGACTTGGTCAAATTCTGCCACAAGAAGAACTCGTCGAATCGCAGGAAGTATTTGATTTCGTAACATCTTTGAGCAGTTAATGTATAACGATAAAAAAGGACCAATTAGCTGATCCTGCAGCTCACCTCCCGTCTTTTATTATACCTAAACCATTTATTTTAGAAAAAATATTTAAAAGCCACTATATGCTGTTGATTAGAGAGCACATTTTAAAAATATTCTTGATTATACAGGGTGTTACAAAAAATAGTGGCGCATAAAAGTTGAATTTTTTAAAATGGAACACCCTATATTTTTTTACATTTTTGGAACACTCTTTGCCTAGTCTACAGACTCCTAGAATATTATCTGTCTTTTTTTAATAGTTTCGGAGAAAAAAGGTAAAATCGAAGAAAAAAAAAATTATAGTCTACATTTAAAATATTTATAAAAATTAGATAAAACACCTTAAAAGCTAAGGTAACCTAGTAGCTTACTGCAAAAGGTTTATAGTTATTCTGCTACGAGTATTATAAGTCTTACTTATACAGGGTGACCCAAATTCCATGTCAAACGTTGCAAAATAAAAAATTATTTTTCTCCATTTTTTCAAATGGAACACCCTATATATTTTTTTTCTGTCAGGTACAGAATTAACAGATCAACATTTTTTTATTATTACACTTATCTCAAAATTCCTGAAGGTTTTTGAAATATTCTTAAAAAACTAATGTTGTACTTTGTTTTTCAGTACGATAATTGAATAAACTCACTAGTAATGTGGAAAAATGGAACACCCTATATATATTTTTTTTCTGTCCGATACAGAATTAACAGATCAACATTTATTATTATTACTTATCTCAAAATTCCTGAAGGTTTTTGAAATATTCTTAAAAAACTAATGTTGTACTTTGTTTTTCAGTACGATAATTGAATAACCTCACTAGTAATGTTCATACCTTCGCGATTTTAAATATTAGATAGGTCAGCGTGGTTCTAGCTATGGGGAAAAACCTAAAATCCTAACATTTTTTCTAATTACGTTTGCTGCATAAAATTTAAATTACTGCCAAGAGTTAAGGCTCGACTTAAGGTGTAACTGCTTTATTTAACATTATTAACAAATATCTAATTATTGCTAAAATTAATTTTTACTTAGAACATATGTTCGATATGTCTTCCATTCTCTTCGAGGCATAAACGAAGACGGGTATGAAAAGATCTTCCTACTATTCTTAATACTTCGGGCGTAATACTTTGAAATGCGGTTCTAATCCGTTGCTGCATATTTTCGGGAGTTGTTGGAGGTTTGTTGTAAACAATTTCCTTAACGTAGCCCCATAGAAAAAAATCTAATTTCGTTAGATCAGGCGACCGGGACGGCCACGCACTTGCTCCCTGTCTTCCAATCCATCGATCTGGAAAATTATTATTTAAATGATCCCTAACTGGCAACGAAAAATGTGCTGGAGCACCATCTTGTTGCAACCACATTGTATTTCTCAGATTAACCGGCAAATTTTCGCACAAATTTGGCAAGTGATTTTCTAGGAAGTCGAGATACATGGCTCCAGTTAAATGTCCATTAAAAAAATGGGGACCAATAACATGTTCACCA
The DNA here is from genome assembly GCA_030620095.1 of Kuschelorhynchus macadamiae. Lineage (NCBI taxonomy): Eukaryota > Metazoa > Arthropoda > Insecta > Coleoptera > Curculionidae > Kuschelorhynchus > Kuschelorhynchus macadamiae. The sequence continues at coordinate 920,707 of JAUTXW010000328.1, forward strand.
ATAATTCCCCCCACACATTAACTGACCATCTGTGTTGTAGATCAAGCTGCCTAAAAATTCTTGGATTATGGTCGGCGTAGTAATGGTAGTTATGACGATTACAAATCCATTCTTATGAAATGTGGCCTCATCAGAGAATAAAACTTTATCAAAAAAATCAAAGCTTAACCTAATTTTAGCTTGTGCCCAATTACAAAAGTCAACACGTTTCTCAAAATCTGCCGGAAGGAGTTCTTGATGCAACTGAATATGATATGCATGAAATTTATGGCTCTTTAAAATTCGCTGAACAGTTCTTTCGCTTACTCCTACGGCATCCCCGACTGCTTTTTGGCTAACAGAAGGATTTTCCGTGACAGCTAATAGCACAGCTAATTCATTTTCTTCCGTTCGAACGGGCCTATTTCTAACTGGTCTTGTATAATTTACATTTCCCGTTGCCATAAATCTCTCTAATAAGTTCGTCATGCTCCTTCTGTCTGGGTGCCTTCGTTCTGGATAATTTTGCGCATAAATCCTACTGGCCAAAAAGGCATTTCTATGCGATTCTCCTAACACAAAAACCATATCAACCAGTTCTTCGCGGGTGTACTCCATGACGATAGAACGTTCAAATAAAACTTCTAAACAGTGACGCAAACAAACGAAAAATGAACTACGTAGAAGGTAAAGACCACTATATGAAAAATCCGATAATTATTTCAATTTGTAAAACTTAAAAAACGAATAAGTAAATTGCCGATATGTTCTAGTTGTTTGACAGTTTCTAGACAATATGTTTTTCATGGCCTACTTAAATTCTAGTTAATAATTTGGGCAACACTTGTCAATAATATTAAATAAAGGTTAAGGCCGTTTTACATGCTGCAAGTTTCTTGCAGCAAGGGGTTGCACCTGCAAGATATTGCGCGCAATTTGTCTTGCAGACTGTAAAGCGGCAGTTGTATTTCAATTGCAAGTGTCAGCGTATGCCTTTGTGCAAGTCTCTTGCAACTTGTAGGAAGACCTGCAGCATGTAAAACGTCTTTACGGCTTAACTCTTGGCAGTAATTCAAATTTCATGCGGTAAACGTAATTACAAAAAATGTTGGGATTTTAGGTTTTTTCCCATAGCTATAACTACGCTGACCTATTTATTATTCAAAATCGCGAAGGTGCTTACTTATGAACATTACTAGTGAGGTTATTCAATTACCGTACTGAAAAACAAAGTACAACATTAGTTTTTTAAGAATATTTCAAAAACCTTGAGGAATTTTGAGATAAGTGTAATAATGAAAAATGTTGATCTGTTAATTCTGTACCGGACAGAAAAAAAATATATAGGGTGTTCCATTTGAAAAAATGGAGAAAAATTATTTTTTATTTTGCAACGTTTGACATGGAATTTGGGTCACCCTGTATAAGTAAGACTTATAATACTCATAGCAGAATAACTATAAACCTTTTGCAGTAAGCTACTAGGTTACCTTAGCTTTTAAGATGTTTTATCTAATTTTTATAAATATTTTAAATGTAGACTATAATTTTTTTTTTCGATTTTACCTTTTTTCTCCGAAACTATTAAAAAAAGAGAGACTATTCTAGGAGTCTGTAGACTAGGTAAAGAGTGTTTCAAAAATGTAAAAAAATATAGGGTGTTCCATTTAAAAAAATACAACTCTTATGCGCCACTATTTTTTGTAACACCCTGTATAATCAAGAATATTTTTAAAATGTGCTCTCTAATCAACAGCATATAGTGGCTTTTAAATATTTTTTCTAAAATAAATGGTTAAGGTATAATAAAAGACGGGAGGTGAGCTGCAGGACCCTGTATATATATATATATATATATATATTTTTTTTTTCTTATTGATGATTAAATGGTTTCTTACCGTAAATACCTCACCATATGTTAAAACCGAACCGCCTTTGAGGTCTTCTAGAAGATCGTTTTCCTGGATTTTCATTAACCCAGAAATTTTGGTTGTTTTTAACTTTTCTTGGCACTTATAATGTACCATTTGCTAAAATTAAGTCTCCTTAGATAGTTATTTGCCTCAAGAGCTTATTCAATGGTCACTTTATAAGGATGGTATCTGCTTTTCTTTAATATTCTCTGTATTGAAGTTCTCGGAATATCCAATTGCCTGCACGCTTCTCTATTAGACGAAGTTGAATTTTTATTAAAAAACGTTAAAACTAATTCGTCACGATCTCTATTGTCTTTTTGGTAATTTTTTAGGATTTGGCTTCTTGGAACTACCGTAATTGATTAAAGTCGACACGACCGAAGATAAATGTTTTTACTCGGTTGTCTTCTTTTCGGAGATAATTCAAAATAGGTACCAACTTAGTGCCATTGCAACGTTTCTGTTATTTTTTATGTAGCACTCTAAAATATTTTTCCTCATTACTATAATTTAACGCCATTTTTGCTCAATTAATAATTCTTAAAAATTACAAAATACCTAATTAAATCTCTTGAAAACGTAAATAGGCGAATTTAGTCTTAAAGGCTTTCAATTAATTCCAAGGCCTGTTTGATTTTTTCGTATTTTTTTAACTTTCAACCAGGTCGACGACTGGCTTTACTTTTTATTAGGAACGTTGATTGAAATAGTTGTCCAAATATTGAAAACTTTAATTTAAGGATCATTATAGATTTTGATTTTTTAATTAATTAGTAGATTTTAGTAAAATATTAGTATCTAATAGTGTAATAGTGTAGTATATACACTTAGTTCTATTTTTTTTGCACACAAGTGTACATCTTTACGTAAAAATACAGTATGTTGTCCATACGAAAAAACAAACCTGATGATGGTTAAAAATGTCGAAACGTCGAATCAAAAATTTATTAGCACCCCTGTATTTTTCGAAAAAAACTGCGGTGAAAAAGTGTTTTCAGAATTATGATAGCCCAAAAAATAAAAAAGTTATGACGTATAATAAAAAATGCAGATTTTCAAAAATATCTCAAAAACTAAAAGAGCTATTCAAAACAGTTTTGAGTTAGGCTAATGATATCCTCCAACTTCCCCTATTTAACCGAATCTGTAACTCTTGTAGTTTCTAAGATCCCAATACATATATATGGATGACCAAAATGAGCCGCACTGTATACAAGGTAGATCATCATAATTTGACGTCTTCTACTGAGAACGGAAATTTTCACAAGTTTGGTCAGTTAAAAATCATAGTTCTTGGGATTAGGTTCTATCCCAGTGGAATTAATATTCAACGTTTCTTCGATTCGGGGATCTATATTCCATGATATCAGAATACTAAAAACGGGTGCGTTTTGTTTTCGGTGGCCTACTCTATATAACTATGTCTATGTGTTGTTGATCAAGCTGGAATTTAAAAAATCTATTTTACAGTATAGACGTTTCAGTGTTGAATGACTAACGAATCAAGGTGAACTAACTGGAATATGACAAATAGATAAAGAAATCTTATTATTTATTGAAGACAATGGGGGCTAGATAAGTTAAAAAACGAGGGTTCCGCGTTCCTAGATTTAATGTCATGGAACTGTCTTTCTCTCAAACTAATACTAATTATGTTAGTGCACGCGATAAAAAAAACTGTGTAGAATCGTGACTATAACCCAAAAATTAGAAATGCAATGGGACGACTTATTTAAAGAACAAAATTTTTCAAAAAGAACTTCTAAAATATGGCAAAGATACAAAAATGAAGGGCTCGAGCATTTTTTTTTAAATTCTGGATAATTGTTTCCATTGAAAAATTCCACCCTGTATCAGATCTAAAATATAGAACTTTCCATGTCCACAAAGTCAGTTTAAGGAGACCCCTCGACTTTATATACAAATAGTGCAGTAAATAGCAAGCAACTGATAAGAAACCATTGTTTGAGGCCTGTCGACAAAATGGCGCTATCCCTTTGAACATCTCACTTCTCTTTGAGCTGGATGTCTGTCACCGATGACAAAAATAAGATTTGGATTCTTTCGGTGACAATGTCCTTTGGTTACCGGAAAGCCGGAAAGTCCGAAGCACCAAGTGCTTTGCCCGGCAAAGGGATATGCATATTTTTAATTAGTCGTAAACTAGAGTAATTAATATAGGGATCGAGATCTCCCAAACTAAGTATATAGGAACCTATAATTTGTATCGTTTTTAGAAGACACTGGGAGCTAGATAATTTTAAAAAGGGGAGGTTCCGGGTCCCTAACTCTAACGTCATAAAACTAACTGTCTCTCAAACCAGTACTAATTATGTTAGGGCGTGCAATATCGAACTGTCTGGGATCTTGACTATAATTCAGAAGTTGAAATAGACAAAAGTCTTCAAAAACTGCTTCTAAAAAGTGATAAAAATAAAAAACGACGGCTTGGGTATTTTTTCTATTAGGTGGTTTTAAAATTCTCAATAATTCTCAGAAATTAATATAGAGATCGAGATCTCACAGATGATTAAGTATAGGAACCTGTAATTTGTATACTTTTTAGAAGACACTGAGAGCTAGTTAATTAAAAAAAAACGAAGGTTCCGAGTCTCTAACTCTAACGTCGGGTAACTAACTAATATAAAAATATATAATATAAAACTTTCTGGGATCTTGACTATAATTCAAAAGTTGAAAAAGAAATGTGCAATTTATTTTCAAACAAAAGTTCTCAAAAAATACTTCTAAGAAGTGGCAAAAATAAAAAACCACGGACTCGAGCAGTTTTTCGATAAGGTAGTTTTAAAATTCTGAATAATTGTTTTCATTGAAAAATTCCACCCTGAATTCGATCTAAAATATGGAATTTTCCAAATCTCTAGAAATAATCGAAATATTTGTCATTTTTCTTCCTAGTGGCATCACTCTGTACTAAGTGTCGAATGCTGAATTTAATTCGAAGCACGAAGTCAGCTCAAGGGGACCCCTCGACTTTATATGTTCATGTGCAATCTCTCGAATCTATCTAAATAGTCCAATAAATAGCAAGCGACTGATAGCAAACTGTTGTCTGAGGCCGGTCGTCAACATGGCGCTATCTCAAAAGGTAATCAGCAAGTGCCTTTCGGCCCCTTTGAACGTCTCACTTCTCTTTGAGCTGGATGGCCGTCGCCGATAACAAAAATAGGATTTGGGCTCTTTCGGTGACAATGTCCTTTGGTTACCGGAAAACCGAAAAACTATGTGCTTTGTCCGCCAAAGGGGTATACATATTCTTTAATTAGTCGTAAATTAGAGTAATTAAAATAGGGATCGAGATCTCCCAGACGATTCAGTATAGAAACCTGAAATCTGTATAGTTTTTAGAAGGCACTGAGAGCTAAATAATATTAAAAAAAAGCGAAGGTTCCGGGTTCCTAACTCTTAACGTCATGAAACTAACTCCCTCTCAAACCACTACTAATTATGTTATTGCATGCACTGTTTAGAATCTTGACTATAAATCAAAAGTTGAAAAAGAAGTGGGGCAATTTATTTCAAAAACTAAAGTTCTCAAAAAATAGTTTTAAAAAGTGGCAAAAATAAAAAAAACGACGCACTCCAGTATTTTTTCGGTAAGGTAGTTTTAAAATTCCGAATCACTGTTTCCACTGAAAAATTTCACACTGAATTCCATCTAAAATATGGAATTTTCAAAATGTACATATTTTTTAATCAGTGGTAAATTAGAGTAATTACACTAGGGATCGAGATATCCCAGGCTAAGTATAGGAATCTGTAATTTGTATCGTTTTTAGAAGGCACCAAGAGCTAGATAATTTTAAAAAAGGGATCCCTAACTCTAACGTTATGAATCTAACTATCTCTCAAACCACTCCTAATTATGTTAGGGCGTGCAATATAGAGCTGCCTGGGATCTTGACTATAATTCAAAAGTTGAAAAAGAAATGAGACAATTTATTACAAAAACAAAAATTCTCAAAAAATGCTTTTTAAAAGTGGCAATTGGGTGGGTGGTTTTAAAATTCTCAATAATTGTTTCCACTGAAAAATTCCACCATTTTCTTCCTAGTGCAATCTCTCAAATCTATCTAAATAGTCCAATAATTAGCAAGCGACTGATAGCAAACTGTTGTCTGAAGCCGGTCGTCAACATGGCGCTATCTCAAAAGGTAATCAGCAAGTGCCTTTCGGCCTCTTTGAACGTCTCATTTCTCTTTGAGCTGGATGGCCGTCGCCGATAACAAAAATAGGATTTAGATTCTTTCGGTGAGAATATCCTAGTATCTTAATCACCATTTATCTTCCTAGTAGGTCAGACAACAAATGCTCGAAAATTGTGGATAGGCTTTTGTGGGCACTTTTTTTGACTTTTGGGCTGTATTCGGAGATGTTTTGAGACGATTACACTAACATTTCTCCAGGGGCTTTTCAAATATGTCCCGTTTTTAGTTTTTCTTGTATATCTTGATAATAACTTGTTCCAGCGAAAATATATTATATACAATTAAATATATTTAACGAAAACAAAGCTGTTAACAAAATAGTATTTAATTATTGTATTTTTTCTACGAGGCCGTGAACTATTTTATTTCTTTCTACGAGGCCGTGAAAACTATTTTTTGAAAAATAATTTTCACGGTACGATATATAGGGTGGCCCATCGAAAAAGTACCAGATGGCATAATTGCCAGGAAAAGATCTTGTCAAAAAAACCTGAAACTTCAATCTTGGTTGTTAGGGCGCCAACTCTTGACGTAAAATCATAGCCCAAACTTTATACTCCTAAGCGTGGGTGTCATCAGCTAATTTTTTTAAATTGGAAGTGATACGTCATTGAAGAAGAAAATTCAGTCAATTCATTTAGAAGCACGAAACCTTGAAGATGCATTAATATATTTCCCGAAAAAATGTAAAAATTATATCGACTTTACGTAAAAACATACCGTATTAACAAAGTGATACAGATTATCTTTAAAGGGGTGTCGTACATTCTGCAGCATTTCAGGTCTCACTTCGCGATATACATTCACGATTCGTCCTCCTAAGTCTTCCAGTGTATCTGGTGGAGTGCAATAAACCTTGCTTTTTATGTGTCTCCACTAAAAATAATCCAAAGGACTTAAATCAGGTGACCACGGAGGCCATTCAGTTGTGCCCCTCCGTCATAGCCACCGACCAGAAAACGTTTCGTTTAACTAATTACGCACAATCTAAGAGAAATGTGGAGGAGCTCCGTCTTTTTGGAACACTACTTCTTCTTCAGTGTACTTTTTCTTCAAGTAAGTTGTGCTCTGCAATGTTAGTTAAAGCTGGGTGAAAGGCATTCTGAAGCAAATCTAAATTCATGTAACCTGTCAAATTTTGAAGAAGAAAAAAAGGACCAACAAAGTAATTTCTATTCCCATTCGTTTAATTTTTGGGGGTTTTTGTGTGTATACCTCGTGCACAATGTCAGGTTAAAAAGTTCGATCAAAATGTCATATAGGTCGAAAAGGCACGCCCTGAAAGAGTAACAGTTTTCTTTTGTTTTCAAATTCGATTTTATCCAATTACTTGATCTAGGACAAAAAAAAGTAAACATGAAGCTTTTGACCTGCCGAATCATCTTATGATGATTCTCAGGTCGGAAGGTTTAATACCAAGAAAAAAATTCCTGCACTCTACAATTCAAAATTTTTTCGAAAGGTAATCTTGGACACCAATAGGGCTGGATTTATATATATATATATATATATATATATATATATATATATATATATATATATATATATATATATATATATATATATATATATATATATATATATATATATATATATATATATATATATATATATATATATATATATATATATATATATATATATATATATATATATATATATATATATATATATATATATATATATATATATATATATATATATATATATATATATATATATATATATATATATATATATATATATATATATATATATATATATATATATATATATATATATATATATAAGTGACGGACCATAAAATAAGTGCTTATATTTGGAACACCTTATATAGTGTAAGCCTATGTATATATATTTAGACTAGTCTAAAGGTTATATAATTTTTAGTCAAAATACAAAAAACAGAAAAATAGCATTTCGGTTCTTTCAGTGACAATGTCCTTTGGCTACCGGACGCCAAACAGTCCGAAAAGTTTGTGCCTTGTCCGCCAATGGCATGTTCAATTAAATATCTGAGGATTATAATATTAAAATTGTTTTTTTTTATCGGCATTTATCTTTCTAGTACTCGGTTTACGAATGTTCGAAAACGGGTCGTAGACAAAGTTTTATGCGTACTTTTTTTGACTTCTAATATGTATTCGGTTTAGGGATGGGCTGTCTATCGATATATTAATAGTTATCGATATAACAGCGACATATCGAATAACAATGGGCAAATAAAAGAATCGATATCGATAGTTATCGATAAATGCCAATAGATGAGTAATAATGTCAATAGGAATTCGATGATAGATGTTTACCATATTTACAACCAAATTATGCGCCCTATGGAAAGTGAAGACCTTTTTTTTTTCTCTTCAATAATTTTATCGCAAAATATCGATAGGTAGCAATGAACTATAGATAAATATTCCACCGACATATCGATAATAAAAAAGATGTGCTAACACCTATCGGTAGGTAAAATCTGATATCGCCCATTCCTAGTTTGGAGGTGTTTAAAAACTAGAATTAAAAAATACTTTGGCAAAACCCGAAGTAATTTTTAAATGTTTTTTTTTTTAGTTTGCATCATGTCGAGTTATATAAGTGTGCCAAATTTCAAATTGATATGTTTAAAACTTTGGTTACCGGAAAACCGGAATGTTCAAAACACCAAGTGTTTTGTCCGCCGAAGGGATATACATATTTTTTAGTTAGTCAAAAATTCTTAGATTAATTAATATAGAGATCGAGATCTCACAGTTGATTAAGTATAGGAACCTGTACTTTTTATAGTTTTTAGAAGGCACTGAGAGCTACATAATTTTAAAAAATCGAAGGTCCCGCATCTCTACCTCTACCGTCATGAAACTAACTCTTTCTCAAACAACTATTTTTTATGTTAAGGCATGCAATATAAAACTGTCTAGAATCTTGTTTCCAAACAAAACTTCTCAAAAAATACTTCTAAAAAGTAGACGACGGACTCGAGCATTTTTTCGATAAGGTTAAGGATAAGGTTTTAAAATTCTCAATAATTGTTTTCATTGAAAAAATTCACCCTGAATTTGATCTAGAATATGTAATTATCCAAACTTCTAGAAATAATCCAAGGATTTGTCATTTTTCCTCCTAGTAGTATCACTCTGTACTAAATGTCGAATGATGCTGAATTTAATTCGAAGGACAAAGTCAGCTCAAGGGGACCCCTCGACTTTATATGTTCATGTGCAATCTCTCGAATCAATCTAAATAGTGCAATAAATAGTAAGCGATTGATAGCAAACTGTTGTCTGAGCCCGGTCGTCAACATGGCGCTATCTCAAAAAGTAATCAGCCAGTGCCTTTCGGTCCCTTTGAACGTCTCACTTCTCTTTGAGCTGGATGGCCGTCGCCGATAACAAAAATAGGATTTAGATTCTTTCGGTGACAATATCCTTTGGTTACCGGAGAGCCGAAAAGTCCGAAACACCAGGTGTTTTGTCCGCCAAAGGGATGTTCAATTAAATGTTTGAGGATTTTTGAATTGGTCTCTCAATCACCATTTATCTTCCTAGTGGCTCAGACAACAAATGCTCGAAAATTGTGGATAGGCTTTTATGCGCACTTTTTTTGACTTTTGGGCTGTGTTCGGAGATGTTTGGAGACGATTATAGTAAAATTCCTCCAGGGGCTTCCCAAATATGTCCCCGTTTTTAGTTTTTCTTGTATATCTTGATAATAACTGCCTCTAGCGAAAATGTACAATTAAATATATTTAACGAAAACAAAGCTGTAAACAAAATAGTATTTAATTATTGTATTTCTTTCTACGAGGCCGTAAAACCTATTTTTTTGAAAAATAATTTTCACGGTACGATATACAGGGTGGCCCATCGAAAAAGTACCAGAAGTCATAATTGCCAGGAAAAGATCTTGTCAAAAAAACCTGAAACTTCAAGCTTGGTTGTTAGGGCGACAACTCTTGAGGCAAAATCATAGCGTAAACTTTATACTTCTAAGCGTGGGTGTCATCAGCTATTTTTTTAAATTGGAAGTGATACGTCATTGAAGAGGGTTTTTGATTCCCCATACATTGACACTTCCTTTTTAAAATTCGGTCAATTCATTTAGAATCACGAAAAGTTAAAAATGCAGTAATACATTTTTCAAAAAATGTAAAAATTATATCGATTATACGTAAAAAATACCGTATTAACAAAGTGATACAGATTATTTTTAAAGTGGTGTCGTACATTCTGGGGCATTTGAGGTGTCACTTCGCGAAATACATTCAGGATTGGTCTTCATAAGTCCAGTGGATCTGGCGGAGTGCAATAAACTTTCTCCAAAAAGTAATCCAAAGGGCTTAAATCAAGTGACCGCGGAGGTCACTCAGTTGTGCCCCCCCAGAAAACGTTTCGTTTAACTTATTAAGCACCAGCGGCAAAAAATATGGAAGTACTCCGTCTTATGGGAATACTATTTCATGTTCAATGTATGCAGCGTTATGCTCTGCAATGTTAGTTAAAGCTAGGTCAATGGCATTTTGAAGCAAATCTAAATACATGTAACCTGTGAAATTTTCAGGAAGAAAAAAAGGATCAATTTGTAAAATGTCCAAAAATACCAGCCCATTCGTTTATTTTTTGAGGGTTTTGGTGTGTGTACCTTGTGCAAATTTCTGGACCCATGTCAGGTTAAAAAGACTGTCTGGTCAAAATGTTATCTAGGTCGACAAGGCACACCCTGACTAAGTAACAGTTTTCTTCTCTTTCCAAATTCGATTTTATCAAAACAATTTAAATTCTAGTATCAAAAATATGGAGCTTTTGACCTGCCCATGAGGTACCGATACTTAGGTTCGAAGGTTTAATACCAAGGAATACAATTCCTGCGCATTACAATTAAAATTTTTTCAAAAATAAATCTTGGCACCAATAAGGCTGGGTTTTATATCAGTCTCTAAGTGAACATAGACGTTTTTTTTTTGGTGTATTTATCTTTGTTCATACAAGGCTGAGCGAAAAATAAGTGCTTCTATTTGGAACAAATTATATAGTGTAAGCCAATGTGTGTATATTTAGACTAGTCTCGTAAAAATATTGATGTGTGCCTTTATAAAGTTATATCATTTTTAGTCAAAATACAAGAAACAAAAAAATAGGATTTCGGTTCTTTCGGCGACAATGTCCTTTGGCTACCGGAAGCCAAACCGTCAAAAAGTTTGAAGATATAATAGCGATATCGAATAACAATAGGTAAATAAAAAATCGATATTGATAGTTATCAATAAATGCCGATAGATGAGCAATAATGTCGATAGAAATTCGATGATATCTATAGGTAGTTGAGAACATCGATAGTTACGTATAAATGGATTACATATTTATAAGCAAATTATGCGCCATATGGAAAGTGAGGAGGTGTTTAAAAACTAGAATTAAAAAATATTTTGATGAAACCCCAAGTAATTTTTAAGTGTTTTTTCAGTTTACGTCATATCGAGTTATATAAGTGTGCCAAATTTCAAATTGATATATTTAAAACCTCAAAAATGTAGGTATATTGCATGTCTCTTGATAACACGGTATAGACGTAACTTCATTAACAGTTTTTTATTTAAATTTGTAATTTAATTTTAAAATTTCGGAAGCATATTTCAGAAATATTAAACTCCGCGAAGCATGCCAATTTTCCAGACAGAAGAAAAAAATTTATCATTAACTGAATTTCCGTCGAGTTTTCCCTTGTCTGCAAGATTTACTCAATGACGTCACTACTCTCCCCGTCGGTTGCTAAGGAAACCCGGCCCACCTTACACACGTAGCAACAGTGCGTGAACGCGAACTGACCTAGAATCGGGAAACCTTTTAAAAATCCCTTAAATAGCACGAACGTTGAGGGGAAAGTTAAAGGGTAACTTGCTTAAGGCTACTGAATATGTGATCAGGACAAACGTTTTAATGGTATTGGAAAATTGCAATGTGGATTTTTTTATTTCAGGAATACGACACGAAGGATTTCGCGGCATAGTGTGGTTGGATACGTGGGAAACTGGAATAATTTATCTGATAAAAATCGGTAGAAAAGCAACCCTTATCATGTCATAAATTAGTTGTTTTATATCAAAACGTATAATAAAAATATAACATATACAGTGTCATTGAAAAAGTTTAATTTACTTTGTAAAAATTTAACACGAAAAATAGATTATTCGGAAATAGTCACATGACAAACCTGTCAAAATTGACATTTATTAAGAGAAATCTCAGAAAAAGGACTTATTTGCTAAAATATAACAAAATGTTTATTCCATTTTATAATTTTTAAAACTTTTTATTTCCAATAGCAAATTATTACAAATTGCAATTTTTATTCTTTCATATTATGACATGTTTTTAGAGTTAAAAAACTGTAATTTAAGTAATCTATACCTAAAATTCCAAAAATTACGCCAACTTTGCAGCAAGTCTAACATTCTTTTAAGAAGTAATTTTAATTTTTTTGAAAAACAGAAAAGTTTTATAGACTATTTAAGTATAAGAAATAAGTACACAGGTGATTGTCCAATTGCAAATTATTAAAAATTTCAAATAATTTAAAATTTTGCTCCTAAATCAGTTCATTGTTATTTTTATTCTTTCGTATTATGACATGTTTTTCGTTGAAAAAAATGTAATTTAACTAATCTACCTAAAATTCCTAAAATCACGCCAACTTTGCATCAAGTTTAACATACTTTTAAGAAGTAATTTTTATTTTTTTTTTTTGGAAAAATAAACAGGTTTTATAGAATATTTAAGTATAAGTAAGTAATATACACCTGAGGTTAGTCAAATTAAATATTGTTTTCAACTTAAAAAATTATTATTTTATTTAAAATTTTTGAAACACGGGAAAAATTTTAAAAGCTTGAAAAAGTAATCTTTCTTGGCTACCTTAATCTATTTAAGACAATTCACAAACATTATAACATATATACAGGAATTTAGAAGAATTAAAAATTATAATGGATAACATTAAACTCCCAAGGCAGTCACGCTATTTTGTTTTAGATAATTGATAAAGGCCAAAAAATGGTCGAAACGTCTTAAAATAATAAAATCCTTCAACATTAATATATAAATATATATATATATATATATATATATATATACATATATAAATGTAAAATGACCCCAAGATTATAAAGTACCCTTATTTTTATAATTATTGAAATATTTTTATAAATAAAGTTGTCTTCAAACTTCAAAAGAAATGATAAAATGTGAATTAGTTATACAGGTTGTTCAAAAATTACATCTACCTTGAGAGTAAGGTACCCTTATTTTTACAGTTTTTAAAACATTTTTATAAAAAAAAAGTTGTTTTGAAGGAAATAGAGGGTTCGAACACCGAGTGTAGATAAATTTAGGTTGACTTTATCGAACTGCCTACTTCTAAAAGTTCGTTTCTCGGGAAGGAATATATTTAGATTATAAAGATCTTTTATAGCGTCTGAAATAAACAAAAGGTATTTTGCTTTGAATGCCTTTTATTGGCTCTTGTAATATATAGTAACAATCTGTAATGTCTCATCTAACTAGTATTTCATTGCGACAAAATACATAAATATGTTGAATAAATGAGGTGAATATACCTTTCGTACCTATGAAACCATGAAAATAAATAGTTTCCCGGAAAAACCCCACTTGTCCAAATTGTTTTAAAATAAGTTGGCAACGCTACTACAATTGTTTAAGCGCGAGCTATATGCCTGACTCATTAGTTTACCGAAAGAAGCCCAGCTGCCTGATTTATAGTGTTCAAAATATAAATGTTTCTGTAAAAACACCACAAGTTTAGTTGAAATTCTCATAAAAATACCATTTGTCTGTGACATGTGTGGTGTTTACGGAATTATTATTTCGTTTTCAAACGACATTACTTGATGGTAAAAACACCACAAGTCCATTTAAGGTGATAAATGTGAGTCAAAACATGATTTTTAGTGTTGCCGATACTGTAGCCCCTTTCTTTCTTCAGCAACCAAGACCACCCGTCAAAATAAAGACCTCAGAATGCTGAAGTATGACATTAATGGGCTAGGTTATGTATTAACGCGGAACACATACACTGTTGATTATAACCGTAGTTATATAAAGAGTATAAAAATCTTTGCCGATAGAATTTCTCTTCAAACAAAATTATTTTGAAGTTATTTTAAATTTATCCCAAATCTTAAAAAGTCGGAAAACATCCCCATCAATAATAAGTTCATAAAAAGATTACAACCTAATAATAAACCTGGCCCAAGTACTGATGGAGATAATGTAGAACTCGTGGATGAAGACAACAATAGTGGTGAAAGCGACGTCGACACCCCGTAAATTGTTTTTTCTGCGTTTTTTAATTTTTTTTCTCAAATATAAAATTAACTTTTTGTCTTTCATTTTGTTAATAGAATTTACCTTTAAGTTGCAAATATGTATTTAAAGATAATAGATTTTTTTAGAGTTATTATTGATTACTTACAAATAAATTCCCGAAAAGCACCATATGTCCATTCTATTGTCTTTTTCTTTCTGTTAAACTGTTATGACCTATTTTATAAAACAAAAATACTGCTTAGTACATATATATTTTTAAAATAAAAACAAGAATCATATTTTTAATGTTGTCAAAGAAAATAAGTTTTTCTTTTTTCTGAAAAATGTTATTTTGTGACAAGTGGGGTTTTTCCGGGAAGCCCTTAAGAGAATAAGATATAAAAAAAACAGCCATCCCAAAATTGATTTTTGATATAATATGCAAAAAAAAATTCAACAATCCTATAAACAATGGGGGTTTCATTTTAAAATGCCACACCCGCAAGTGTCCTGTTTTTGGTTCAAATGGTTTTTTTGTGGAAAAAATACATCAACTAGTTATTTTCATTTTTTATAAAAATACAGGAAACTACGACAATAAGACCTTCTTCAGTTCTCGTTCGAACAACCTGGACTTAGAATAAAAAAATATAGAATATTTTTTTCTTTTTCTATACAGTTAGTCACTTTCACTTTCAAGTCAGTTTAAAATAGCACCGATATTTTATAAACAAAAATGATAGATGGGGAGGTTTCTTTTGCAAAGTTTTGCTTTAAACGCATATAATTTTTCACGGCGATAAAATATATACATTATTTGGTATAGTGAGTTTCAAATTAATGCGGACTGACCTCTAGAAGGTAAGCGATTTATTAAACTACCTTACGTCCGAAGTATTTACCTGTACGGACCCGCAGTAAATTTTGTATATACGTATTTTTGATAAACTTACATGTTTTCTTATTTATCAAAATTTTATGGTTTATAAAAATAGTATACTGTCTGTTTAACTTAAAATTCTAGGCGCTGTCTTCTCATGAATTAACGTAGATATCAACATTTATTTTATAAACTAATAGTAATTATTTGTTTTGGATTTCAATATTGGTAAATTCTTTTGTAATTAGATTAATCACAAGACTGTCTAGTTTATGAATTTTTTTCAATACTTTTTTCAGTTGGGCCCAAAGCAATTGATAGAATACAATAATAAGGAGGGAGTCTTAAAACATGATAACCGTTTTGTTGGGCTAAGTAACCTACAAAATACACCTTTTAAAGCTTTTAGTCTATATTACTTCCAACAGTTCCTATTTGATATAACTAATTTTCTTGAAAGCACACATTGTTTTTAAACAAAAATGTGTTTAGTTCTTCTTTTGTCGAGCTAGATGTAGATATTTGGTAAAACTCTTGAATGGGGCGCTGTCCATGGCAATTACACTGTTTTATTTTATTTTGAGTATTAATGTTTCTAAAAATCGCTTTCCAAAAAGAGAGCTGCCTATGTCTTGATAGTAATCTAAGGAACATTTTTTTATGCTTTTGCAGTCAAAAGTAAGGGTAATTTTACCCAACCCTCATATCCTCCACAATATATTATAATGGTCCTCCTAGTATGTCAATACTACATGTTTGTTGGTTTTCGTCGACCCAGCCTTTATTTTACAATTTCATGGGTGATGTGCCAAGTTTGGTTTAGATAGATTTGGTCTAACATCTTCTCGGAATTTTGAAGTAATTTCCAATTATTGGTTTTTCAATTTAACTAGTCTGCTACTTTCCATTATACTTTGTCGTTTGTCAGTTGCCTTATATTTAAAATCACGTTTCTCTACAAAAGTTGTGCTAGAACAGTCGACAGTTTCTTTTCTTCTTAATTCTCTCTTTATATTGATCAAAAACGGATAATTTTTGCATATTAAACACATATTATCTTTTATTATATTATATTTTCTTCCTTACGTTTATACAGGGTGTTAGGGGTTTGACTACAAATATTTTAACATAGGATAATATGAACGATTTTAAACAAAATATTCTTATAAGCTATCTGTAAATTCGAAAGGGTTTTCGAGATATTTAATTTTAAAATGTTTAATTTTGGAGAAGGATTGAACTAATTCCATTTCACCAAGGCAACACTGCTATTTGCTGATAGAATATGATCTTACCAAGGATATTAATTTATAGCACAAGGTAGGTAATTCACTCACTAAAAAATATATTTTAAAAACTTAAAGTAAATGCAGAAAATGACTACCGCCACTATTTAAACACGCCAGAATGCGGCGAAGCCAATTTTCTTGAACAGGTCTTTTTCTAATTTATTCCGCTGCAGCAAAAATACTGTTTCTAAGGTCATCTTCATTTTCAATTCCAACCCTATTATACACTAATGTTTTTACGTGGCCCCGAAAATAAAAATCAAGCGGGTTTAGGTCTGCTGACCTCGGAGGCCATAAGCGGGTTTAGGTCTGGTGGCCTCGGAGACCATTTTCCAGGTTCTGGGGCATTTCGACTTATCCACCTATTCTCAAACGTATTATCCAGATATTGTAACACATTTCTATGAATGTGGGCCGGAGTTCCATCATGAAGAAACCAGGCACTGACCCGCTGAGCTAAAGGAAAATCTTCTAAAAGATTAGGAAGTCATTAGTTAAAAACTGAAGATATGCCTATCCTTTTAAACGCCTTGGTAGCTCAAAAGGTCCAATTAACCAATTATGGATTATTCCAACCCAAATATTTATTGACAACCGGCATTGAAATCGGTCTTGTTGAATCGTGTGTGAAAATTTCATCTCTCGTAAAACAACATTCATCGGTTGTCAGAAAGTTTAAAGCCTGTACTCGGTGCACGTGATAAGGGTACAGAAAGTTTTCACGAAGGGTACGGTGAATAGTCCAATTAGAAAATCCATCTTGTCGCGAGATATCCCGAGTGATCAAACCAGGGTTTGCCACCACTAGGGCTAAAATATGTTCCTCGTTTTCGGGTGTTACTTTCCTCTTAGGCCCCTGATTAGTTTGACGGACGTTTATGCTTCCCGTATAAATGTTCTCTCATTAGGACACCTCCTATCTACAGGCTCCATAAATAAGTAACATGTCTGCATATTCATGATTCGAATACATTTCTAACGTTTTTAAATCCCGACCACGTATTAAAACGGTATAGAAGTTCCTCATACGTCAAAAAATTAAGTTGAACAACCAAAAACAAGACAACTGCAACTGATATGTTTGTGAATTGTTATGTTCGTTGAAGCCTTCTCGTTTCTCTATGGTGAGCAGTGTTGCCGTTTTCAAATAAACATTCTGTGGCAAAATAAAACAATTTATTCGTTTTTATTTTTTAAATTTAAGCCGTTCAGCTATTTTACTATGAAAAATTTGTAGGTGTTTTGTAGAAAATCATATAATTAATTGTTTTTCATAATAAAATGAATAAATGTGTTAACGGTTTGCTTAAAAATTAACAAAACAAAATACAAATTTAAGGCTTTTTCTCAAAAATGGTAAGGAATTGACCCTATGTTATTTAAGCATTTTTTAATCAAAATGGTCCATACAGTCACGTGTTAAAATATTTGTAGTCAAACCCCTAACACCCTGTATATATGTTATAACACGGTAAATGCCATATTCGTTCTTGCTATAGCCTTATAAAAACAGTCCTCCTGACTATTTTGGTTAAAAATACAGTCTCTTTAACGGCATCTGTCCTACACATTTTTTTTTGAAAGTTCTTCATAAACATTTAAAATTATTTTTTGTTTCTGAACTGCCCTGGGTATTATTAGTTCTATTTCAATAGTTTCACCATTCCAATTTTCACTTAAAACAATGTTTTGTACCACGGTCCTCCCTTTAAAAATATAGGATAACCTCTCCAATATTACATTTAAAGTAATTAAACTATAAGAACATAAAAGCAAGTTGAAAATATTTTGCTAATAAGGCACTTAAAGTTATACATGGACTGGACGGAACAAACATTCCTTTTTTGGTTTCAGTCAGTCCATATTAATTTGACATGCATAAAAAGATATGTAAGTTTTTTTGTCAAAAATATAGAGCTTAAGAACGTAAATCTTAAGTTTCCATTTTAATATCCTTTTTTTCATTAAATTATGTTTCTTAATTTTGTATTATTTGCTTTAAAAAGTGTACTGGTTGGGGAAAAAATTCAATAATGTTTTGATTATTTAAGACTATTTACAGAATAACAACAAATTACATAATACACATGGACGTGTAAATAATATGTTCTATGTCGAAATCATAAAACTGCCTCGAATAATTTCCCTTTTTTTTAATATATAATATATCTTTTCAAGTAAAATAAAGTAGTATAAAAATACTTACGAACAAATTTTAAGACATTTTGATTGGTTTACGTTTTATTCTTTTTAATTTCAACATAAATTTAATCGGGTGTTTTGCGCTTTAGTTTTAACGAGTCAGCATCAAGTTTGACAACGTCATCTGCAGTATAAATGTATAATGTTTCTTTTAGAACGAATCTACATGCAGAAAATTTCATTTTAATTGTTATTGAGTTACCACTTACCCCACTTCACCTTAATTAATTTTTGTTCCATGCACCCAACCAACGCCAATGTACTCCGTACGACATACGGCATAAATTACACAAAGAAAACACATTTTGCATAATCCTCCTTATGGCACCGTTTCCATATAATAAACTTCTAGCAAAATGGAGCGCGTCACGCGATTGCGTTATTTGCGACTCGTCGAGGAAGAGTCGAATAAATCAAAAATTTGTGATTTACTTCAAATAAAACACACGTAATAAATATTAGATTTATTGCCAACTAGTTAGGTTCTGTCATGCCATATACAGCAGAAATATCTTGATTTATATTATGGCGACACACACACATGCACGCCTTCCTACGTCCAATTTGCCTATTTTTAGAATACTTCTTCGGTTGACATCACGGACATACGTTTATTTCATTGTATTTCAATGAAAAGAAGAAAAATATTGAAATACCATGAACCTAACCTAGAAAAAGACAGTCCAGAATTTAGTAATCACAGGAACCGGAATAGTTACAGAACATTATATATATTTATATATATATATATATATATATATATATATATATACATAAATGCAGTGTGAGCCACTCTTCATACCTACTGGGTGTCCCGTTTTCGTTGTTTTTATGGGGTATCCCTCTTATTAATGAAGATAGAAGGTTCCGGTTTTCGGTGCTACTTTTTTGTGAAACGAAAGATGACCCAAACAAAATTTTCATAGCCCCCTTCGTTTTTAAGATACAGTGTAAAATTGAAAATATTGCCTTTTTCCTCGTATTTCCGTTGTTGTTTAACTCATCGAAAAGGTAGATTTTTTATGTTAGGTGTCGTTTTTGAGATATAACACAAACTTATAATTTTTTGGCCTTTGGCTTATTTACGCGACATATATTTTCAGCAGGACGGAGCATCTGCTCATAATTCCGGTAGAATAAGGCAGTATTTGGAAAATAATTTTTTTGGAAAATGGATAGTGACCAATGGTCCTGTAAGATGGCCGCGAGATCGCCAGATCTCCCGGTTTTGGATAACTACCTGTGGGGTACTTTAGGAAACAGCTACAAGGCAACAAGCTAAAATTATAACAACGTAAGATAAATTGTGCTACGATAGTTATTACAAATCTACTTACATTTTACATTATAATTATCAAACTATTAAATTGGTAAAATTTGAACATTTCTTGTAAAATAGTATAAAACAAGGATATACAAGGTAATAATTTATTGTAGAATTTTTAAAAAAATTCTTGTTACTATAAATAAAATTTACCTGAAAAATGTATTTGTTTTGTAAGCAATCCCAGCCTACTACCAAAAACTTAGTTCATCTTTAAAAAAATACAACTTACTGGGCGATTCGAATAGAAAAGTATATATTATTATATATTTTCGAGAAGCTTATTGTGAACTGAATAATATAAAATGAAAATATACGGGGTGTCCCATTTAAAAAATTATAAGTTTGTGTTATAACTCAAAAACAACAGCTGAACCAGTTTTTACCTTTTCGATAAGTTAAACAACAACCGAAATACGAGGGAGGCCCAAAAATGCAATATTTTTAATTTCACACTGTATCTTAAAAACAAAGGGTGTTATGAAAATTTTGTTTGGTTTATTTTTTGTTTCACAAAAAAGTAGCACCATGTCGCGAAAACTGCAACCCTCTATCTTCCCTAATAAGAGAGATACCCCATAAAAACAACGAAAACGGGACACCTTGTACACCTCTGTATCTCAGGAATTAGTTTAAATTTTGGTGTTTTATATAGATTTACAATCTGATTGTTTTATCACTTTCAACTTTAACATCGTTCGCGGTCGTGAAAGCCTAGGTGGAAAAAAAGAGATCCATTTTTTGAAAAATATATTAGCGACTTTTTTATAGAAATGCTGATTTTAGATTCATATTCAATGGGTTTAGGAGATACGAGCTTTTGAAAAAATTTATTTTTTACATTTCAAAGGCAAAATTCTCTTAAACCATCGCCTTTATCAAAAAAACACTATTTTTTATTTATTTTACCATCTTTATTCAATTTAAAAAAGATAATTCCTCTAAGACGTATTATAAAATACGTTCGAGTTCTGTTTGTTAATTTCTTATCATTAAAATTATCACTTAATGTTTCAGAACAATTTTCTTACCCAAATTCGATAGAGTTCAAAAATAAACAAAAAATATAAAATAGTGTTTTTGATAAAGGTCTACGATACTATAATAACTAAAATGATTTAACAAAAAATCAATTTTTAGTATTTTTTTTTCAAATTTAACTTAATTTTTTTCTACGCTATAAAAAACAACTAAAGTTTCAAAAAGTGGGTATTATATTTTAGCAAAAAAAAATATTGGGCATTTCAAAGTTCTACTTTATCGGCATAATGGATATATTGATATCCAGACGTTCTTGTTTGACAGGAATTACACTACCGGGCCCAGTAAGTGAACTCTATTTGCACAAAACTTTGACGATGATTTTGTCTTGGTGGACGATAATGCTCGTCCACTCAAGGCCAGAATCGTTTAAGAAGCTTTAGAAAATATAATATTAATAGAACAGGTTAGCCTGCAAGATCACCAGATGTTAATGTTATTCCATACATATGAACCCGTATTAAAAGAATGTTGAATGAGGGTGAACGTTATTTAATAATTTGGGTAAATTGGTGAATGTGCTCAGAAGGGAGTGGGAGAGAAGAAGAGTTTCCCCATGAATTACTTGCAACCTTGATGTTTAGTATGCCACGAAGGATAGCAGAAATAATCCGGGGTAAAGGTGGATCCACCCATTCTTAATATAAAATCTTATATTTATCTGATCTCTTAATCTAGTAATACATTGTTGTCTTTTAAATTAAAGGTTTTTTAAATTTGAGAATTACGTTTAAAAAATGTCATGTATAAATCACTGAATTAATGAAGATTTAAAATATCTGAAATATCAAACTCTTTGCCAGTTGGCCATTGACAGATAATTCCATAATAGACGATACTCATTTTATAGAGAACTTAAACGGCACTAATTGATAATAAACCTTTTTCGACGTATTGTTTTATACTTCAAAGTATCAGTATTTTTGTGTAATATACAAAAGTTCTTATTTCTGCCGCGAAGAAGAAATTTTTGGGCTTGGAAATTTTTCTTGAAATAAGCTTCCGAAATCTAAAAAGTTTATGAAAATATTGAAATTGATACCTGATACCCAAATTGTATGTTTAGCAGTGTATCACAAAAACTTGTAACTGAAAAACTAACAAAAACATCTGAATATTGTATTGGTAGTGTATGGTACATTACCATATTGAAATGCATGGTTTTTGTCGGAAGGGTAAACATTAAATTTTTTTGAACTCTTGTATGACCTTATTTATATAATATAAACAAAATTAAAAATTTTTGAAAAAGCTTGATAGCGGCTGCATATTAGTCGAAACGTTATGTAATCATAATAGATAAAATGGCTGTTAGACAAAAAGTTATTTTTGATAATCAATTGTATGTGTGACATCATAGCGATGATTTCTAATTAGATGTGTAGCCATTTTATTAGTTTTTCCACCAGTTTGCAATGTATTTCGTGTTTAAATTACTGTTTTCGTTAAACGTGTCCGGTAGATTTTCATAACTTGTCTATTATACATAAAGATTTCAATATTATCATAAGTTTTTGAACAGTTATAGTTTTGTTAATTAAAGAAATTCATCCATTTGTTTTTACGCAATAAACTTTTTTTTAATTATAATTTGGTGTTCGTCAGAGCACGTTTTGTCTTTTTTGTGCATTGATTTTACAACCATGTATCTTTCAGCCTGTTCACTGACGAGTAAGTATAGCGTTTGATTCCACCTTTTTCTTTTTCTTAATGGCTTTTTAGCCTTATCCATCATCTTTATAATTGGAGGGTTTTATTACTCTATGTACTTATTTGTAGGTAGCATTAAGGATGATTAGTTAGTCGAAAGGCTTTGCTATTATTTTGGATTTGGATAATATACAGGTTATACAGACAGACTTTTTCGAACGTGTACCAAGCTCTTTGGTTTTTAATCGTACTTTGTCTACCATTTTCAGAGAATCGTCTAGCAAAGTGTATATTTAGCAGTCAAGCTAAAGCGAATAAAGTCAGGTTAATAGGCGTAAATTTATTCTTACCTTAATATCGATTTGTTTCTCTTATTTTTTCAGCTATTTTTTTTTGTCAAAAGTTTTAATTTATCTATTTTAGGAAGGAACTATAAACATCGCATGACCTATACATTTTTTCAGAAATGAAGTCCTAATAACATCAATATATAATTACGATTTCATTTTTCCCTAAATGGTATAGTCCCTAATTGAAACAAATCATTAACTTAAAAAATAAATTATACAAAAAATCCAAACTGCGGATTGATTTTGACAGATATTCAGCAGTGCGAAAGGGGACTAAGCACCTTACAGATTTGTGCTATCTTATTTTCGTCTCCAATACAGAACATATGATTCCTTCCAATATAAAATATTTTTGGTCTTTTGTCAACTCTATGAGGATAAACCAAGGAATCCCTAGCAGCATGGAATATAATAATGATGTAAAGGGATCCCCCGAATCCATTGTAGAAGCGTTTGCCCACCACTTTGATTCATGCTACAGAGACTACCCAAATCTGAAAATATTTCAAAACCATCTTGATCAAATAAATGATGTTCTTACTTTTCACAACTTAAGAGAAGAAGAAATTTTGAAGAAAATTGAATTCGTTGATAAAAACAAGAGCTCAGATCTAGATGGTTTGCCTCTTATATTTATAAAAGGTTATGCATTTTCAAAGACCTTTTAATACAGCTCAATTTCCAACATATTGGAAGGAGTCTACTTTTTACCCAATTTTTAAATCTGGTTCAAGAACAGATATCAAGAATTACAGATGCATTTCCCGACTGTCACTTACTTCTGGAGAAATTAAACAGGTCCAATCGGAAGCAGTATATTGAGATAAATGGTGTAACACTCAGACAAATCAATGTTAAATCTGGAATATCACAAGGTTCTCACTTAGGACCAATATTGTTTTTGCTTTGTGTCAACGATATAGTCAGGATTTTTGTGTATATGTCTTTTATATGCAGATGACCACAAGTTCTTTTGCATTGCTAACTCCGAGGAGAACTGTGAGATGGTTCAATATGAATTAAATGAGCTGGTCCGTTGGTACAGAAATAACCACCTTAATCTCAATGCAGCAAAATGTAGAGTAATAAGCTTCTACCGTGCGTCGCCTTTAATGCATAATTATGTTTTAGAAGGACAATTTATACGGCGAGTCGAAAAGATTAATGACTTCGGTATAAGCTTTGACCGAGAAGAGACATTTAATAAACATATTATCAATGTTAATTTGTAGGGCTACCGAATATTGGGTTTTCTTCGCAGAACGTGCAATCATATGGATGATATTGGTGCTATAAAATGCTTGTACAATTCGCTTGTTAGTATAATTTGGTCCCCATCCTACTTGTGTAGCAGTGCAGAAAAGATTAGCCATATTATTATTATTCAAACACAGATTTTATTACAAAGGCATATCATATAGCACTAGGATTCAGTTGGTTGGACTGGCCAGCTTTAAAAAACGTCCAGAGAGTGCCATAGTCTTCTTTCTTCACAAAGTTGTCAATGGTAATATTGATTGTGCAGAATTACTTTCTAACATTAATTTCCGAATCCCCCAGAGACAAACAAGAAACAGGCACTTATTTCAGGAAACACCCCACAGAACTAACTATGGCTTCCAAAGTTTTATTACAACAATAATTTTTGTAATCAACTTAACAAAATTACAACAATAATTTTTGTAATCATAACATTTATCATAATTCTCTACAACCATTTAAAAGCAATATTTTAGTTTTTTAGATTTTAAGTTGTAAATGTGTGATTACTTATTGATAGATCCTACTATCAGTCCTATTGTAACCTTTAGGAAATAATTTGTACCATTTGGAGAGTAACGAATCGTAAGTAAATAAATAAATAAAATCATTTACTAAGGAGCTAGAATACATTTTTAGCACACAATTAATTAAGTTTTGTAAACTCCCCCAACCACTTGTAGAGGCACTATTATTTTGACCTCGAAGGACTTCAGGGGTCGCAGATACTTATCAATATTTCACACCCCTTCCGTACCCTAATTTAAATAATTGCATGCCGCAGTGCATATAGTCATTGCACATAAGTTGCCTGCCTGCCTAGGCAATATAATTAATATTCACATCAGCCATCAGAGCGAACTACAGGGTTGTTACTAGGCAATTTAAAATTCATTAAAATACATAAAGCCTAGATAAAGGCAGTGACGGTGCCGACATTCTGCGGCCAATTTAAAGGTTTAGGGTTGACTTATTGGGATTTGGATATTTTTATAATTAGTATTTATATAAAATGTATGGTAATATTTTAAATAATTTTTATTTCGTACAACTTTGAGATTACCCACCAATTCCGGAATAGGTAAGGCTTCTCCATATAAAATATTTTCCTAAACTGATCGCCAATTGACATATTTGTTTTAATCGAGGATGTGGAAAAAGTTTATTTTAAAAATAATTCTGTTTTTATTGGACTCCATTTTGTTCCATTATATTTCACCAGTTTCTACCTATGTAACACTTGTTTTTTGAACATAATTTAAAATAAATTCAATAAGTAATTTTTACATTGATTCACCGCTTTTTTTATGTCATGTTGAATTCCTACCAGTTACTCCTATATCACATTTCATCACAAGTCAATTGAATAATCTTTTTACGATGACTTTTTTAAAATTTCATTTGACCGCCATTTTTTAACTTTACCAGTTTTTGTCTATATACTCAATACTTGCAGAAAATTTGAAATTAGTCTAATAAGAAATTTTTTCAAGCTGATTTTTTGAATATTTGCCGCCATTTATTTTGCTTATGTCTTATGTTCATACCAAAATGTTACCAGCTTATTCCTATGTGATACTTGATTTTTGTGCCAAATTTGAGGTAATTGGATTATTAGTTAGTTTAGTAATAATATTTTGACGTTTCATTAGGCCGCCATCTTATTCCGACATTGGATTTTTACCAAAATATTACCACGTCATCCCCATATGATTCTTAATTTTTGACTAAAATTTGAAGTCTGATTAGTAGTTTTTAAGATATACCTCGAACTGAGATAGACCGACAAACCGACAGACACACCGACGGAATTGATAAAACATATTTTTGGCATCTGGGGACGCTAAAATGTGAAGATATGTAAAACCTGAGATAGTGAGGTTTTTTCACGATTGCAAACATTTTATTTAAACGCCATTTTATTTTGCTATCTTAAATTAGTACCACAATTTTACTAGTCGATCCCCAATTTTTACCAAAATATTACCAGACCATACATCCAATATATATATATATATATATATATATATATATATATATATATATATATCTATATATATATATATATATATACCTTTTTTTTTCAATATATAATATGATATATTTGAGAGGAGGAGAGAAACGAAATTAGAGCAAAATCTTGTAATATATTAACAAATTTTAAAAGTAAACTGAAAAATCAAACAAACAAAAATAAAAAACACTCAATAAACTTAACAAAAACTAAAAGTTTTTTAAAAAATAACCCTTCTATAAAGGTTCTAAAAGCCGATAAAACAAACAAAACAGTGTTAATGAGTTCTGCTAACTACAACATAAAAATGAATGAAATATTAAATGACACTAAAACATATAAAAAAATTAAACAAGATCCCACAAACCAGTATCAAAAAAGAAATAATGAATTAGTTAACTCTTGGGAAAAAAATCTTTTTATATCACCCGACACTGCTAAAAAACTAAAAATCCGCAATAGTGTACCACCCAAAATTTACGGATTGCCTAAACTACATAAAGAAAATATCCCATTACGGCCAATTGTCTCATGCATTCAATCCCCGTTTACACCACTATCAAATTTTCTAAAAAAAATCTTAAAAAATATTGTACATAAAAATAATTACTATATCAAAGACTCCTATCAATTTAAAGAAAAATTAAAACAGTTAGAAATTCCGGAAAATTACCAACTGATATCGCTTGATGTTGTTTCCCTGTATACCAGCGTTCCAATCTCATTGGCTACCAGAATAATTAAAAAGAAATGGTCTGAAATAAAAAAATACACAGATATTCCTCAAGATGAATTTCTTAAAGCAGTAGAATTAACACTAAATTCTACATATTTCATATACGAAAATCAGTTATATAAACAAATAGAAGGTTGTGCTATGGGAGCATCTATATCAAGCGTCGTTGCCCAAATAGTTATGGAAGATTTAGAGGAGACTGTTCTAAGTAATGTGGAATTTAATATACCATTTTTTTATCGTTATGTCGATGATTGTATTACTGCAATCCCATCTGGCCAAACAGAAATTATTTTAAAGCAATTTAATCAATACCATAAAAGACTACAATTTACAATTGAAAGCGAAGAGAACAACAAAATCAATTTTTTAGACCTAACATTACATCATATAGGAAATAAAATTAAAACGGAATGGTACACAAAACAAACTTGGTCCTCTCGATACCTAAATTTCAGCTCCTGTCACCCAATGTCTCAAAAAAAATCTGTAATTATTGGTCTGGCAGATCGGGCAATTAAGCTGTCCGACTCTAAATTCAGAGAACGAGCAATTAAAAAGGCTAAAGCAGCATTAACTCTAAATCAATACCCTAAAAAATTAGTAAATAAATTATTCAAAAGCAGAATACATAAATATATAAAACAAAATACATTTCTCTGCCTTTCATAAATGGTTTATCCCAGCAATTTCAAAACCTTTTTAAAAAATATAACATACGACAAGTCACAAAGCCTATAACTTATTATCAAAGAACTTCAGCAACTTAAAATCGAAAACGCCAATTAATAAAAAAATATATATATATATATATATAATTGTAACGGTGTTTATATTAAACAAGCCAATACTTAGAAAATAGACTGAAAAGTCACAAATATGATAAAAAGAACAGCACCGCATTAACACACCATGAGATGTCCAAAAAACATACTTTCAACTACGAACAAGTGAAAGTATTAAAATCCGAACCTCAGTTGAAAAAAAGAGAATTTTTTGAGATGGCTGAAATTCAAAAAAACAAAAACGCCATAAATGACAAAAAAGACATAAACAACCTAAATAAATTGTATATATCTTTACTATAACAGTGTTCGCTCAGTCGCTTGTAATTTGTCTGTAATAAACGTCCACAATATTTGTAAAATGTAAATTAAATATGTGTAGTATATGTCAGATATGTGGATTATGTATACTTTTTAGTCAACTATTTTACGTTCTATGGTAAGTCCTAAATTTTTAATACTTCATAAACTTAAAAAAATAGTGCTAAACAAATTTTAGGTTTGAAAAAGACCAAAACTATGGTCGAAACGTCACCTTAGAAACGAAATATATGTTTAAAAATATGTATAATTTTGTTGTTAATGTATATCAAACCAAGAAAAATTAGGATAAATATATATATATATATATATATATATATATATATATATATATATATATATAAACATGCCTTAAGACAGAACGACAAAACAATTATCCACAAAAATTGATTGACTCCATTTTCAAAAAACGAATATGTAAATTTTGTAATGCAAACTCGATACCAAAACAGAAAAGGCAAAACAAGAAGTTTTTAACACTTCTCTATGTCCCAAATTTATCAGAAAAAATTCAAAATGTCTTTAAAAACCGGGATATTACAGTTAGTCATAACAAAATTTCAGTGAATTAAAAACATCCATACCAACTGAAAAAAAAGCAATATTGTCTGCGAGATACCGTGTAGAAACCGTGAGGGAGTATATATAGGTCAAACTAGCCAATGTTTAAAAAATAGACTGAACGATCACAACTACAACAAACATAACAAAACTGCCTTTTCAAACCACATGACTGTAAACTACCACACATTCAACTACAAGAAAACAAAAATACTTAAGACTGAAACAAATTCAAGAAAGCGAGAGCTGTATAAACTGATCTACATACAAAAAATCCATAGTGTGTAAACGCAAAAACCGATACTAAAAATCTAAACAAAATTTATCATAATCTCATTAATTAACAACCTAAAATAAATCCATACAAAAGAAATAATTGTCAAATCAACCCGGTATAGATCAGTTTATACTAAAATCAACAAAAATTAGATGCGTATCTCATACACATAATAAAAAAAAGTAAAAAATACTACTGAATTTCATGCAGCCTCTGCTCGCCTTAGTCCTCTACTTTACTTTATCTTTTATGTATTTATGCGAAAAAATGCTAATATAACATATATATATATATATATATATATATATATATATATATATATTATATATATTTATGTATATATTTATGTATATATATATATATATATATATATATATATATATATATAGTGATAATGCTAAAATTTAATTTTTTCATGGCATAAAAATTTACTAAAAAGGGAAAACAACACATTAAAACGTCACAAAATCTGCACAACAAATACATAAAAGGAGGGTGATTTTTTCACGTTGAGAGTATTTTTTACTTTTTTTTATTATACATATATACATATATATATATATATATATATATATATATATATATACGAGCGAAAAGCAAAAACCTTATAATATTTACAATACAATTACAATTTTTATAAGCTTAGTGTTGGCGGCTTATCGTCTGATGGTTTTAAATATTTTTAGCGTGTTTAGGAATAAGAAAAGTTTTTTCCTTCTTTTTTATAAAATTCCTTAAAACTACTTGTAAACAATTTTTTCTCTTTCAGCAATGCTACCAACAGCAGACAACGACACCAGAACAGTTCTGTTTTATTATTAGAAATATGCTCTTCCAACTGCGGGGTCTTAGACCCGGGATTGTATCGATATTAAAGTAAAGAGAGTAACCTGATAATCAAGCAGTGTGGCAAAACAATGTAGATTGAACTTCTATGCGTGAATATTATTTAAAGTATTAAAACATTTCGTATAAAAATATTATTTTTCGAGAGAGCGCAAACATAAACATCAAATTTAATTGTAACTCATTGAAATGAGTGCAAATTAAAATAGCGATAACTATTGCAGGGCAGACACGAGCAGCGACCCGCATGTATTCCTTCATCGTGTAACTAAAAAGACCAAAGACCTCCCACTTTGTTGCTTACTTTATTCTCCGAGTGTTTCCATTATGAGTCTCTAATCATCTAAGGTCTTTCCCTCTACTCTGAATCTGCAAGTCCTTAAACACCACATCAACAAACCTTTGCTGTCGTCGCTTAAGGCAACCACGGAATTTAGTAATTAAGCTTTCATCCTTTGTCTTTTACGCATGAATAAAAAACCTAAAGTGCTTAGAATAACGTAAAAAGCTAGGCAAAAAGTCAGTAGGTAGCCGTTCAAGGAGGCCGGGATCAACTGGTTGTTTTACTACATAACTTTTTGCTACATAAGATTACTTTACAGAATTATATTTTGCTTGTCGTTTCGACTTTTATACAGGGTGTCCATATTTCGATGGTTTTGCGGGGTATCTCAGTTATTTGGAAAGATACAGGGTTGCGGTTTTCACATCCCTATGCTACTTTTTTGTGAAACGGAAGATGCCTTAATTAAAATTTTCATTGCCCGCTTTAATTCTCAGATACAGGGTGAAATTGAAAATGTGGCATTTTGGAACCACCCTCGTATCTTGGTTGTCGTTTAACTTACTTTTTTTAGCACTTTTTCTTTCTCAACATTAAAAACCTTAAAATTTGGCAGCCATGTCGGATTTTAAGATTCCGTGCAGTAATTTTGAAGCGCCTCATTCAATATACTTAAAATAATGTTTAAAAGATACAGGGTGATTCAATTAACTCTTTAAATGAAAATATCTCGTTTTATTTATTTATCTATTAATAAATTTAAGAATATATATATATATATATATATATATATAAAAAAAAAAATTGGGATATGATTGATAGTCAAGAACGCTGTGTTTTAAAATTATACCCATTATAGAGGGTCGTCTGAAAAGTTCGTGCTGAACCAAACTTGTGTTTTTTAAAATGGGACGCCCGGTATATTATTATTTTAGTTGATTCTCCTATTCATTACGATCATTTTGATATGAGGTTTGGTGGGTCTAAAATTTATACCAAGGGAATCGGACGAGGTTAAAACGGAAAAAAGGATTATACTCCGGCCATTTTTTGAAAACAATTGAAGCAGGTATGGAAAAACCAAATATTTTATAAAATGTATTGTATCTAGGATTACAATAATCGCTTGAAAGTCGTTCAAAATTATTCACTGTTATACAGGGTCAAGTTTTGCAAATTTACCTTGGATTGAATTTTTTTAAATGGAACACTCTGTATATTTTACTTTCATGTTAAAGATAACATTACTAGCTTTCAGAAAATACCATATTTGATACCTTTCTGACCAACAGTTTTTCAGTAAATTAGCTGTGAAATCAAAATTTCTTCATTTTAACACGAATTACTCTGAATTCACGTTGTTAAAATTGACAATTTAATATTAGGAGGCCATGATATCATCATAAATTGAACAAAAGATTGACAGTCCTGTCAAAACAGCAAAGTGTCAGAATATTGTCATCAGTAAATAAATAAATATTGTTCTTTGATGATGTGATGCCGAAATAAAAACAAGATAGAAGCTTTTGCAAGTTTATCATAGAGATTTCAAGAAACAGGAAATGTTGCTTTCAAAAAAACGTAAAGTAATTAATTAACCAGTTACCAATGAAGATAATGTTTTGACAATATTAATACCAGATCTTTTTTTACAAAAAAAATAAATTTAATATAAATCAACAAGAACAATGTAATTAAAACTTATAAAAGATGTTCAACAAACTATATATTTTTTTTCGAGTCTATCCATAAATGAAATTACACTTTTCTCAAAGTCAGGTCTGAAATTTTTTATTATTCTCAACTTCATATCTTCCACTGTGGTTGGAACCTCTTTATAAACTTCTTCTTTAACATGTCCCCATAAAAAGAAATCTAGTGGCGTTAAATCGGGTGACCTCGCAGGCCACTTAACTGGTCCACCTCGCCCAATCCAATGCTCTCCTTTCCAATTATTGAGAAAATGTCTTACATGCCTATGGTAATGCGGGGGTGCTCCATCATGTTGGAACCATAAGGAATTTCTTAACATTGAAGGTAAGTCTTCGAGCAATACGGGCAACTCATTTCTCAAAAAAATTAAATAGACTTCTCCCGTTAAATGCTCTTCAAAGAAATATGGTTCTATAACATGAGAAAATTTCCCCAAACATTAATTGACCATTTATTTTGATGGTCCACCTGACGAATCCAATGTGGATTTTCGGTTGAATAATAGTGCATATTATGTTTGTTAACCAAGCCGTTGCTTTTAAAAGTTGCTTCATCTGAAAACAGCACCCTATCTACAAAACCTGGATTATCCCAAATTGTATTTAAAAACCAAATTGAAAACTCTTGTCGTTGGACGTAATCGCGATCATACAGTTCTTGGTGTAATTCAATGTGGTAGGCATGATATTTATGTTGTTTCAGAATCCGTTTAATACTAGTGCGTTCAATATCAGTAGCTGTCTCAATTTCCCTGGTACTTGTGTGTGGATTTTCTTGCACTGTTAATAACACTGTGAAAGCATTATCTTCATTGGTAACTGGTTTATTAATTACTTTACGTTTCTTAAAAGCAACATTGCCTGTTTCTTGAAACCGCTCTAATAAACTTGCAAAAGCTTCAGGTCTTGGTTTTTTTTCAGCATCGGGATATCGTACCGCATAAACCCTGCTTGCTAGTAAAGGGTTTTTTTTGACAAATTGAACATAAAAGTCATGTTTATCAACTCTGGATTACTCAAACTCATTGTTACTTAACAATTTCTCGGCTTATCGTCAAAAAACAATGGTAATTGATCCCAATTCTTGACACTTTGCGGTTTTGACAAGAATGTCAATCTTTCTTTTCATTTATGATTATATCATGGCCTCCTTATATTATAGGTAGTCAATTTAAGCAACGTAAATAATACCGTTTCTGTTAGAATGAGTAAATTTTGGTTTCACGGTTAATTTACTGTGTTGGTTAGAAAGATATCAAATAGGGTATTTTCTGAAAGCTGGCGATGTTATCTTTAATATGACAGTAAAATATATGGGGTGTTCCATTTAAAAAAATTCAATCCAAGGTAAATTTGCAAAACTTGACCACCCTGTATAACAGTGAATAATTTTGAACGACTTACAAGCGATTATTGTAATCCTAGATACAATACATTTTAGAGAATATTTGGTTTTTCCAAACCTGCTTCAATTGTTTTCAAAAAATGGCCGGAGTATAACCCTTTTTCCACTTTAACCTCGTCCCATTCCCTTGGTATAAATTTTAGACCCAATAAACCTCATATCAAAATGATCGTAACGAATAGGAGAATCAAAAAATAATAATATACCGGGTGTCCCATTTAAAAAACACAAGTTTGGTTCACCACGACTTTTCAGACCACCCTGTATAATGGATAAGTTTAAAACACAGCATTCTTGACTATCAATCATATCCCAAAAAGATTTTTTCAAATTCCTCTCCGTTTGCCCACAATCGTCCACCCCATCTTGGTTGCACCACCCTGTATATATGTAGATATATATATATATATATATATATATATATATATATATATATATATATATATATATATATATATATATATATATATATATATATATATATATATATATATATATATATATATATATATATATATATATATATATATATATATATATTATATATATATATATATATATATATATATATATATATATATAGGGTGGTCCAAAAGAAAACGGAATTTTGTTTTTCCCCTGTAACTTATTTGTTACTTGACCGATTTCATTTGTTTAAAACAGAAATAAGAGAGGAAATAGAAGAGGCTCAACATAAATTTTTGACCAACCTGTATCTTTGATTTTCACATAATCTAAAGTCTATTCACTTTTGAGTAATTTAACACTTTGGTGAGCAAAATCGGTCAAAAAACACGTGATATATCAACAATTTACTAAAGGTCGTTATAACGTTCAATGCGCAAATGAAATGTTTTTTACCGTTACAGGGATTTGGTTTTTCCTTTGTAACTTTTTTGTTACTTTACCGATTTTATTGGTTTTGGGCTAGTTTAGAAGAGAAGTTAATAAGCTAGAGGCTCAAACATAAAATTTTGACATTTTAAAGAAATTCAAGATGACGGATGCGCCTAAAATTTGCCATAATTTAAAGGCCGTTAGTTAGTTTTTTGTTACACCCTGTATATTTGATTTTCACAGAATATTAAAGTCTATTCATTTCTGAGTAATAAAAGACTACAGTGAGCAAAATCGGTCAATAAACACGTGAAATATCAGCAATTTATCTAAATGAAATATTTTACATTAAATTTGGCTCAACAAAAAATAAAAGTCTTTATGTATGAGTAGGCCATGCACATTGCAGAAAAGATAAAAACAAACGAACTGCAACTGTCAAATAATAATAATTTTAAAGTATTTTACTTATTCATCGCTATTTTTATTGTATTGTCTTGAAGAGAAAGTTGTGACAAAAAACGTATTTAACGGCAGATACAGAGTGTGTGAAAGTTTAAAGCATTTTAATAACGAGTTAAGAAAAAGTGCTGTGTATGATTTTGTAGAAAAATTAAGAGAGACGGGATCAATTGAGAGAAGAGCAACTAGGGGCAGATCTAGAACTGCATGAACACAGGTACTGTATACATAGATAAATTCTGTTCTCTCTAATATAAAATATAGATCGTGTAAGAATCTTAGCAGTTAGTCCAGAAAGAGCACCTAGTACTAGCCTAATGGTTTCTCAACTAGTAAATAAAGTACAGATTTCTAGACGTTCAGTAAAAAGAATTATTAACAAAGTTTTAGAGTTGAAACATGTTAAATGTGGCTACATATGACTAGTCAGGTCTAGGCGTTTACTTAATAAATTTCGAACGTGTGACGAAATTTCGAAGTATTGGTTTTCTGATGAAAAAATCTTTACGTTATCGGGAACAAAAAATTCATAAACGATCAAACAATGTAGATTGAATTTCTATGCGTGAATATTATTTAAAGTATTAAAACATTTCGTATAAAAATATTATTTTTCGAGAGAGCGCAAACATAAACATCAAATTTAATTGTTACACATTGAAATGAGTGCAAATTAAAATAGCGATAACTACTGCAAGACAGACACGAGCAACGACCCGCATGTATTCCTTCATCGTGTAACTAAAAAGACCAAAGACCTCCCACTTTGTTTCTTACTTTATTCTTCGAGTGTTTCCATTATGAGTCTCTAATCATCTAAGGTCTTTCCCTCGTCTCTGAATCTGCAAGTCCTTAAACACCACATCAACAAACCTTTGCTGTCGTCGCTTAAGGCAGCCATGGAATTTAGTAATTAAGCTTTCATCCTTTGTCGTAAAAAGCTAGGCAAAAAGTCAGTAGGTAATCGTTCAAGGAGGCCGGGATCAACTGGCTGTTTTCACTACATAACTTTTTGCTACATAAGATTACTTTACAGAATTATATTTTGCTTGTCGTTTCGACTTTTATACAGGGTGTCCATATTTCGATTGTTTTACAGGGTAGCTCAGTTATTTGAAAAGATACAGGGTTGCGTTTTTCACATCCCTATGCTACTTTTTGTGATACAGGGAGAAGTTGAAAATGGGACCACCCTCGTATCTTGGTTGTCGTTTAACTTACTTTTTTGGTACTTTTTCTTTCTCAACATTAAAAACCTTAAAACTTAGCAGAAATCGGTCAAGTAACAAATAAGTTACAGGGGAAAAACAAAATTCCGGTTTCTTTTGGAACCCTATATATATACATATATACCACCCTATATATATATATATATATATATATATATATATATATATATATATATATATATATATATATATATATATATATATATATATATATATATATATATATATATATATATATATATATATATATATATATATATATATATATATATATATATATATATATATATATATATATATATATATATATATATATATATATATATATATATATATATATATATATATATATATATATATATATATATATATATATATATATATATATATATATATATATATATATATATATATATATATATATATATATATATATATATATATATATATATATATATATATATATATATATATATATATATATATATATATATATATATATAGGTATCCAAAAGAAACCCTTATTTATGACTTTCCTGGTATATTTATTTGTTGGACACGTCAATTTTGATTTTTAGGGGGACGTCTTTTCATGTATGATTAAGAATACAGGGTGTTCCAAAAATAAGATATCGCATTACACTTGACATTTTTAAATGGAAACCCCCAATTTTTTTCAACCTGTATCTTTGATTTTTATTCTCCAGGAAGTTTTTAGTAACTTTTGTATAATAGAGTTTATACCTATCTTCAACCATTTTGAAGTTATTTGAATAATTGAATAATATCAAGTATTGATAAATTAAATTCAAGAAAGGGCAAAATGAAACTTTATTATCAAAACGGAAACATTGCAAGGGATTTTGTTTTTCCGGTTGTTTAAACGTTACATTCAGTCAAAAATATTAACCATAAGTATTGGGCTAAATTAATAAGAAAAGAAGCAACTAGATCTGTAATAATATTCGAGGAATCAGGAACATAAACCATTTACAGTTTTACATTCACATTAAAATTTAAACAAAAATTAGTTACTTAGCTACAATGTGTCAAAAAGTCAATGTGGTAATAAATGTTGAAAGTGGTGTCCGTTTACCTCCATGCAATAATAAATATTTTGCTCAAATATTCCTAACATTTTCACACATTTCTGGAGTTATTTGTCTATTCCGCCGTGATTTAAAGATCTTGGATGGAGTCTGGCTTCGTACTAAAAACCTTACTTTTTATATGTCCCCAAAGAAAGTAATCTAAAGGACTCAAGTCCGGAGACCTTGGTGGCCATCAATGGGGCCGCGCCGACGATCCACTGATTTGGGAAATGGGTGTCCAAAAACTGTCGTACTGGAGCTACATAGTGCGGTGGTGTACCATCTTGTTGGAAATGAAGAAAATTTTCATTATAATTAACCTCATTTTCTATTATTTCGGTTATTCGTGGCTCTATTGTATTTTCCAACATGTCCAAGAAACTCCCCCGTCAAGTTTCCAGGAATAAAGAAAGGTCCTACAATATGATTTCCGAAAATGCCGGCCCAGACATTAATTTTTTGTAATTGCGAATTACCTTCGAAACAAATGTATTCGAGTCGCTATATCGACAATTATGTCTATTTACAGCACCATGTAAATAGAAGGTACATTCATCCGAAAAACAAATGTTAAATAACAAATTTGGGTTATTGTTAAAACGTTGTGTCATTAATTCGCAAAACTCCAACCTTCTATCATAATCGTCTTCATTAAGCTCATGGACAAGTTTAGTTTTGTACGGGTGAAATTTATAGATTTCAAAATTCTTTCTCACTGTTGATAAAATAAATCCTGAAGAAGTAGCCAGCAGTACTTTGGGTGTTGAAAGAGCCACGTGTCCCAAAACTGCTATTTCTCTGGCTTCATTTCTACTTGGACGATTTTCCTGATTCCGGCGAATATTAGATACAGATCCAGTTGCTTCAAATTTTCTTATTAATTTAGCCACATACTTATGGTTAATATTTTTGTCTGGATGTAACGCATTAAACAACCGGGCGGTAGCTCTTGCAATGCTTCCGTTTTGATAATACAGTTTCGTTATTTCGACCCTTTCTTGAATTGAATAAATCATTGCAAAATATTATAATAGAACTAGGCAACTTAACGATTTCAAATCAAAGATAAAGTTGTTCTATGATTTACGATGACATTGACGGATGCTAAATTTCTTGCTGGTATCGGTGATTATTATTTTTAAAACGTATTATCAGTACTAAATTAAATGAGGCGAATTTTATAAAAAAAATTAAAAAAACTTCAAAATGGTTGAAGATAGGTATGTCTATTATACAAAAGTTACTAAAAACTTCCTGGAGAATCCAAAAATAGAAAAAAAATTGGGGGTTTCCATTTAAAAATGTCAAGTGTAATGCGATATCTTATTTTTGGAACACCCTGTATTATACAATCATACATGAAAAGACGTCCCCCTAAAAATCAAAATTGACGTGTCCAAGCGTTTTTCCCAAAATATACCAGGAAAGTCATAAATAAGGGTGGGACCTTTTCGTTGGGCCACCCTGTATGTATGTTATATCCGTTTCCCATGACCTTCCACGTGCCTCCAGAATGTCGCCACATATTATCACACAGTTGCGTCATTCACAGAAACCAACATAGCAGTTTCAGCTTTTCCAAGAATTGCGACAGTACGCTCAAACACCGTCAGCAGTCTCCATGGAAGCCAGCGGATGCTTGCCGGTTTCCCACGTACCTCAGCAAGATTTTTAATATAAATAGACTATGTAGATTTTATTAAGGACAGTATAATATTATTCTTTTAAGTTGTAACAATAATTAATGTCCATTTGATTTTCCAAGTTGTGAACATATTGTTTTATTTTATTTTAATAAAAAGTGTTTTTTAAAAAGTGAATTTTTCAAATAGTGAGATAACATATATATATATATATATATATATATATATATATATATATATATATATGTATATATATTTGTATATATATATATATATATTTATATATATATATATATATATATATATATATATATATATAATATATATATATATATATATATATATATATATATATATATATATATATATATATATATATATATATATATATATATATATATATATATATATATTATGTATATATATATATATATATATATATATATATATATATATATATATATATATATATATATATATATATATATATATATATATATATATATATATATATATATATATATATATATATATATATATATATATATATATGATAGTATGTTTTCATTCCACTGACACCAACGGCATAACAAGAAAATGATCCTTGTTTGGAACATGTTCTGCATCACAGCAGACACAATGATCCATTTTAGTCAAACGACGATCGCGATTTCGCTCTTATTAGAGCTCATCAGGCCGCCATAGACTAGCCAGCCCCGTGTAGGGCAAAGGCACAAAATTGAATCACAAAAACAACTACTCCGCTGGCTAATACCACGACCGGCATTGAATTACATTGTGACTCCTGGCTTTCGTTGGGAGTATTAAATGATAGTATGTTTTCATTCCACTTACACCAACGTCATAACAAGAAAATGATCCTTGTTTGGAACATGTTCTGCATCACAGCAGACACAATGATCCATTTTAGTCAAACGACGATCGCGATTTCGCTCTTATTAGAGCTCATCAGGTCGCCATAGACTAGCCAGCCCCGTGTAGGGCAAAGGCACAAAATTGAATCACAAAAACAACTACTCCGCTGGTTAATACCACGACCGGCATTGAATTACATTGTGACTCCTGGCTTTCGTTGGGAGTATTAAATGATAGTATGTTTTCATTCCACTTACACCAACGTCATAACAAGAAAATGATCCTTGTTTGGAACATGTTCTGCATCACAGCAGACACAATGATCCATTTTAGTCAAACGACGATCGCGATTTCGCTCTTATTAGAGCTCATCATCATATATATACATAAATCCTTAACATCGTATTGAAATATTGTCATTATTAAGACTCATAATATAATATAATTATATTCCTGGAGATAATTTTTTTCCAGATAACATGGCGGAATTTGAAAGATTTGACATGGTGATGGTTTTGCACCAAGATATATTTCGGTGAATTTTCACTTGGTGTATCTTTTCCATTTCAATTTGCATGTAGGTTAGATGACATTGCCAACCCTTAACCTTCAATTTGGCGTATGTCAGGGATTATTTTACCGGCAAATGTCCAAATTTTCAGGCATTAAGTGCCTAGCACTGTAATTTACGGTCCCTAATATGCGATTTCCCAATAAATAATATTTAAATTACGCGTTTTTTTTTATTGCATCTTATGAAAAGCTTAGAATACAGAAAAGAGAAGAAAAGCGTTTTGAATTTCGCGGGCAAACGGCAGCGTCAATCTATGGCGAAATCTGCTTTCACTTTCCGTGGAGATAGAGTGAGAATTCGAAGTAAAATTTGGCACACGAATCTGAGTCTATGAAAAGAATGTGAGTAACTATGGAAACGGTGCAATGATCATTCACGGTTGGCTACAACTCTGTATATCCATGGAAACGCCCTGCTTTTGACATACCTCCCCCTTTCGTCGATGTTTTAGATCTGTGTGGTTTACTTTAGCTATGTCTCTCTGATGATATATTTAGATTGACTTGCGCGTCTTAACTTGATCGTCTCACCACTGACTTACGCATCCTAAGAGCCAAAACCCGAAGCTACTAGCCACCTCAGCCCGGTGTCCGATTTCGGCTGAAACATATCGACTGTTTCAAAAAGTGCGGACCTAGAAACCGCGCATTAATCCCGAAAGCTTAAGTAATTGGCATAAAAAACCTAGAACTTGTATATACTATTTTCATTACGGTTCCTTTTCTGTTTTCGTCGCTTTACTTATTCATTGCGGGCAACACATTTTCGACATTTAATGGCTTGTTAAGACAGTTGGCCATTAATAATGCATTTACACCACGATCACTATTACACATTCAGGCAACAATGTCCCGACACATCTATCATAACAACAAAATTTACTAACAAAGGTGAATGCGCCAACGCGTTCCATGTTCCCATCAGCCAAATTCTAATCGACGCATCACAGTCCATTGTTCGCTATGATGAATGGCACTAAATATCATCAGATATTCTTTGCAGCAGTACTAAATTCAATATGCGATAGACAAATTTGTCGCGGTATCCTGCCAGTTCACACCTGCACCTTGCCGAATATTCATATCACGGCTCTAAACTCAATAAAATGAGACCATTATAAATTCAGCGAGGCCCGCGAAATGCTAATGCAGTTTTCGATTTGATTGAGAGATACGCGAGTTATGTAAGGGACAAAAATAGCAACATATTGTGTTGTCTTGAGAGTTTAATTCGCAACCCATTCTTCAAAAAAATATTTAAGCACAAACGACTTGTGTCATTAAATTCAGGGGCGTACCAAGGGTAAATGGCGTCTAGGGCAAGCATCCAATTTGCGCCCATTCATAAATTATCTAAATATAAATGATACACTAAATAAAACAGTCATGAAAATTATAAATATGTTTATTTTCTATTGAATTTAAAACTTTGCCCGTAAAATGCACTTTAATAGTCCTACGGAAAACGTCGCCCGAAACCTGTCGCCGTGATCTATGGCAAGCGGTGTTGCTAACCGTGACTGATAAAAGAATTTTAAAACTTTGAAAAGCAACCAATCCAATTGGTAGAGATTTTAATAATGAAAAATGTTTTAATTAGTTTCGAACTTTGCGCCCCCTCTTGAATGGCACCCAGGGCGCGTTCCCTACCTGCTGCACCCTAGTTACGTCACTGATTAAATTGCAGTGTAAATTTTGATGGTAGGAACAACAAAAGTCCATTTAATGTTTTTTTTTTAATACAGGCAGCAAAAAATGTTAACAGGGTGTTTCTGAATAAGTGTCCGATATTTCACAAGGTGATTTTTTTTAAGTATTTTTAAAGTAAAAAGTTAATATAAAAGTGTGTACTTGTAGAGGACCCACCTTCAAGTCTTTTCTCACTTTCAAAGGCTCGTGACTTTTTTGTACGACCTTGTGTTACATTTTTGGTTAAACAAAAATGAATTCCTCTATGGTTTTTACGTGAAAAAAGTATTTTTATTGGAAGCAGCTAGGAGCAACCGTTTTCGAGGTATTTAAATTTGAAATAAAAATAATCGATGCCTTGAATGGCAAACTGTAGGTAGGACATTTTTCCAAATCTAAATCGGAAGAATTATTTTTCAAGATATCTATATTACATTACGGTTTTTTTTGCCATTAGACATTTGAATTTGATCTTAATTTAGCTCTTTTTTGTAGGGGGCGCCACCTACATGTCTTTTCTCACTTTCAAAGGCTCATAATTTTTTGTGCGACCTTACGCGAGATACGCGAATTATATAACGGACAAAAATAGCAACTGTAAACTCAAACCGAAAAATCAATACAATGTTCTTTCAAACAACGTATATTTCGTACTATCCGTAACAATAGTTTCTGTCTCCCAAGACTGACTAATCTACCTGATTCAACACAAAGAAAAACTCTTATCTTATTACATAACGCCGAGAACAGTCATCCAATATTTCACCCGATAAACCGAGTGTCTTGCCGAAGCGTTTCTACAGTCGACCTAACCTGACATCTTCACGTCCTCGGGAAGACAGACTTACCCGCTTCTGAAACATAAAAATAAAAATAAAAATTAGTTTATTAAAATAACCTAAACAGGTGAATCTTCCGATTCATCCTTAGAATCGTCAGAACTCACAACTGTTTTAAAAATTTTAATCTTTTCAGAGGGGCACACCCCTTTATACGGGTTTCGCGAACGTTTCGCCCCCTTCAAGTCTTCCACGACATATCGATCGTTATCGAGAACTGCCGTGATCGTAAATGGGCCGTGATATCGTGGCTTGAGCTTTCGACTTTGCCCATCGTTCGAACCTTTGTTTCGTTCGACAACTACCTATTGGCCAACTTCGTAACGTTTAGGTTTAGCATGTCGTTTATCGTACGATCCTTTTTATTCAGCCTGCTTCTTGGCTATCTTTTCAGCTACGTTAGCTCGGACCTCAGTAAGGTTTGAAGGTTCTTCAT
The DNA here is from genome assembly GCA_030620095.1 of Kuschelorhynchus macadamiae. Lineage (NCBI taxonomy): Eukaryota > Metazoa > Arthropoda > Insecta > Coleoptera > Curculionidae > Kuschelorhynchus > Kuschelorhynchus macadamiae. Next base: position 963,760 of record JAUTXW010000328.1, read on the forward strand.
GTTGAACCTCTGTCGTCAAAAATGAGTCGTTTACTCCACGTGGTCGATATCCGAAAAATACTTCATACGGTGTTTTTCCCGTAACGGTACTAATAGTTGTGTTGATTCCAAATCGAATCATGCTTATTTCATCATCCCAAGACCTCTCATCATCAACACTAGCAGATAATGAAGAGAGAACAACTCGGTTAATTCGCTCAACTTGCCCGTTGGCACGCGGTGTGGCCGTTGCACATAGAACCCGTTTAATTCCAAATTTTAAGCAATATTCGGTGAATGCTTTGCTTGTGAAGGCAGTCCCTCTGTCGCATATAAACCTCCGTGGGACCCCAAAGGTTTCTATTATTTCGTTCAAAAACTTAGTCACTGGTTCAGTTTTCGTGTTAGGTACTGCTTTTAAGAACACAAATTTAGTGAAAGCATCCACTGCTACGATTAAATAGCTATTCTTCTTTTTACTTTTAACAAATGGCCCCAAATGATCTAGATGTACCGTGTCCATGGGTATCGCTTTCTTTTCAATGCTATGCAGGCTTCCTGGCGTTAACATATTTCCTCATAGAAGGGAACCAATATGTTTTGCTTACAGCTTCGATGGTCTTATCAACTGCAAAGTGTCCTAGTCCATCGTGGTAATACATGAGAATGGTCCTGCGGGATGCCTTTGGGACTACCCATCGTCGGCCATTTTGAGTCTTCCGGTATAATCGGTTTTCTTTGAGGCAATATTCTTTGTGTATTTGAGTTCCCTCTTTGCTGGTGGGCGTTCGCTGCAAAACTTCGAGTAAGTGCTTACACCTTTCGTCTTGTAGCTTAATATCCTCGTCGGATACATTAACGTGCAATATATGTCGACGTTCGACTTAATTGGATTTCTGCTAAGCGCATCAACATGAGACATCTTTGTCCCAGGCCGATATTCAATATCGAAATCAAATTCCAGCGTTGTTAACCACCACCTTCCTATGCGGGGAATCAGGTCTCGTTTGGTTAAAGTCGTGCGTAAAGCATTGCAGTCTGTTACTATTTTAAAATGTATTCCTACAAGGTAAACCCTAAATTTCTTCAGAGAACTAACGACTGCCAAAGTTTCTAACTCGTACGAATGATACACTTGTTCTTCTTTGGTAGTCGCCCTGCTAAAATATTGAACAGGTTTTAACGCGCCATTGGACTGTTTTTGAAGTAGTATTCCACCAAGACCCCATTTGCTGGCATCCGTGTAGACTTCAGTCGGAGCTTCCCTATCGTATATAGCTAATGTTGGACGGGATGTCAATTTTGTCTTTAAATCTTGAAAAGCCTGCTGTTGTTCGTCGTTCCAAGTGAAAACCGTGTTTTTCTTTGTCAAATTTGTAAGTGGTTTGGCAATTAATGCAAAACCCTGTATATATTTGCGAAAATAACTCGCCAACCCCAAAAATTGTCTCACTGTGTGAACATCTGTTGGAGTCGGGAAATCAGCAACAGACTGAATATTTTCTGGACCCGGTTTGATCCCCTCTTGGCAAATTTCGTGACCACGATAGCTTATTTTTCGTTGTAAATAACTACATTTATCAAATCTTAAGGTCAGTCGCGCGGAACGTAGTAACTCCAAAACCTTTTCTAAACTCTCTAGTCCGCCCATTACATCGTTTGATGGTATTAAAATGTCATCTAGATATGCAAGGGCAGTCGTGTAACGTAAAGACCCCAAGATTTGATTAATGGCTCTTTGAAATACTGCTGGTGCGTTTACCAATCCAAATGGCATTACGAGGTACTCATAATGACCATCTGGCGTAATAAAAGCTGTTTTGGAGACGGAATCTTTAGCTACTGGTACCTGATGATAACCAGACGCAAGATCTAAACTTGTAAAATATTGACCCCCCTTCAGCCTGTCTAAAAGATCGTCAATACGTGATAGGGGCCATACGTCTTTGACAGTCTTACGGTTTATGGCCTGGTAGTCCACGCACATGCGCGTTTCTCCGTTTTTCTTTTTAACCAATAATATAGGACTAGCGTAGGGCGAGTTTGACTCCCGAATGATGTTATTTTCCAATAAATCTTTTACTATTTCCCTAACCTTTTCTCTTTCAGAATAAGCTAGTCGATACGGCCTATATGTGACGGGAGTGTCGTCAGTTAAATTTATAGAAATTTCCGCGACATCAGTTTTGCCCACTTCGCTTAATTTAATTGCAAAACAATCTCGATACTTATTTAATAATTCAAGTAATTTTAATTTATTTTTATTTTCAAGACATTTGTCTACGCGATCTTCTATATAAGACATTGTAAATTGTGTTAATTCGCTTTGTTTAACCGATAAACATTCTAAATATTGTTCTTGTTTTTCTGCTGTGCACGTAATTGCCCGTGCGACGACACTGCCTTTTTCATACACAACAGCGTTATCAGAAGCATTAAAAACAGGTACTAAACCACCGCTTTTTAAATTTGTTATGCATCGTGGAATTAAATGAAATTTATTTGGCCAAGTACGATAGCGTAAATCAATATATACATCATCACAATTCTCAGAAGCATACAGTGGAATGTGTCCAATGTGATTTGGAGGAATAACAGATGCTTCCTTGGCCCACAAAGTAACTTTACGCGACGGCAGTGTGTCCATTTCACCAGTGAGGTTTCATCTTTATTAAATAACCTAACTTGTCCCCCACGTACCACCATAACGACATTAGAGCTATTTATAAACGGTTGCCCTACTATTATAGACACTTCTTGTGCCGCATCAGGTACACAAAGTGCTTCGACGGGTGCGACAGCTAAATCAACTTTAAGATTAATAAAAACTTTATGTCTTACGACAACTGAGCCGCCGGCAAACCCATTTAGGCGAATTTGTACTGGGTGAAAATCTAGATTTAAATTTCTAACGTCAGACTCACGTATGGTAACGGCATTGCTACCCGAGTCAACATATCCTCGAAAGGCACAATCATTTATGTAACAGTCAATAAAATAGCAAGTGTTAGTATTTAATTTGGCATTTTTACGTAAATCTAAGTTTAAAATGGTTTCTGACTTACCCGTCGGTTTGTTCTGCTTGTTTTTATGGCAGTTGTGTTCGTCCTGCCCTAGAAGTTTGCAACGTTTGCACTCGAGACGTGGTTTAAAACACTTTGCTGCAATATGGCCACGTTGTCCACAATTAAAACATTTTGGTAAAAACACGTTGTTTTTAGGTTTGCTTCTGATGACATTACGTAAATCAGTATCACGCACTTTTTTAGGCTGACTTGATGCAGAAGTTGAAGGCACGTTTGCCCGCAAAACAGACAGGTATTCTTCATACAAGGCCTCCGGTGTTTCGTATCTCCCTGCCCGAGCGCCATTTTGTACTACGGAGTCGTCAATACCGTGTAGAAGACAGGATACTGCTCTCTTCCCCTGTATGTCGCATGTTCTTAGTAATTCCATTTTTTCAAAGTAATACGTAGTCATCGATTCTGTTGGAAATTTCCGTCTGTTTAACATTGTCTGTAGAAACGTTGCGTAATCGGTGTGATCGGGAAAGCTTCTTCTTACTTGGCTTTTCCATTCCTATCAGGTCAAATTATAGTTGGTCAAACTGTGGAACCAGTTTTTCGCCATGCCTACGAGTCTGGATTGCATGTGGTAAATTGTTGTTATCTCATCCTACTTGTTTAATTGTCTTAATTGGTCAATTTTTGTCAACCATTGCTCAGCTGTAAGGTTATTATTTTCCGGTGAAAATTCTGGAATGCAGTCGCTGCGAAAACTTAACCTTGGAGTTTCTTTGTTTTCCGTAGACTGTGCCTGACGACCTAAATCCTTAATCATGTTTTCTAGCCTTTTGAACCTATCTTCCGTGGACTCTGATTCAGGAGTTCTTGGGGAAACAGATCGAGAATGCACAAACGAACGGCTTTGTTCTTCACGTCGAAGGTCTACCACGCGCGATTCTGGACGTTTCCTAGAATCACTTTTGTCACTAGCTCGTAATTCCGGACGTTTCCTAGAGCCACTTTTATCCGAATCGCGTGATCCCGGACGTTTCCCAGAATCATCGCGTTTGGAAGATTTTCGATTGCGATAACGCTCAACATCACTGTCTTGCGAACTAGAACTACAACTACGAGACCTTTTGCGCGAGTTGCCACCCATAATCAACTATAACTTTAATTTAACTTAATCACACACAGTTAAAACAAAAGAAAATACAATACACTAGAGACGTGAACCACCCCACACCTGAACTGTAAACTCAAACCGAAAAATCAATACAATGTTCTTTCAAACAACGTATATTTCGTACTACCCGTAACAATAATTTCTGTCTCCCAAGACTGACTAATCTACCTGATTCAACACAAAGAAAAACTCTTATTACATAACGTCGAGAACAGTCATCCAATATTTCACCCGATAAACCGAGTGTCTTGCCGAAGCGTTTCTACACAACATAGTGTGTTGTTTTGGGAGTTTAATTCGCAACACCTGCTCAAAAAATAATTAAGCACAAACAACTTATTCATTAAATTCAGGGAGTACCAAGGGTAAATGGCGCCTAGGGCAAGCATCAAATTTACGCCCCTTCGTATATTATCTAAATATAAAAGATATACTAAACAAAACAGTCATGAATATTATAAACATGTTTATTTTCTATTGAATTTAAAAATGTGTCCGTAAAATGCACTTTAATAGTCCTAAACCTAAAATGTATTTTACTTTCCTTGCCTTCTGCGACGCAAATAGATCTATAACACTTTCGAAATCTATTTTTTCGATTTCTTCTCGCTCTACACTGAGTAATGCAAGGTCACATAGCCTTTCTTGACCCACTGTAGCTCTTAAATGGAAAGTTATGACCTCTAAAAAAATCCAACAGGGCCCATTAAGCGTCTGTGCCCATTAGGCGTCTAGCCACCATCACTTGCCAGTCACTAGTAGTGGTGACAAGCGGTTCTAATATATTTTGGCGCCTGGGCGCAGCGTCTATACAAAATATATAGGAAACGTCTCCCAAAACCTGTCGCCGGCGAATGGTTGTAGTCAGTCGCCTATTGGTCGACTTTTAGTTGAAAAACCACCAAGGACCACCAAGGTGGCATCTGATATTTTATTATTATCTATGGTAAATATGGTATCTATGGCAAGCAGTGTTGCTAACCGTGACTGATAAAAGAATTTTAAAACTTTGAAAAGAAACCAACCCTAGCTGGTAGAGACTTTAACTTTAATAATAAAAAAAATTAAATTATTTTCGAATTTTGTGCCCCCTTTTGAATAGCGCTCGGAGCACGTGCCCTACCTGCACCACCCTACTTACGCCACTGATTAAATTGCAATGTCAGGTTTAAAGGTACGAACAAAAAAGGTCAATTTAATTTTTTTTTTAATAAACCCAGCAAAAAATGTTTAATGCGGATCCAAATTCCAAAATTTGATAAAAAATAATTGCTAATCACTTTTAGCCACCACTTCCCTCGTACAGTATTTTCCTACTTACAATATACAGTCTATATATTTATACAGGGTGTTTTTGAATAAGTGTCCGTTATTTCACAGGGTGGTTCCTCAGGTATTTTTTAGTTTTCGAGATACAGGGTGTTAAAGTTTTATTTTTACTTCGGTTTTTTCTGCATAATGTCCTAAATAATTTCGATTTGTATATGAAAACTGGTAATTGGGGGTATTTTGACATTAGAAATTTCAATTTGATCTTAATTTAGCTCTTACTTGTAGAGGGCCCACCTAGATGTCTTCAAAGGCTCGTAACTTTTTTGTACTACTTTGTATTACACTTTTGTTAAAAAAATGAATTCCTTGATCATTTTTACGTGGAAAAAGTTCTTTTATTAGAAGTCTCTAGGAGCAACCGTTTTCGAGGTATTTGGATTTGAAATAATCGATGCATGTGACATTGAATTTGATTGAATGGCAAAATGTAGGACTTTTTTCCTAATCTAAATCTAAAGAATTATTTTTCAAGATATCCATAATGCATTATGGGGAGTTTTTTGACATTAGAAATTTAAATTTGTTCTTAACTTAGCTCTTGCTTGTAAGAGGCGCCACCTACATGTCTTTTCCTACTTTCAAAGGCTCATAACTTTTTTGTACGAACTTGTATTTTGCATTTTAGATCAAAAAAATTAATTTCTCAATCACCTGTACGTAAAAAAGTTATTCTTATTAAAATCTTTACTGTTTCTCGAGATTTAAGATTTCTATGAGAATTATATGAAACAATTTCATGGAGTAACAACCGGAATAATGGCGATAATTTTAAAGCTTATTTTTTTGAATGAATATTCCGTCATTTTTTAATATTTTCTCTTTAACGACATGAAATATCATAGCAGTTGTATAAGTACTTTCATACTTTGGAGATTCGTCAGTAAGAGAAACGCATTTCTAATAGCATACATTGATTTTAAAATTTTAAAGTATACAATTTATTTGACATGTAACCCAGAAAAAAAAATTATAGTTTGTAGCCATCTATAATGTTCATTTTAATGTATTGAGATTATTTGTTGCGGTTAGAATATAATAAAAATATCTACCTTAAAATTGATTGAAACAAATATTTATGAAAATTGTCTATCTCAATATGTAGACTCTCGACACATAATGTAATAGTATTTTTATAATAAGTTGGTAAAAAGGTGTTTTTTTGTTACTATAGAAATGTAATATTGTGATTCATAATTGGGTATCAAAACTTTAAGAGTTTAAGAATGTTATTCGAGTTATAGTGCCCAAAAATTGTTGAATTTTCGTAAAGTTATTACCGAAAATATTTCGAACTGTTAGAAAAGTGACAGAGGTGCAGTTCCAGCATTTTGGGAAGTATCCCTAATGATGAATTTTACGTGATTTTTACGTATCAAAAAGTGGCATCATTATAAGCATGGGTTTTAAATAAAGAGTTTTTGGAGTAAAATACTTAAAAACTGATTTAATTGTAGTGATATAGAGCATTTTCTGGTAATGGAGAATAGTTATTTTCCTAACAAGTGCGCAAAGTGATACTTTCCTGCACGCAAAAGTGGAGTTCGGAGAAGCTTTAAGTGAGGGAAAGACACTTTGCGTAAGTGTTAGGAACAATATTTTTTCTACGAATGTTACAAATTTTAACCTCTTTATATAGGTAGGTTCTAAGCGCGGGTAAAACAATATTTCTTATACGTCATAAAATTGTAAAAAACCTTAAATAATATAAAAAAACTTTTTATTTTAACTGAAAACAGAAATAATATTACTTATTATTATTAACAATAATAATATTGAAAGTACAGTTTGTGGCATGCTGCAAATTTAAAGCTGAGTGCAACTGATTTCTTGGGAAAGCTGACGAAGATGGTTCGTTATCCGGCGTTAATGAATGAAATGGAATTTCAAGGTTTTCTCTCAAATTGACAAACTTGGTATTTCAAATGGATGATTTTTTGCACTGCCTCTTAAAATATTGTCGCATAACTCTTTTTTGTATCTAGTTGAGTCGTTAATATATACCTCAGGTACTGTTGATACTCCTAAACGCTTTACATCGCTTTTCCAAAATCGGCCAGCAAAGTTGCACAGGAGCGACGAAAACTATGCCCCGTGTAGAGTTCAGAGTTGGGCAATTTTAGAAATGGCGCAATTTCTGAGGGCATCTTCTCGAAACTGTTAGTCCCGACACACTGTGTTTTGCACTTCCTTCTTTTTAAAATTTATAAAAAAACGTTGATGTGTTGTTGATGGTCGTAAGCCTGTATATTTTCTATAAAATAATATATACTTTCCATTGTTAATTTCGTCGGATATAAAAAAAGAGCGTAAAGTGTAATTTTTTGAATCCTGAATTTTGACCACAATAAAATTTCCTTTGTCTTCAATGTCGACTGTTATTAGTTTCTTTTGTACAAATATTTGCTTTTTTGGTTTGAAGCCAACAATTTGTTTTTTGATAAAAGCAGTTAATTTGTAGAATTTGCTTTTATATATGTATATATGTATATATATATATATATATATATATATATATATATATATACATACATAATGAGGGAATAAAGTCTGGAAACCTTGAGATATGTCAAAAACTATACAAGTTGGGTAAAAAAGTTTCATATAAAAGTTGTATAGTTCCTTACGATTTATGATTCAAAAATGTCTTGAAATATACAGGGTGTTTTAAAATCAAGTTACACGCCAAAACTTCAGAATCTCTAATGGAACACCCTGTATATTATTTCGTTTTAAGAATCTACATGAAATTTTGATCATATTTTATTAAGCATACCCTATCCCTAAAGTCAACTGTTTTTGAGATAAAAAAAATGAGAAAACTGTTTTACAAAATTTTTTTAATAACGATTAACAACGATAGTCTTGTTGTAGATTTCGAATGAAACTAGCTGGGATTTGTCGGATTTCATCTCATACGATTTTTCAGCGCATCGATATTAGGAAGTCGGTTCAAATAAACTTTGCTCTTTAAATATCCCCACAGAAAATAGTCCAGGGGAGTAAAGTCCGGGGACCTGGCCGGCCATTCGTAGGGACCACGACGTCCTATCCACCTGTTAGGAAATATTTCACTGAGATACTGCCGAACAGGTAGCGCGTAGTGAGGTGGTGCTCCATCTTGTTGGAACCACATTGCTGCAGTAGACATATCGGGCTCATTACCTGGATACAATTGAGCTAAGGCAGGAATCAACTCGAGTTGTAAAAAATCAAGATAAATTTCGCCGGTTAAATTTACGTCGAAAAAGTAGGGACCTATAATTCTATCTTTAAATATAAAAATTCCAGCCCAAACATTGATTTTCTCGGGATATTGCGTATGAGCCACTTGAGCCCAATGGGGATTCTCTGTAGACCAATATCTACAGTTTTGTCGGTTGACAGTACCATTAAGAAAATAGGTGGTTTCATCGGAAAATAAAATATTTCTACAAAAGAATGGATCCAGGTTGCACCGCTCTAGCATACTTTCGCAAAACTCAAGTCGGCGGTCAAAGTCGTCTTCATTTAATTCATGGATTAATCTTATTTTGTAGGAATGATACTTTGCCGTGTGCAGAATATTTTTTACCGATGATTGACTAAGGTTTAAATCTAATGCTACATGACTTGTAGGTAAATGTGGATTTTCGTTATAACTGAGTAAAACATTCAATTTCATATCATCATTTAGTTTTGGCCTACCTGTCCTGGGAAGATCTTTTACACAACCATGATCACGAAATTTTTTGATAATTTTGCTAACTGTAGGTTTTGCAATTGCTTGTATTATTAGTAAAAAGTTCACATACTTCGTCAAGATTTCTTTGGCGATCTCCCCATCCAAACATCATTAGAATCTCTATTCTTTCTCTTTCTGAAAGCATTTTTATCAGGAAAAAAGTAACTCTCCAACAATATGTTAAAAATTGATACAGTTTATTGTCAGTACATGACAGTTTCTTTGGGAGTTCTAAAATAATTCACCAGGTTTCACTATGCATAGGGAAATGAGTTAATTTTGTTTAAAGCCAAATTTCCATTTTCTCATTTTTTTTATCTCAAAAACAGTTGACTTTAGGGATAGGGTATGCCTAATAAAATATGATCAGAATTTCATGTAGATTCTTAAAATGAAATAATATACAAGGTGTTCCATTAGAGATTCTGAAGTTTTGGCGTGTAACTTGGTTTTAAAACACCCTGTATATTTCAAGACATTTTTGAATCATTAATCGTAAAGAACTATACAACTTTTATATGAAACTTTTTTACCCAACTTGTATAGTTTTTGACACACAAGGTTTCCAGACTATTATGCCCTATATATATATATATATATATATATATATATATATATATATATATATATATATATATATATATATATATATATATATATATATATATATATATATATATATATATATATATATATATATATATATTTCCTTAACTTTTAAAACGCTCTTAAGCATTGAGTATCCAGCCCACAAAGTATTTGGTCTAAATTAAGAAAATAAGCTAATAGTACCTCTTCTTTAACCGTTTTCACACCTTTTCCTTTTGACCATTTTCGGAACATGTCGTACTGCTTTTCATACTTCTGCTTTGATTTTACTGACAGTAGCTCGAAATTTGCTGATTCCGCGGCTTTTAGTATCTTTTCTGGTATTTCTTCATCCGAACTATCCACTTTAGGCAGAAATCTATTTTAAGTAGAGTTAACAACTCGAAACACGAGAAATTATTTTTAAAAAATTAATTTTATTTCATAAGCGTACAAAGAGAACTGACTACAAAATGCATTTTAGTTATATTTATAAGTTCAGTAATGCTTATGTTGCATGAGAACGAAAAGATAAAAGTCTAAGAATTGCAAGTGCATAAATGCAGAATTGCATTTCTCACGGGAACGTAACTCCTCCCCTCTTAGTTGAAAGCACGTTCTTAAAGACGTGTTTTCAAAAATTTCCAAAAAGGTTAAAAGATTATTAATATTTTAGAAAATTCTATTATTTTCTTCAATATCTAAAGTATTAGAGTTTGCATTTAATTGTTTTTTCTTAGACTTTTTTACAAGTTTTTTGTATATGAAAAATATAAAAATTATCGAAATGAATATGTAAAGTAAAATTGTCCAAAAACTGGTCTTCTTTACATAAATCGTTGTGGTCATTTCTTCTAGGGCCTTCTTTTGGTTTTCCAATTTGGCTTCGATTTCTTTAGTAGTTTTTAGGTTTACGTAGTTTAAGTCCATACTAGGAGGGCTGTAGAATGAATCTCGGTTTTCCTTAATTAAACTTAAATTAAGGGTAGGTAGATTAATTCCATTAAATGTTAATTGGCTTGATTTATATGTTTCAAGCGTAATTGACTTTATCCGTACTTTACATCCTGGGGATGACTCAAGAAGATAGGAACCATATAAGGGTATGTTATCTTCGGATTTTTGACAATTTATGACGGCGATTACTTGTATTGGTACTGTTATTAGCCATTTGTCGTCGATTATTTTTGTTGTCTGGATCTCGTGCAGTTGAGTTTCGAATGGGTGGCAAAACGTAATATTTGGGTGATGTTTGATAAGTTGAACAGCGCAGGAGGGGCTGTCTTCGACCAACGTGGTGTGGGCTTCTTTACACAAATATTTTTGTGGTTGGATTTCGTGACATCTTTGGTCCATATGGGCATATTTTGTATTGCCTAATGCTAGGTAGGGTTTATAAGGAATATTTACAAGAAATGATCGATTATTGGGAATTGGTAAAGGAAATAACTTAAAATATTGATATATCTCCGATTCCACAAGAGGAAGTTCAAATATAAATACAATATTAAAGTTTTTTAAGAAACTTTTAATTTCTATAATTTTTTCGAAATTAAGTATATTTTTATAAGTTACTTCTAAAGGGAGTTTATCTGAGCCTAGATGATCGTGTAAGTTCTTTATTTCCATAAATAGTTCATTTGGTTATATTATTTAATTATAAAGTACATTAATTTTTGCAAAAGTGATACCTATTTCAATCTTATTCAGAATATCGTAGATTGATTGATAAATTGTTGTTATTTGATTGATTATTGTATATATTAAATAAAATTCGTGATTACTTATTTGTTCCATTTGAACTTTATTAATTATATTTTCTTTTTGTAAAATGCGTGACTTTAGTACCATTTGGTTATGTGTGATATTAGATATAATTGTTTTAAATTTATTAATAGTGGATTCTAAAAGTGTAATTTGATTGATAGCGTCAATTTTCAATTTATTTTGATTTTCTTGTAATTTCGTGATTTTGGCATCAATTTGCTCTGCGTCATTTTGATCTAAGTTTCCAGTTATACTTTTTATGAATGAACCTAAGGGGTTAAAAAGACCTCTTTTACTACGATAATTTTCTTGATTTGGGACAATTTGTTCTAATAAAGTTTCTATTCTTTTTTCAAGTGTACATAATGTATTAAAAGAATTAAAATATTCCTTATGGTATTCGCTGTTATTTTGAATGTTTATATATATTGATTTTGTTTGTTTTTGAATATTTTGAAATTGGTTAATTAAAGGGGTTAGGTTAATATTTTGAACGAATGTCCAGTGATTGGATTTAAGTTTAGCGGTTCCCATTTTGAATGGTAGTATTCCTGGATGTTTATTTAAATCATGGAATTTTACGTAGCCGCTGACGATGGTCCAGCATCTGGAACAAGGGGTATTATTTTAGTTTCATTAACATGTATAATTTCTTTGTATTTATTTTTGGGATTTTCTATTTGTATTTTATTATTTTCTAATATAGCCGTTAATATGAATGGGCCTAAATATCTCTTTTTTATTTTTCCAGATCGATTATCTGATTTTTTATAAATTTGTGAGCCTATTATTAAATTAGTCGGGGTTTTATCCTTGTTTGCCCTATCTATAATTTTTTGTTTTAGTTCTCGTGATTCCTTTGTAATTTTGTCGTACAAAATTTGTGTGTTATTTTTATGATTATTGACATACTCGGTATATACATGAGCGGGTATTAAATCTATAGGATCTCTAGAGTCTGTGTGTCCGAAGACAAGTTCGTATGGGGTAAAATTCGTACTAGAATGGATCGTGTTATTATAGGCAATAATTGCGTACGGCATAAGTTTGGTAACTTCTGCATTGGGGTCCGATTCTCGAAGTAATCGAATGTGTTCGATTAATGTGGAATGTAGCCTTTCAACAGGGGAGTTTGATTCATGGTGGTAGGGGGTAGTGAAGTGTATTTTAATATTATGTGTATTTAATAAGCCTTTAACGACTTCGTTCTGAAATTCAGATCCGTTGTCTGAAACTATTTGTTTTGGAATACGTAAAAGGGAAAAGAAATTAATTAACTGTTCACAGCACGACACTGCATTTCCAGTATAAGGCAAGGCTTGTGCGTATTTGGAGAATTTATCTATAATAGTTAAGAATTTTTGTTTACCTATGATGAAAGTGTCGATATGAACAATTTCGAAAGGTTTGCTTGGCGTTTCGGTTAATATCAAAGGTTGATCTGGTGGTTTTCGATTATATTTTGATCGTTGACATATTTCACAATTATTGATGTATTTTGTTACATCTGCCTTAAGTGACTTCCAATAATAATTTGCTTTTAAAAATTTGCAAGTTTCTTCGATTCCTCTATGATTTGTTTTGCCTTCATGACGATATTTAATAAGTAATTCTCGTTCGTCAGGTTGAGCATTATTTATTAATTTAGACATTCTATAAGTTTTAAATTTTTAAAATGGTTATTCATTGTTTGTTGAAAATAGGTTCTTAGTTCTTTGGAAAAGAAATAAACATATGTTGTTTTATTTGTTAAATATTCTTTCAAAAAGTTAGTAATTACTATAATATTAGTGGGTAATGTTGCGTGAATAATTTGATGTCCTTCGAAATTTTCACGTTTGGTTTTAACATATTTGTCATAAGGTGCTTTTTTAATAATAAGTTGATGAGCTTTATTATTAATAATTTCATCTAATATAGTCATATTGGAATGATTTTCGTTAGCATTTGTACTATGTATTGTTTCCGTTACGGGTGGTTTTATTGGAATATTAGAATGGGTTAGTTGTGTTATAGGTGGAGTTATTAGAATGTCAGAAATAATATTAATTTTGGGTGTTGTTTCAGGTTCGTGTTCTAGTCTTTCTATTGTTTGTGACACTACTTCAGAGTCAAGGATATCTGGGTTAAATTGGTCGTTTAGGAATTGCGTTACGTCGGTGTCTATATCGCCTGGGTAATTTATTAATGATTCGGATTCGATTGCGTTTAATTGAATTCGGCTAAGGGCGTCAGCGTTAGTGTTTTATTTCCCTTTTTTGTAGATTATTTCATAATCATACTCTTCAAGTTTTAGCCTCCAACGTACTAATTTCGAATTTGGTTCTTTGAGGTTAAATAACCAAACTAATGGGCGATGGTCAGTATATATTTTAAATTTTTTGCCATAAAGGTAAGGTCTAAAGTATTTACATGCCCAAACGATTCCTAAAAGTTCTTTTTCAATCGTTGAGTATTTTTGTTCTGTTTCATTTAGAGTGCGCGACGCGAATGCTACAGGGTTGTCATTTGGCGGGTTGCCTTGAGAGAGAACAGCGCCTAGGGCTACATTTGAGGCATCTGTCGTAAGGACAAAGGGTTTTTCAAAATCAGGATATTTTAGTATTGGAGCATTAATAAGCAATTCTTTTAAATGGTTAAAGGATTGAATAAAGGCTGGTGAGTGTTCGACTTTCGCTCCTTTTTTGAGACATAGTGTAAGGGGTTTTGTGATTTTTGCGAAGTCTTTGATGAATCTACGATAATATCCGGCTAGTCCTAAAAATGACTTAATGTCTTTTTGGGTTTTTGGTATGGGGAAATTTTTAACTGCGGTGACTTTATCGGGATTAGGTTTTACACCTTCGCTTGTAATTTTGTGACCTAAATAAGCAACTTCTTTGTGTAAAAATTCTGATTTGTCTAGCTGCACTTTTAAATTGGATTCTCTAAGTCTATCAAAAACGGATTTTAATCTATCGATGTGCTCTTGAAGTGACGTAGAGAAAATTATTATGTCATCAAGATATACAGAACAGATTTCATTTTGAAGTCCCCGAAGGACGTTGTTCATGACTCGCTGAAATGTAGAGGGCGCATTTTTTAAGCCAAAAGGCATGCGTCTAAATTCATAATGACCTGTATCGGTTGAGAAGGCTGTTTTAGGGATATCATTCGGTTCCATTTCTATTTGATGGAAACCGGTTGCTAGATCCAATGTGCTGAAATATTGAGATTTTCCAAGTTTATCGAGAATATCCGATATATTTGGTAAAGGAAATTTATCATCAATACTGCGTTCATTGATTTTACGGAAATCGCAAACGATACGCCATTTACGTTTACCGGACGCGTCCATCTTTTTTGGGACAATCCAAATTGGACTACTCCACGGTGACGTTGAGTTTTGAATGATACCGTTCTCTAACATTTTGTTAATTTGGGTTTTAACCTCTTTTTTATGAATTTCGGGATATCGATAAGTTTTTGTATATATAGGAGTGTCATCGGTTAGGTTTATTTTATGTTTAATTTGATTAGTAAATGTAAGTGGGATGCCCTCACAATAAAATATGTCACGATATTCGTAACACAAGTTTCGAATAGCTCTGTATTCTTCCTGATTACAATGTGACAGTCTTAAATTTTTTAAGTTTTGTTTTTGTGTATTATCCATATATTCATTTATTTCTGTATCGGTTTCCATTTTTTCTATGAAGTTGTTTTCTACTTCATTTATGGTTTCGATATCTATGGGATTAAATATTTTTATTTTAACTGGGTTTTCGCGACTATTCGTAATTATAGTTGTTGCGTAGGAGTCAATGACTTGTACTAAAGCTTCTGGCATCTCTGCGCAACCAAAATCTGTATATTTTAAAATACCTAAACCATTCGATTGATTTACCGGCAGTTTGATTCTTTGACATGTACGTGGGGGAATTATTATTTCGATAGTTTCAAAATTATGTAAATTTGATATATCATTTTGATAATATAAAGGCAATGTTACAAATTGAGTATCTAAAGAACAATGTTTTAAATTTATATTAGCTCCAATATGTGTTAGAAAATCAATTCCTAAAAGTCCGTCAAATTTAGGTGAAAAATCAAAAAGATAAAACTTATGATTACCTGTATGATTAAAACAAGGAAATATTGGTATATTAATTACTTCATTGTGAATGGACCTAGCGTGGGCTGTCCTTACTGAGAAAGGTTCCGAAAAAATGAAATTTGAATAAATTTTGTATGCTAAATTAGGCTTTATAAAACTTTTGCCACTACCTGTATCAATTAAAAATTTTGCTTTGATTTCGGGTATGAAAATTACTGGTAAATCTGAATTTGTATAATTATTTAAAAGTATTATGTTTGGTTGTTGGAAATTTGGTTCTCCTGAAAATTTTCTTCATTAAAATCAATTTGATTTTCATAAGGGTTATTTTCTAGACAAGAAAATTCGGTATTGGAGTCTTTATACGAATATTGCGAGTTATCGGTGTATTCCGGGTAATAATATTGAAATTCAGCATTGCTAGTTTGAAAATTTTCATTTTGATCATTATCGGCATTTATCGATTCGACTGATTGATTATATAGTTCTTCTACAACAATATTACGTTGTGAAGAATGTGGTTGTTGGTTTCTTCTAAGGGTTGTGTTCCCTGAAGAAGTATCCATCGGCTCAGGCTTTTGTTGGCGTGATATTCCAGAAGGAGTTGGGCGTTGATTTTGGGGGTTAAAAGATGGTCTTGGGGTAAAAGTGTTTCTTTGCATAAAATTTTGATTTGGGAAATTCGATTGTCTAAAATTATTTGCGGGTTGCCTAAATTGTCCAAAGCCCATAAATTGATTATTTCCATTATTAAAATTTGGGATAGGTTGTTTATAAGAAGGCATAAAATTTGAAAATTGCTGAACGGGGTAATTCGAAAATATTGGTCTCACATTAGCAGGATAATGTGCTTGTGTATGCAAATTTATTTTTGGTTTTTGTGAATTAAAATTTGGGTTTTTTGGTAATATGTTACTACGGTTCTTATAATACATAAAATTTTCTTCTTCCAAGGCACAGCTCATTGCCTCTTCTAAAGTAACTGGATTTTTTAATCTAACCACAAGTTGCATATGGTAGTTTAGACCGTTTATGAAGGTTTTTAATACTAAATTTCCATATTCATTAATTTTTAAAAGTTTTAGAGCTTGCGTTTCATTGCTTAAATTTACTTTGGAAAATAACAAACTGCGAGCATCTTGCAAACGCAGGCCAAATTGTTGCGGTGTTTCATTTTTTTCCGGTTTGGACGTTATTATATCTTGAATAATACAATCAATCGATCTATGGTCTGAAAAAGTCGAAATTATTGCAGCTTTTACTGCGGGCCATGTATTTAATTCTATTCTAGAACAAATAATATCGGCTGCCCTACCTACAAGTTTACTTAATATAGTATCGTGTAAACATACATTTATAGGTGCATTATTGTCAGTTTTATTTCTATGATTATTATAAAAATTATCACAAGCATTAATAAATCTGTTTATTTGTTTTGGATTCCCATCAAATAAGGGAATATTGTCTGCCTGATATCTGACTAGTTGTAAATTAGGTTCAGTAGTCATTATTTTACTTATTTGAATTAAATTAGAAAAAGGTGTTAGATTTCTTTCACAATTTAAATTTCCAAAAGCTGATGTTAAATCTTCCAGTTTGCGGAATTACAAGAGACGTAAATATCAATATTTAAGATAGGATAAAAATAAAATGAAATAAGGAAAATTGAAAGGAAGCACTTACAGCAATGTACTGAAGATAATTCCAATTCTCATTCTTAAACTAGGGTCCAATAGGAGAGGCGATGTGGTCCTTTCCCTGGTTAGCAGCTATGAGGGTGGGACGATGTGTGTTCCCAAACTCGCACCAATAGGACGCTGGACGATGCTGTTCCAAATCCCTGGTCAATTTTTGAGTTTCTTAGTACACCCTGAAGATTTTTTAATTGTCCGATTTTTGCCACGAATCGTTGAGACGAAACCAGAAAATACGCACGATGCGCGACTGTTGGCAATAATCCTACCGACTGCGCCAGTTAACAACTCGAAACACGAGAAATTATTTTTAAAAAATCAATTTTATTTCATAAGCGTACAAAGAGAACTGACTACAAAATGCATTTTAGTTATATTTATAAGTTCAGTAATGCTTATGTTGCATGAGAACGAAAAGATAAAAGTCTAAGAATTGCAAGTGCATAAATGCAGAATTGCATTTCTCACGGGAACGTAACTGTAGAATACTTTTTTTGAAGCTTTTTTCAAGTGATTGAATGTTTTTATTTTGGCTGACATAGCAAAAAGACTGAATTTGTGAAAATTGCAAGGTGGCAAATAGAACTTATTATTGTCTTATTTGACACTGACAAGTAATGGTACAGGTCGTTTAATTAGTTATCAAATTATGGTAATCTAATATGGAGTACATTCGGCTAAATGCTCTACAACCGTAACAAAAAACACGAAAAATCTTTATTTTTTGAATATTATTTAATGCTGAAAACATTGAAATAACTAAAAGTCCTGTTTAAAGACGATAATTTTGCGAATAAAAATGTGTGCACAAAGAGTTTCCGTGCGCAAAGTTCAACTTTGCACACGCAAATGAGTGCGCAAAGTCTTCGCGCACGCTCGTAGAAAAATATTTTAATGTAAAATTAAGTGGATTTTTAGAAGCAAAGGGATTTTATTTTAGAAAAAAATTTAATGCGGGACATTGTTGCTAAGGGAAACACAATGCCGTAAGTGATTTTTTTTATCATGGTAACCTGAAAGATTTTAAGTCGTGTTTGCTTTAAAATTTTAAAAACTTGGAGATTAGGTTAAGCAATATAATTAGTCGAATTCGTGATTAACCATGTTTCGTTACAATATTCTTAATACTTATTAATAAAGGTCGTTATAAAAAAATTGAGTTCTGACGCTTTTTTTAACCTATTAAATAAAAATTTTATTTACCATGTCAAATAAAGACCCATTTTTGTTCCCCCAAAACAATTAGAAAAATGTTACTGTAGGTAACGACGATAAAAAAAGATATTATTTATCAAAAATGAAAAATATCGTCTTAATTTTACATCCTACAGCAAATAGGTAAACTGATGTTTATGGTCCCAAAACAAACTGCTGCAATCCATTATCAGCGCGAAAGCACAGCGAACTTACAGATTAAAGTACATATGTGGTCAACGAATTGCTCGTAAATAATCGCAAAAAGGATTTAAAAGGACAAAACTCCAAGAACAGTTAAGCACAATCGCTTACGCCACCACAAAGAATGCGGATACACACTGTGCGGTTACCGATGGGTTGGAATGCATACCTGCAAGAAAAAAAAACAAAGAGAATTAATTATTTTATAGGGAAATAACATCCGACAATAAAATTAAATAAAATTAGCTGTATAAATGAATTTAATGTGATGTAAATAGTTTGCTGAAGGTAATTTATTTGCCATTTATTTTTATTGTTCAGCCGTAAATATACTAGATGTTTGAAATGTGTGCTCGTGCAAGCCATAAAATAAAGTATGAAATAATTTTATATTGCTGTTTTGCTTTTCGAAGAGGCTTTATAGAGGTATTCCTTTATTTGGTAAATTACCAATTCTGTATAAACTTGTTTAAAATTTTCACTTTTTTTATTATTTAAGAGCTTATAAACTTTAAACGTTTTATACAGCCTGTCCGAGAAGTCTTAGTATGGAGTAATATCTCGACTACTAATAAAGATAAAAAGATTAAAATTTGGAAGTTGCTTGTATATAATATACCACCAAATCATTTTTTTTGACTGTGTAACCTTTTTTCATGCATCACACTAACATTCACAATTCTTGTAAATGATTGGATTTTGTAAGAAACACTTGCTGCTTTAAGTAACCTTAAATAAAAAAATCAAGAGGAGCAAGGTCCGGTGACCGTGCTGGCCATTCAACAGCTCCAGGACATTTATTCAAGCGGCCATGAAATTCATTATGAAGATACTCTCTGACGGGTAAATAAAAGTAAGGGGCTTTCCATCCATCCCCCTTCACGTCCCCTAGAATGGATGAAAAAAGGTTAAGTAGCTAAAAAAGCTGATTTGATGATACAACTGCCAAATAATATCTAACGGTTGATCTTGGGCGAAAGAAGTAAATTCACGAAAGAAACGTTTATGTTACCCCTAGAGACTTATACAATCTAGCTGATTTTTGATAAATTTTTGAAATGTAGTGTGCAAAATTTTTTTTGCTAGGTTTTGAACCTTCGTACTGGTGGCTTATCGATACTTCTTAGGAAAAAACGATTGAGTAGGTGAAAAGCTTTATACTTTTACTACAATACGTAGCCACACATTACGCGTACAATGGGAACCTTTCGTCTTTTTTAAAAGATTTATTTAACTTCACTTGTATATTAGTTAGTTAGTTTGTTTGTATGTCTGGGTTAAATGTGGCAAGTAACTTTAGAAGCAGTTTTGCGACATCGGAATTAATTGAAATTTGGTATACGTACATAAACCCGATGACAATACAATATTATAGTGTATGGTGACTGTTTTATACAGGGTACGTAAAAAAGTGCTAAAAAATGCAAAATAAGATAAACGTAAAAAAACAGTTCCTGTTATCGGAATTGACTGAGATTTGATACACATATATACACCCGATAACAATAGAATATTAGGGTATATTTGGGGGTATATTTGGTACAGACATTCTATGGATCTGGAGGCATTTTTCAATGTACAACTTTTTGTATTTTTACCAGTGGTATTCGTAAGGGATTTGCTTTGAATAAGTTGGAAAGAAAAAATTGTACGGCTACTGTTTTTTCTTAAAATAAAAATTATGTTTGGAATGCTCATGCATTTCTGAGCAAATTTGGTAATGTTTTTTCGTCAGGCACACAGTTTTTGCTTATTTAATTTATAATGAATTGATGTTTCAAAAATGAAATCCCAATTTTTACTAACATTTACGGTTATTATTGTTTTATTAAACACATTTGATATCAAATGAATTGCTGGAAATGGGCTTCTTCAACCATGATGCAAGCTGCAGCCCTCTTTTTCAAATTTTCCCGCACATGTGCACATATACTTGGAGCATTTCGTATTCTGTCACATCCTTGTATTATCTGGTTTCTAAGGTGGTCCTAATTTTAAATGGGATTTGTGTAAATTAATATTTTCAAGTGACCCCAGAGATAAAATCCAGTGGATTTAAATCAGGGGATCTTGCAGGCCACGGTTGCCATGGTAAGTTTCCACCTCTACTAATCTAACGGTTGGCAAATTGTTGGTTTAAATATTCTCGAGCATTTAAACTAAAATGTGCCGGAGTACCATCATAGCATAAGTAGGATGTCATTTAATGAAGTGTGTAAATCTTCTTCAAGAAATCATCTGTATGTAGCACCATCAAGTCTTATTAGGAGAAAAAAAGGACCAACTATAAAATCAGAGATTATTCCCACCCGTACGTTTAATGAAAATTGATTTTGACAATCAGTAACCATACTTTTTAAATTTACGGTAGGGTATGGACTTTTACGAATCAATTACCGCATCAGGTATTAGAAATTTTACTCGTGAATGTACAGAGTGCAAAAAAAAATAAATATAAAAAGAGAATGAGAATATATTTTTTTATATTTCCGTAGTGATCGCTTATTCGCTCAAGGCATGTATATTTTGTAAACTATCTTGTCACGTGAATAAACAAATAATACTACTTACTAAGAAGTAACGCCGTCGTGAAAATCAAACCTTGTCTTGCTGCGTATTGCAAAATTTCAGTTAACCTTTTAAATACTGGGAATCATATTTTATTTGTTTATTTTTTTCCCTCTCTCTCTCTCTCTTTAATTTTTAGGTTTATAAATTTTGTTTTTAGAAGTTTTTTGATATTATTAATAAACCATTTTTCTGTATAATTCGTAAGGAGTGGCTAAACTTAGAGAAAAACTATTAAACTAAAAGAAAACAACTGACTGCATTAATTGTTACATTAGTTCTACACCTAATTGACTTATATTCTTAAACGGTTTATGTATATTCCGTATAAATTAATGTATTGCTACTGATAGGTACTGTCACGCTGTAATGCCTCTACTGAGAGTATTATGTAATAAATGAGTTCTTCCCAAAATATATTTTACAAAATCTTCATACAATGTAATTTATGATAAAAAAAGGAAATACATCAAATAAACCATGTTTTTGAGTTTCCGAGTTGCTTCTATATTGCGTGCGAGAGTATTAATGCTTATATCAAGATTCTAAACTAATAAACTTTCGTTTATTTATAGTATTACTTTTAAAAATGTTAGGTTTTATTATGTTGGTAATATTTTTTGCTCGATTTTTTGTATCAATAATATTATAATAAGATGGTCTTTTACGCTTTTTTTGCTATCGCCCTACTGAAAACAAAGAAATTTAGGCAATTAGTTGCATGCAACAATTGAAATATACTTTAGTATCTATGTTTCATTAAGAAACAAAAGTTCTTGTTACACTACTTTTCGTAATAAACTTTATAGGTTATTTCAATATCTTCCACATAAGGAGGTAGGGCATAAAGTATCGGGTTACCTGTATAATTTCATATCTGAGTAACTTAACCTTAATTCATAATTTCATGAAGTTTTTCATTGCTCTATTATTCGGTTTAGTAACAAATGGTTTGAAGTTTCACTTTTATTTACAGTGTGCTGATGTAATTACCCTATTCTGATTTTTGAATTTTTTTGTCGCGCCATGATATTTTTTTGGTTTCTTTGTATCCACTATGACGTGCTGAATTCAAATATAAGCTCGGTTTTTACCTATTACCCAGACGTTTTTTAGACAAGGGAAGTAGAATATAAAAATGGTAAAACCCAAACCATATGCATTCTAGTGAATTTTCTAAGAAAACATCACAATAACAATAATTTTTTGTTCTAATTCTTGTAAATTGTTGGGTTTTGTAAGAAACTCTTGCTCTTTTAAGTAACCCCAAATAAAAAAATCAAGAGGAGCAAGGTCCGGCGACCGTGCTGGCAATTCAACAGCTCCACGACATTCATTCAAGCGTCCAGGAAATTCATTATAAAGATACTCTCTGACGGGTAAAAAAAGTGCGGGGCGCTCCATCCATCCCCCTTCACCTCCCCTAGAATGGATGAAAAAAGGTTAAATAGTCAAAAAATCTGATTTAATGATACAACTTCCAAAATTTTAATTTTTTGTCTTTACTAGTGCTCGAGATTTGGCCGATATTAAGACTTTTGTTTATAATGGGATATTATTTTAAATAATATTATATTGTTTTTACATTTTAGATAATAGTTATCTTCCTTCTGTCTAACATGAAGGTTTAAAGGCCTAAGTTTAATTTTGATTTTAATTTTTAGGTTTGTAAATTTTGTTGTTAAAAGTTTTCTGATATTATTAATAAACCATTTTTCTGTAGAGTTCGTAAGGTGTGGCTAAACTTAAAGAAAAACTACTAAACTAAATGAAAACAATTGCACTAATTGTTACATTAGGTCTACACCTAATTAACTTATATTCTTAAACTGTTTATATATATTCCGTATAAATTAATGTATTGCTACTGATAGGTACTGTCACGCTGTAATGCCTCTACTGAGAGTATTATGTAATAAATGAGTTCTTCACAAAACATATTTAACAAAACCTCCATACAATGTAATTTAGGATAAAAAAAGGAAATGCCTCTCTATTGCACGCGACAGTATTAATGCTTAGATCAAGATTCTAAATTAACAAACTTTGGTTTATTTATAGTATTACTTTTAAAAATGTTTGGTTTTATTATGTTGGTAATATTTTTTGAATCAATAATAGTATAATAAATATAATAAGATGGTCTTTTACGCTTTTTTGTTAAGTTATCGCCCTACTAAAAACAAATTAAATATTTTTCCTATCTGAATGGCCGGTAGCAGATTCCATTAGTTGGATGCATGCAGAAATCAAACAATGCGGCAATTAGTTGCATGCAACATTTGAAATATTCTTTAGTATCTATTTTTCATAAGAAACAAAAGTTCTTGTTACACAAGCTTTCGTTATAAGCTTTATAGGTTATTTCAATATCTTCCACATAAGGAGGTAGGGCATACATTTTCGGGTTAACTGTATAATTTCACATCCGAGTAACTTAACCTTAATTCATAATTTCATGAAGTTTTTCATTGCTCTATTATTCGGTTTAGTAACAAATGGTTTGAAGTTTTGCTTTTATTTCCAGTTTGCTAATGTTGCAATTCCACTGTTCTGAATTTTGAAATTTTTTGTCGCTCTATAATATTTTTTGTGATCACTATAACGTGTTGAATTCAAAAATGAGCTCGGTTTTTACCTGTCGCCCATAAGTCTTTAGACAAGGGAAGAAGAATATAAAAGGGAGAGACCCAAACCATATGCTCTAGTGAATTTCCTGAGAAAACAGAAACACTTTTATTTCAAAATATATTATTTTGTATCAAAAAAGTATAATACAATCAAATAAATTATTGTGTTCTTTTTTTTCGCTTGTATTCGCTAGGATCGGTTTCGTAGTTCGCTAACATGTTTGGGATCCGTTTTCCACCTACTGCTTCTCCATTTGAGCAGCTGGTGAAATTTTTCGCCGTGTTCATCTGAAACTGCACCTAAATTGGCAGGGAAGAATTCCAAATCGGAATGAAGAAAATACAGCTCAAGTAACATGTTACAACCTAACATTTTGTAGATTGGATAAGTTCTTCAACTATATTTTTTAGTTCTCTGATTACTCAAAATTGTCGTCTTTAAAACAATGTCGTATTTGCGGCCCAACAAACATTAATTCTTTAAGCTTCGAATTTAAGGCTTTAACAAAAAAATTATAAGCCCTAGTTTTATCACAGTTTAAGAAAGAAACAGTTCTCTCACTCCTTTGTTGTGCTCCCAAAAGCCGGCCTTTTTTGCGAGCGGTCGTAAATCACAGCGAACACCTGGAGCTAACAGCTAGATGCGAGGTATACGAGGGCGCGCATTATTTTATCGCAATGTATACATCTAATCGATTGTGTTTCAAAAACATTCTATCAAGTTCTTAGAAATAGCACTTAAATGGCATCAAATGTTCAAATTCTAAGGGGATGATTGCTCACATATACGTAGAAACTAGATTATTTACAACAAAAATCAATATTTAAAAAAAACTGAAATTATCTACAAGGTTAAATTCGTCTGCATTTAATAAGCCAAACCAAGAGCAAGTGTCTGCCCCTTTTCTCAAGACGATCTCCACACTCTAGGTATCATCTTACAGTCTCCAGAAAATATAATCTAATAAGAACTGAAAGGCCCTTGCGCTATAAATACCAGGAAATAAATATGTCAGCACGCACGCGGCTTACAGTACAGATTATTTTTAACTCTATATAACTACCAAATAAACATTTTTTAAATGCCTTAAATTTATTCATGATAACTTTATCGCAGTTTTGAGTCGGTAACTTTATAGGTGTCTTAAGATGAGTCAAAAACACTACAAGAGTCATTGATCCAATGCAAGGGTTTTAACGCTCACACACATAAAACAAACCACAAAACTGTTAAGCATTTATATTAAATAAGTTTTATATGAAAGCCCTATTGTTGCCATTAAATCCCTTTATTAAACAGTTTGCTCCTAACAGCTATCTTTAAACATTTTGGTTTTAATATTAACAACAAATAGTAATAAGTGCTTTAAAATATAAAGTAGAATGTTTTGTAAAGCGTTCTTAAAACTTTCTTTTGTGAATAAATACTAATTGATGCTGGACAGTAAGGAAACCTATTACAATTCCATAGAACAAAAACGGATTTTTGTGAAAATAAGTGGTTAAATGCGATTTAAATAGTTACTTTAATTTATCAGAAGCATGGTAAATATCTTAAAATAAGGAATAGTCAATTTACAACTCCACACAAGTTACCGTCCCAACAATATTGCAAATCGTTTTCCTCTTCAAGTTGCATCGGACACTTAAGAGAAGAAACCTTTCCCCGTTAAGACAGCGGCGAAAGAAAATAGATTTTTTATTTTTCAAATAAACTTCCCCTAATTTTGGCGATAGGTAAATAAACAAAAAAATATTGATATTTAAAAAACTCAAATTGAACACAATCGGTTCATGCTAGGTTAGGCAGGAGTCGTTTATAGTTTTTAAGGCTGAATGTAAATTTTTAAAGCAAAACTAGTAATGGTATATTATTAAGATACAAAATTTGAGAAAAATCGTTACTATGTCCATTTTTACCGGAATTAAATTCTTCGCCAAATTTCCGTAATGAAAATTAATAATAAACAACTTTTTAAAAGTTCTTTAAACATACCTTCCTGGAGCTGGATCTTGAGAAATTTGAAAAGATGACACATTTTCCCTATTTATGTTAACGTCACATCCATCAACACTGCAGTAAAAGGAATGACTAGCTTGAGAAGCCATTTCTATATTTTGGCTCACCGCGTACAACGCTCCGAAAACACGTAAGTTTAAGACACCGCAACCGTGACCTGCCGACTGACCGTTAGAAGCGGCAGTTGGTAGGTGCGGGAGGCGCGTCGGCAAGAGGAAAATTTATTGCGGAATAGCCAAGTGCTTATTACTTATATACATATATATATATATATATATATATATATATATATATATATATATATATATATATATATATATATATATATATATATATATATATATATATATATGTAGACTTTGGTTTTATGTGCAGAGGAGGTAAACAAATGTTCTGCTGCTCTATTAAATGTGTTTCAGACCGGGCACAATGTTTTTACGTAGCGGCTATTCTTCACCGACATAATGTTGGTTTCTGGCTCTCCTGTTCAATTCACATAAAGAGCAATAATATTTGGTGTAGCCACTCTTTAGTCCTGTGAATATTTCGACAACTTTTAGATCTCCTTATAAAAAAGGCCAAGTTCGTTCATTAAACCCGGAATATCATGACAGTAAACTAAGTTATTTGCCATTGAGAAAAATACTGTCAGCATTTTCCGAAACGTGAAAATTTTCACTCCTTTTTGTAAAAGATTCCACTGCTGTAAACGATATCCAAGCAGCTGCGCCTTTATTTTGGGAAGATTCAAGTCGCGTATAAGATCGTTGAACTCTTCCTGAGATGGGGCTGTTTACGGCCACTACATTCATAATCGCCTTCCTCTTGAAAACTTGGATCGGCTTTTGGTTCAAAAGCACAGGTATGCTGGAAGCGTCATGAAGTATAGGTATCATCGCTCCAATATTTTATGCCCTAGGGAATTTGTAGATGGCGCTTATCCCCGGCACCCCCTTACGGTGCACAATTTCCCTAAACTTAGCCAACACAAGAATTTATTTAAAATCGAATTTGGGAAAACTATCACTTTTTTAAGGTGGGCTTTATCGCGACGTCCGGATAAGTATTTTTACAAGACAGACTTATTTACCCGACATGATTTCAAAAATTTGCAAATACTTCCCCAACTGACTTTATGAACGGTAAAGGGGATATAAATAAAAAAGTGAAATACATTTCACGCATCTAGCCCAAATTTCTAGTTCTACCATACATTGCATGCCAATTTTTTTCTACAAAATCAGCGCAAATATAATAAAAATAATATAAATCGCGTCAAACATCAGACGGGAGTAGATGCTTTCCTACAGGGGATTCAGAACAGCTTCTATTTTAAGGTTTTGCATAATATTGTATTGAGAGTACCTATAGGTATAAAGTAAATTATAACTGATTTTAGTATGTTTTGTGGTTTCTTTTTCTACATTAATATACTAGTTTTAACCAGTCGGGTGTTTGTTTTCTTAATAGTTTTTGCTTGTTATATGTTTATAATAACGATGGTGAGATTATTGGGTTTACTAGGTGTTTTCTATGCTCATCAGATACTCGAACAGATTCACTAGCTCCTCGTTCCTCTTAGTTGCGCAAGTTTTTTTATCGTTTACACTATCTGCTTTATTATGTTCGCCAGTCCTAATGTTTGTCGGATCATAATGATTACCGATTTTCGTGTGTTTATTGACTTGGGCATCTCTATAAACGAACAATGCTTTAGTAGTTTCTTTGGTACTTCGAAGTCCAGTAAAGCTTCACTATTCACTGTCGATGATTACCTTTCCGAGTTTCCCTATATGAAACCAGTTTAGTTTATTAAAATATTTGCCTCGCTTTGAACACTCCTTCAGGTACAGAAAAAAGAAAAAAATGGTACGTAATGCCATTCATTAACCAAAACTGTATTGAATAAAGGTTTTATTTTTCATTAAATTCATACATTTTAAATTGTAAATTCACATTTGCAATTTAAAATCTAAATACTAAAACATTGCTTTTAAATGATTGTAGAGAATTATGAAAAATGTCATGATTACAAAAATTATAGTTGTAATTTTTCACTAATCGTCCAGTAAAACTTTGAATGCCATAGTTCTGTGGGGTGTTTCCTGGAAAAAGTGCCTGTTTCTTGTTTGTCTCTGGGGATTCGGAAATTAATGTTGAAAAGCAACTCTGCACAATCAATATTACCATTGACAACTTCGTGGAGAAAGAAGATCATGGCATTTTCTAGACGCTGTTTGGGCTGTGTAGTCCAACCAACTGAATCTGAATGCTATATGGTATGTCTTTGTAATAAAATCTGTGTTTGACTAATACAGCTACATTTTCCATTCAATGTATTTAAAAATAAAAAGATTTTTAAAATATTTATCATTTTATAATCTACATTTTTATTATAAAAATGTAGTATGTTTTATATAAATTCACATTATTTTCCATATTATTATTTTCTATCAAAACTAGTGCGTTATATACTAAAAAAATAATAATGACTTAAAAATAAGCGCTTGTTCGCTTGTTATAGAATTAATGTAATTTAGTGCGTTCGAATCATCGGAGGCGGAAGCAGTTTTACGTCGATCGAATCGAATCGAAATTGGCTTTAAGATTTAAACTAAAACATAACTGTTTTTTAAGAACAAAAAAATATTTAAATCTTATAAATTCATATTATTTCTCCTAAGTATTAAAAAACGCTCCAAAGCTATATAATATATAATTAACATAATAAAGAGGTTAAAAAATAGCCATTTTGGGCGTGACACTGAAACATTTTCGCCGACGGCGCTATTTTTCCCTGCCAAGCGCCTAGCTACGCTGCTTTCACTCGTTCTTAAATCCACAAGCTGCCGCTGGCATAATAAACATTTAACAAACCTATTTTCACTGCTTCTAGTCGATTTTCATGACACAAATGGGATGTCCTGTTGTTGTGTCCCGAGAATACTTCTAAAAGCGAATTGTACCCAAATTTTATAGTACCAATATCATCCATATGATTGCACGTTCTGCGAAGAAAACCCAACATTTGGTAGCCTTGAAGGTAACATTGATAATATGTTCATTAAATGTCATTTCTCGGTCAAAGGTTATGCTTAAGTCAATAATTTTTTCAACTCTCTTTTTCCTTCTAAAACATAATTGTAGATTAAAGATGTTTTTCGACGGTAGAAGCTTATTACTCTGCAGTTGCCTGCATTGAGATTGAGGTTGTTATTTTTGCACCAACGGACCAGCTCATTTAATTCTTATTGAACCATTTCACACTCTTTCTCAGAGTTAACAACGCAAAAGAACTTGAGGTCATCTGCATACAAAAGACATTTACACTTTTTAAAAATTCTGACGACATCGTTGACAAAAAGCAATGTTACACCATTTATCTTAATATACTGCTTCCGATTGGTTAAATAGGACCTGATTAAATTCTGATATGTATCACCCATTCTATAAATTCTTAATTTCTTTAGAAGTAAGTTATGACACACAATGTCAAAGGCCTTAGATATGTCAGTGTACACCGCATCAATTTGACATCCTTCCTCGATATTCTGGATAAGGAAGTTCTGATATACAGCTAAATTTGTAGCCGTTGGTCGTCCTTTAAAAAACCCATTCTATTCTAGAGTCAAATGATGTTTATATGACTCAAAAATTTCATCAGTCAATACGGCTTCCAATATTTTAGGAAATACAGTGGGGAAATGCATCTGTAGTTCTTGATATCTGTTCTTGAACCAGATTTAAAAATTGGGTAAAGAGTAGACTCCTTCCAATATGTTGGAAATTGAGCTGTATTATAGACAGGCAGGAGGTGAATCCTTCCCTGGCCTGATCCAAGATAGATCTGTTTTGAGTGTATAACTTATGATTAGATTTGTAATAACATATTTTAGATTTTCACCCCTCTAGAAGAGGAAATTTTGAACGACTTGGATCTTATTGGATCGGAACGGGGGGATTACTAATAGAACCTAATTTTTTGAGAACACAGTTTCCACTAAACGGTAAACTATTAAATGTGCTTTACCTTAATATACGAAGCATAAATAAAAATTTTGACCAATTTCTTTTATTGTATGAACAATTCCATCTTCAAGCATGTGAAATTATAATCTTAAGTGAATGCTTTCAAATTACAGGTGAACTTTATCACATTAGAGGATACGCTACATTTTACAACAATGGGGACAATGGCAGAAACGATGGGATCATTACATTTATTAAATCAGAAATAAATGCAGATGTAAAACACATGAAACTAAACAAGTCTGGTACAAATATTAGCAGAATTGTATTCAACATTAAAGATATCACTTTTGGCATAACTTCGATTTATAAGCCACCATCTATTTCTGAACTCCTTTTCATTGAGGACTTGGAGGCTTTCTTTGAGCAACAAAATCTAAATTCTTTTGAGATTCTTACAGGGGATATAAATATAAATATAAATAACGATGAAGATAATATAGCTAATGAATATCTCTCAATAATGGGAAGAAATGGTTTTCTTTCATACATAAACTCGCCTACAAGAATAACAAATAACAATTCTTCTTGTATAGATCATATGTTTATTAGGCAAAAACTGAGAAGTCAAAATCTTAAAATACAATCTTTTAGGTTAAATAGTGATATAACAGATCTACATTGAAAATGATAAATTAAAAAATAGCATAGACCCACAATCACAAAAGCAAAACTATAGCATTATAGACTTTAATAAATTCAAAGAAAAAATAGCTTCCCAAAACTGGGATGAGGTAGTGAGTTGCACAGATTCAAATGAAGCTACTAATAAGTTTATGCATCAATTTATAAAAATAAAAAATGAATGTACCAACATACAGAACATGAAAAGTAAACCTAAAAAAATTAAAGAATGGATAACAGAAGGACTTATAAATTCAATAAAATACCGTGACAAGCTAAAAAAAAAGGCTACTAAAAAATTACTCTCCAATTTTGCATAATGAATACAAAACCTATAGAAATTTTCTTAATAAATTGATAAAAGTCCAAAAATACAAATTTTACAAAAACCAAATTGAATATAATAAAAACAACATAAAAAAATTGTATGATATTATTAAAGATGCTACAAATACAAACAATAAAAAACTAAACCATTCATTTTCTATTGTTGACAATAATAATATAACTATTAAAAATGACGTTGACATGGCTAATTATTCCAATAGATATTTTACAAATATTGCCATAGAAATGGCAAAACAAATAAACGTTCCAAATAGAGAATTTCAGATAAAAAGTAACAATACCTCAATGTTCCTTACTCCAGTCTCCATAAATGAAATTACTAATCAGATACTGTCCCTAAAAATGATTGTGCCCCAGGACCTGATCATATTCCTACCAAACTTATTAAACTAGTTAAGTCAGAAATTTCAATACCATTAGTTCATATTATAAATTTAATTTTTAAATCAGGCAATGTACCAAAACATTTTAAGCACTCAGTTATTATACCTATACATAAGTCTGGTTCCATGAGGCACATTGAGAATTTCCGACCCATCAGTCTTATTGACAATATTGCAAAAATTTTTGAAAAATGCCTGAAGGACAGGTTGATTAAATTCTATAGAACATTTGAAATATTACATGAAAACCAATATGGTTTCAGAGAAAAGCATAGTACAGCAGATGCGCTATATTGCCTGACCTCTGAAATAATGACTAAATTAAATAATAATAAGAAATGCCTAGCAATTTTTCTTGATCTGTCAAAGGCCTTTGACACTGTGCCGCATGACCAACTTATTAATATTTTGAGTCATTACGGCGTTAGGGGTGTGGTGTTGAGGGTTTTTGAAAGTTACTTGAAGGACAGAGAGCAGTCTGTAAGAATAAACAATCAACTGAGTTCTTCTTTGAAGATACAAATGGGTGTTCTACAAGGTACAATTCTGGGCCCAATCCTTTTTATTACATATATAAATTCATTACTAAACTTACACATAAATGGTAAGCCCATATCATATGCTGATGATACGGTACTTGTATTTTCGGGTGCTTCATGGGACCAGACAAGAGAGAGCTATAAATGGGCTTGATGAAGTTAAAAACTGGCTGGATCTCCATCGACTGTCTTTAAATATAAAGAAAACAAATTTTATACCCTTTTCCATTTCAAATGTAAATAGACCCACTTTTAATAGAATACGTTGTAACAATAGCAGTCCTATGGAGATTCTTGCAGTAACCAAAACAAAATATCTGAGTATTGTTCTCGATCAACACCTCAAATGGACGGATCACGGGAATTTCTTGGCACTAAACTATTAACTCAGATATATAAATCACTGGTTGAATCTTTGCTCCGATATGGACTGATTGCATGAGGTGGGGCCTATAAATCGAATTTAAATCCACTAAAAATAACACATAATTACATCTTGAGAATAATTTATAACAAAAATAGACTCTATCGCACTAATTTGTTATTCAGTCAGGAAATTGGTGACCTAGGTTTTCTGTATGTACAGCAAGCGTGTTCTTATATTTACAAAAACAAACAATTACAGAATTACATAAAACATACTTACTTAACCCGCCAAATTACAAACAACAACCTTGTTATACCTGTGAATAATCGAACAATAAATTTACGTTTTCTAGATTATTTAGCACCCAAATTTTTCAATTTGCTCCCTAATGATATAAAAACCATAAACAATATATCTTCTCACATCTTGGCAGTTCAGTCAGGAAATTGGTGACCTAGGTTTTCTGTATGTACAGCAAGCGTGTTCTTATATTTACAAAAACAAACAATTACAGAATTACATAAAACATACTTACTTAACCCGCCAAATTACAAACAACAACCTTGTTATACCAGTGAATAATCGAACAATAAATTTACGTTTTCTAGATTATTTAGCACCCAAATTTTTCAATTTGCTCCCTAATGATATAAAAACCATAAACAATATATCTTCTCACATCTTGGCAGTTTCACAGCTCTGTTGTGAATTTTTCTCACAATGCTACCCCCTCCATTGTTGCTAAAGTGCTCACATAAGTCAATTTATAAATATTGAATGTATGTATATGTCTATATATGGGACCATCTAAATGGCAATATGTAATTAAGCATAGGTGATTTAATAGTCCGCAGAACTCTATAAATTAGTGCAATCAAAACTATCTGGTCTGAGTGCATACAGATGTGGTTTAACCAACATCTAGGCTCTCCTAAAAAAAAAAAAAAAAAAGAATGTGTACATTTATATATGCCATGAGACTGTCGTGTGTATCTAATATATGTCTATATCTGTCATAATGTCATGTATATCTAATGTGCATGTATATGCATGGGAAAACTGAAAGGCTTATGGTATATTACAGTGTAATGTATTTATAGTGTAATGTATTTAAGAATATTCAATAAACGCTGATTATAAGATCTTTGAAAAACCATGCATAGGGGTTTGATCAACGACAATGCACAACCTTTTATAAATATAGGAAGCAAACCATTTGGACCTGTTCTTATCAATGAAGTCAATTTTCTTCAAAATTTCTTCTTCTGTAAGGTTGTGAAAAGTAAGAACATTATCTATTTCATCAAGATGGTTTTGAAATATTTTGAGATTTGTGTAGTATGATTCAGAGTGGTGAGCTTCTACAATGGATTCAGGGGATCATTATTATATGCAATGCTTTTAGAGATTCCTTGTTTTTTTCCTCATAGAGTTGACAAAATGTTTGAAATAGCGTGAAAAAACTGTCATTTATTCTTTTTCTGTGTATTTCAAATTTTTCACTAAAATTAAATATGATGTAGGGAGAAACTCGGTGACATTTTTGATACGAATTTAGCATATCGAAACAAAATGGCGGCCTAATAAAATTTAAAAACAAATTAGTGTGTCTATATTAACGATGGTCCGATGGTTAGCTTTAGTTAAATAATTAGATAACTAAGGGAGCAATCTTTTATGCGCAACAGTTCCACGTTCCTTTTAGTTGCGTAAGTTTTTTTATCGTTTTTTATTCGCTCTAATATGTTCACTAGTCTTAATATTTGACAGGAACCGATTTTGAAGTGTTTATTGACTTAAAGTCCGTTGCTATACTATGTAAAGCTTCACTATCATATGCTTCTTAAAAATCTCTGCTTGGCTAATAAGCTATCAAATTCTGCCTTATTTGTTTTTTTTTACCACCTGTGTTACCTATGTAGAAATACGGTTTTCTGCTACGACTCGTTACTTACGGTAAGATTCAATGCCGTGTTTCTACAGTGCCTTACCATCCACTCTATTCCAATGACTGCATTCAGATAAAAATATTGCGCAACAAAACGGGACTTCTAATCATCATATGTATTTTAGTAACGCGAATTTTTTTATTATGGATAATTTTCTCTCCGAAAGCGCCAGGCTGTTACACGAGCAACATTTTTAATTAAAGCTAAAGCCACGCTTTTATTAAAGTTCTACAGCGAACACTATATTCTGCAAGCAGTATACGACACGGTGTCATTAATTATTTCGGCATTAACACGAACGTAGAATTCAATTAGAGTACTTTGAGGTTGCTCAAGTCGAATATTATTGTGAGTACGATGATCACCTTTCCGAGTTTCCCTATATGAAACTTGTTTAGTTTATTAAAATGTTTGCCGCACTTTGAACACTGCCTGAGGTACAGAGAAAATATCACTTTACGTTCTGCCATTAATTGACTAAAAATCTATTAAACAATTTTTCTTTCAATAACTGATTGCTCGATTTTTTGCCGTAATTCTTGTAAATTATTAGTCCTATTAAAGTAGATTTTATCTTTCAAGTATCCCCATAAAAAAATTATCTAGAGGTCGGGGCTATTGGCCGGCCACCGGATTGAGCCTTGCCTTTCGATCCACAAACCATAGCGATTATTTAAAAAATTGGTAATCGGTTGGACATGGTGAGGCAGTGCGCCATCTTGGTGCCTAATTAATCTAGTATACTGACGAATGGGAAGTGTCTTTAAAAGGCGCTCTATTTCGTTATTTAAAAAAATCTAAATACAGTTCGCCTGTCAAAATACCCTCAAAAATAATTGGCCCAATAATTTGCTTTCATAATATGCCGCACCATAAATGCAATGACTTACGCCCTTGCTTCTTCCTTTCTTCAATTACATGTGGATTTCGGGTTGCCCAAAAATGTCTGTTTTTTCTGTTAAACATTCCGCCCGTAGTGTACTTGTCCGTAGTAGCTTCATCAGACCACAGTTAAAAAATTGGTCATCTCTTCGAAATCTCCTGAGCATTTCTTGACAGAACTGAAGTCGTTCATTTATATTATTTTCTGTTAAATATTGCACTGGCCTAATTTTATTGGAATGATAACCATATTTTTCAAAATCCTATAAATTGTTTTCCATGATTTCCCTGTGAGTCTTGAAAGGTCGGGAATTGACCGGTGCAGATTTTCTAAAAAATAATTCTTTTAAACTTCATGTTTATTAAATAAATAGAAAATTACCTTTCAAATATAATAAAATATTAAACTCTTCCTCTAAATTTGCATTTGATCTTCATTTCTTTCTGAAAAAGTTTTTCCTTTCCACAAAATTTTTTACTATATATGATACTGCCTTTCTAGATGGCACTCCTATCCCTGGATTTTGTTCCCGGTATTGACGCAGTACCCTTGATGCGTTATTTTGATTTGCGTAGTATAACTAAATAATTATTCTGATGTTTTCTTCTTCAGTGAAAAGCATTATTATTAGGTATTATTTTTGATTTGACGTAAAAGTTAAATAAAATAAATTACTGTTATTCAAAAATAATAATTTTGGTTTCATTTGACATTTCATGGCTAGAGTGATTCACATAATGACTGAATTGCACCCACAGCCACTCACCGCTATCTATTTCCAATAAAATAAGTTAAGCGCCTCATAAGGGATTATTTTGAAGACGAATACCTCAAAAACTACTGTTCTACATGTTATATATTTTTGAAAAGAGGACAATGAGGCGCATCTAAGAATTTAAAAATATACAGGGTGTTCTATTTAAAATAACAAAGTTCATAGTGATTTCTATATTTTCCGATAGTCATTTGTTTTTGATTTTAGCGTGGTGTAAATCTTCAAATGAAATCCTACAACTTTCGTACTAACCACATAAGATAAAAGATTTAAGGGGGTGGCAAATTATAAAGAAAAACACTGTACGTAGATTTAAAATCCGTCATTGAGGTCTCACCATCAATTTAATTTTTTGAAATACCGACCTGGATTTTTTATTTTATTTTTAAGAAGCGTTCGACCTCCTAAAACCAAATATGTGTCACAGTTAATGTTTTGATTAGTGATTTTCTCATAAGAGACAATGAGTTAGAGAGAGATGGAAAAACAGTATTGTATGATTGCATTATATCATTGGTTTTGGGAGCTGGCGCTTGTTAAATGAAGTTGACGATGAGACCTCGACCTTTTTAATATCTATATGTATATAATAATTTTAAATCTGAGGACACCATCTTGTAGAGAAGGAAAAGTGGCTACGAAGTTATAAAATTTGTTTTGTAATAACTCTTTAAAAGCAGCCTCAAAAAAAATAGAAAGGAAAATGGACTATTTTCGGTTTTCCAGGGATATTTTTAAAAGTAGTTGAATTTGTAACGCCTTGTATATTTTCATTAGTCTGTATAATATATTGAATAAAACAATGTAATTTTTCAACATTCTATGAATACTTTTGATCAATATTTGATCACTTATTTCAATTAAACAATGTTTGGTATTTTTAACGAATGGCCAATAATTTAATGTAGTAAAAACACACACTATTTCAAGGTCCAAATTTGGTGTCAGTTGAGATTCCGATATGATGTATAATAAATTTTTCAGAAACCAGTTTAATGCTTCAATATCAGTATTGAAGTATTGAGTATCCTCAAAATCTCAGTATATCAGGGATGGGACTTGAAAGATACAACAGACCAGAGACAGTAGCTTATGTTTTGATGACACATCTGTAGTTGTTGTCAAAAAAAACGAGAAGTATCTGCAAAAATTAAATATAGAATTTAAAAATAACTATAAAATAGTTATAAAAAACTGCTAAATTCTAGATTTTTTGAAAACGTAAGGATGTTTATATTTGTTTTAATTTTTTACCAATGTATTTGATGTACTCTTGTTTTTATTTAATATTATTTTAACTTTATCTTTAGGTTTTTGGCAAGGTTTTTTTGCACTAAACTCCTAAATACAAACGTAACATTATTTATGATATGCGTTGACAAGATTATTACAAACAAAAATGTGTGTAAGATTCCCCCTCCTGATGATGTTTGTAGGCTACAAACAATTTAAACTTAGAACTATTTAATCAACAGCAAAAGTTATGGTACAAGTGGGGATCGAACCCGTACCTCTGCTTTTCTAGCCCATTGCTAGTGCGTTATCGTACCACTAATAAGCAATTCGTTGGGACCTCTACATATTCAACCCCACCAGTATCATAACCATTGTTGATTCTGCCACATATTCTAACCTTATGGCGCGGCATTCCTGACTGGACGGCATATCCAACATCGCTATTAAGTACCGTTCATATTAGTAAATTTATAAGTTATGGCCGTATAAGCCAAATTTTGTATAGAAGTATTTTATCAGTGTGTTTTTTAAACTGTGACATATATTTTTAGAAATATTATTCGCGCATTGTTGATTCTGCCACATATTTTAACCTTATGGCGCGACATTCCTGACTGGACGTCAAATCTGACATCGCTATTAGGTACCACCCATTTTTACGTTATTAAATATTTCTAAAAATATATTTCACTGTTTAAAAAACAATACAGTACAAAATACTTCTAGTTTAAACTTAGTTGGTAGGGTGTGTTGAGCATAATTATTCCATAGATAGTATTGTGTTAGCAAGACTTACTGTGATTAAGGACCTTGAAGTGATTTTCGATTCAAAACTTACATTTGTTAACCATATTGAAGACACGATGATAAACGCATCGAAAGAAATGGGCTTTATTTTGCGTAAAGGGAACTCCGACAGCCGTCTACACTCTACACTGCGTTCCCTTGTAAGATCTCATCTTGACTACGCGTTTATTGTATGGTGTCTGATATATCAGACTCATATTTCCAACCTGGAAAGAATTCAGCGTAGATTCCTCAGAACTGCTTGAGTTGGTGGCCAGGCGATCATGCAACTTCATTACATTTTTGCATAAAATATTAAATAAGATCAGTTGAATCCATCTGCTCGATTATAGCTATATATTTAGAGTGCCTAAACTGGAGGCAAGACGCTTGAACTTTATTCAGCTCCACGAACAAACACCCTTATATCTACTCCACTATACCAGATTTCAAAAAACTACAATACAATTGAAAATAGTATTGACGTATTTACACTGTAGCATTCAACAGATTAGAAGGATGTTTATTTAACTTTATTGTTTTACGTTTGTTATATGTTTTTATTTTTTCATTTTTTTTAATTAATATTATTCTAATTTTAATCGTTTTTTCTTTGTTTTTTTTTCTTGCCAAAGAATGTAAAGTTTTCTTATTATGTGTTGTACTGTTATTGTTGTTATTTATTTATATTGCATAATATGTATACGTTTCCCTTTATCCTGTAATTGACTAGCTTGTTGGATATTGTATTTAAAATATATAAATAAATAAACACCTAACTAATAGCAGCGAACAGAAAATATAAATCAACTTCCAATTAGAACTAGAAGGATATAGTTAGGATATATATTTTTATTGAAAAATTAATACAATTAAAAATAAATATGTCTTTAACTAAGTTTATTGGTTAGCCTTATTGTTGGTCCCAAATAATTTTAACAAATCATAACACGCACTTAAGAAAGTCATGAATTGTAGCAGGTTAATTGAGTCAATGTAAATGGGACGACTGATGATCGAGCAATGAATCAAACTTTCTTTTCGTTTTCAAAGTAATACTTACGGACTCACCAGAAGGGACTTAACCGCATGGTATTCTAATTTGCAGATTTATTAGACAATATTGAACTCTATTCTTTATACTAAAGAATTAATTTTCCCTGAATATTCGTCGTGAACAACCCGAGCAAAAAATAGATCCCGAGGAATTACCGCGAGTGAAACGATAGCACATCACCTATCGATATACAGGGTGGTCAGCCATATTTTGACCCATTTTGGACTTAAATAGCTGTGAAACAAAAACATATGGAGCTACGGTTTTCGCTGAATATTTTTAATTTGCCAAAAGATTTGTTTGAAGCATATGTCATTTTATTTTTACAACCGGAAGTACCGGAAACAAAATGGCTGACTTTCATGTACAGGGCAAATTTATTATTTTACGTGGAACACCCTGTATATCTCTTTAAAATCAAAAAGCTTAGTCCTTCCCCCTTTTCAAAAATGTAATAAAGTGGAAAATAAAAAAAAACTGCAAAGAAATAAAATGTATTAAACAAGACATTAAAAGTTATGGAAAAAGGTGTAATAATCACCGCCAACAAAAAAATCGAGAACAGTTAGTTCTGGTGAACGA
Organism: Kuschelorhynchus macadamiae; assembly: GCA_030620095.1. Taxonomy (NCBI): domain Eukaryota; kingdom Metazoa; phylum Arthropoda; class Insecta; order Coleoptera; family Curculionidae; genus Kuschelorhynchus; species Kuschelorhynchus macadamiae. Next base: position 1,003,302 of record JAUTXW010000328.1, read on the forward strand.
GGAGCCATGTAATAGGGCCTCCTCTTCCAATCCACCTGTTTTTAAAGACGTTATTTAGTGAATCTTTGGTAATTAACGCCTAGTGCGGTGAGCTCCATTTTGTTGAAAGTACACTGAATTCAGAATATTTTCCTGGCGTAATTGCAGATGAAAAAAAGTTTCCAGCATATCGAAATATGCATGAGAATTTACAACTGGATTATCAAAAAAGAATGGGCTATAATTTTTTTCCCTGGACACATCATAAGAAACTGTAACTTTCGGCGAGTCTCTGACGTGTTCGTGAAATTGCCTGGGATTCTCTTTTGCCCTTATTCTACAATTATATTTATTAACTTTTCCATTTATATAAAAAGTAGCCTCATCCGACATTATTAACCTTTCCAGCAAATGTCTATAATATATATATATATATATATATATATATATATAATATAAACTATCGATATATCTATTTTTTTATTTACCTATTGTTATTCGATGTGCCGCTAACTTATCGATGTCGATAAAAGGCCCATCCCTACTACATACATTGTTGACAGTCTCTAGAGCGAGCGAGATAGCTACACTCACTTAGAGAATTAATTCGCCGGTTCCGTCACAGATTAAATAATAAAAAGTTCCGTGCTCATTTCAATCAGTCCGAATTCTAGATGAGACAAAAGTATAAAAAGAAATGCAGTTCAGATTATACGATACGCCACTGTCAGAATTACTACTAATCTGATTCTCATAACCCTATATCATGGACCAGGCATCAGTCGTCAACAGTCTTTTAAACTTAGTGGGTTGTTAACACTGAAAGGCTTAAGAGTTCTATTTTAAAATTTACGACTTTTTGGACAAGGACATAACATAATAATTTAAATATTTCTTAAAAAAATTATTTTACCCAGGGACGCAACTTTGGAGTGGGGGGGGATCTTAGTTAAAGTTGTTTGGGACTGTGAAATTAGTTTCCGTAAGTTGGAAAAAACAAAATATGAATAAGTTTTGGTTCAATTGGCAAATGACCTTCATTTTTGGTTGTCGGCGATACTCGCTAGCAAAGCTAAAATTTTGACCTTTTCTTTTTAGATTTCAGTTGGGTATTACCATAGTAGAAGTTCTACTATGGTATTACTGCCTCCCCCTTCCCCCAATATTTTCTCTTCAAGGCACCAGTGGATTTACCTAATTTTATCGGTCTGTCTGTTCGCGGCATAACTAAAAAACAACTCACTCCATTACCTTCAAATTTTGATCCAAAATTAAGGCTGATATGGGGATACTTGGTAACATTTTGGTAAAAGTCCAATTAGGCCAAACAAAATGGTGGCTTAGTGAAATGTTAAAAAAAATACTTAAAGAGTACTTATTCAATTTACTTCAAATGTTGCACAAAAATCAAATATTATGTAGGAATAAACTGGTAAAATTTTGGTATAATCCAAGATGGCGGAACAAACTGGCGGCTCCATAAAATATTTAAAGCCTGTCTAAACTATTTATTAGTTCGATTTCAAATTTTCTGCAAGAATTAAGTGCAATATAGAGATAAACTGGTAAAATTTTGGATGGAATTCAAGTTGGAGGAACAAAATCACCGACAAATGACATTTTTGTAATCGTGAAAAAATCATTTCTTAAATTTATACATATAATTTCACCATCACGGCAAATTATTGTCTTCATGTGACTTTTTCCTCTTTCTCGAACACATTGATACTGACATGAAAGTTTTATCATTTTATAGTCTGTCTGGAAATCTTTTCCAATACAATGTTTGGAGGGAGCGGGGTATAAGGTGGATAGGAGAAAATATGGAGGAAAGAGTTGCATTTGGAGGTAGTGATGGTACAGTGGTGGTGAGGTGAAACTTTTATCTTAGTGCATGATAACGACTTTCTAAGGAAACATCGAGCGAATGGTGTGAATGAATATGAATATAAATCCTATGAAACTTGTATAAAATAGGTTAAAAAGAAGAATGAAATGTTATTGTGCACTTACATCGGTGAAAGAATTTCATGGAAAGCATGCCTCGCAAAGTTAAATAAGTCACTCAAAATGGTGGTGACCCTACCAAATATTAATTTTTGAAGTTATTTTTTCTTGTTTTGAATTAAATACAAAACAAGATGAATGATACCATATTTTCCTAAACTTGTGGCTAAAGTCGCAGTTGGCGCAGGTATCTACAAAAACCCAGAAACGTTTTAAAGTACCACGCCTTGTGATATATTGGCTGTATTCAATCAAGTTTAAACTGTTTTTTTTTAATTGGTGACATTAAAAATTTGTTTTAGTTTGTACTTTTTTACCGCCTTTCTTATTAACATAAGAAAATAATATGCTGTTTACTTTAAAGCCAACAAAGTAACATACTAAAATTTTCCAAGATCATGAAAATCTATTAAAAAGTTCTTCAAAAACTGCACATTATTATTATTTAGGCGATATAATGGGAAATGTCACTTGAATTGATGATTAATTTAGTTCAATACATCCAAAAAAGCAAAAAATAATACGCGATTTCATTTTAAAGGGCGTGGCCAGCTTAATATCCTCAAGATCTCAATGAGGCATGAGTGGGGCTCAGAAAAAAAAATTGAACATAGACGATAGCTTACGTTTCGTCGAAAAATCTGTAGCTGTTGTGGAAAAATGTGACGTATATGTAAAAATAAAATATAACAATTTAAAATAAACAAAAAAATACATCATTATCAAATTTTAAATACAAAACTGTTACAAACTGTCATGTTTTGATAATCAGTGCTGTCTATATTTGGTTTAGTTTTTATCAATATATGTGATGTACCGAAAATTAAGCTTAATATTTTTCTTTATTTAATATTATTTAAGCTTTATTTCTAGTTCTTCTGAGAAGCACTTTTCTTGCACTGAACTAGATGTTCAGACAAGTCCTTGTTTTAACAGCAAAGGTCATTGATACGTAAAAATGTTTCCGTATATAAAACTTATTTGGAAATACCTTAAGAAGTCATGGGAATCTATATTAAAATGTTTATAATTTAAAGATGGTGCCACGCATTATTATTCATATCACTGCATAAACTAATTTAAATACAAAGCATTGTGAAATTAATCGTATGCCTTCTAAGCGAATCGAGTTTTCGGTCAGTGTTATACATATACAGGATGTTCAGTCGAAGGCGGGTTGGAAGATTATAGTCAAACTAAAAAATTATTTTAATTTTGAATACCGGGTATTGTGAAAGTTAAAGAAAAGCACGCTAGATTAATAAAAGATACTAAAGTGCTTTGACAAAAATTTAATTTCTAGCTATCAAAATAATTTAATTATTAGACAATTCATTGTAAAACATCCATTGACAGCCAGAAATTCAGTCAGGTTAGAGACAAATGTATTTAACTTAGTCCTAAAGCAGAACTAACCAAATATAACTTACTCACTAAAAAATTTTCGTAATCCGTCTGTGAGAAAACAGACGGAAAATGCTGTATTATATAATCGAGTTGATGGAAATACATTGCCTCTTATGGCAGGGTTTTTCTCGGGTGTTTTTGAAGATAAAATTATCAAGCCAGATACGATAAAGATATTTATAATCTGCAAGAGAAGGCCCGTTTGAGAGACATATGATATAGAGGGAGTCCAATTAAAAGAAAACTTATGATGATATCTTGCAAAATTGATAATCTTTTTTTTAGAAAAAACCTTTTCAAACAACCTTACAGTTTGTTTCTTGATTCATATGGCTAAGTTTAAAACTAAAGGAGATTATGGGAAGTTAAAATGTTAGCAAGATAAATTGGTCGCATTGTACATCGAGTAATGAAACCCTTCAATTTTAAAGATGATGAAAAAAGCTATAAAACCGACATGAAAAAAGGTTGTACTAAACGTTATACTTATTCATCAGTAATTGGCAGAAAAGATGCAATGTTATAAATCAATGCAATTTAAAATCTTCATGTAATAAAAACAAAACAAACGCTGATGAACATCAGGTCATATTCAAAGGTTAAAAATTTTAATTGTTAAAAACACCTACTTTGTACCTAGACATGATTAAACAGGGCAAGGGTTGAAGTTTTAAGAGAAACTAAAAGCGACAAACAACGGAGTTGCCAAATTGACATGGGTTTAAAACCAACAAACATTATTTAGATGAAAAACTAAAAGTAAACAAACACAAATCAAATTGGAAATCCCGGTGTAACTTCATAGCGAGAGAAAGACACTATTCCAAGACAAGTAAGTGGTTTAAACCAAAGAAAAACTATTGTGGGTAGATGTAGAGAACCGAAAAAGACTTGCATACTTACAAACAATTGTTGAGTAATGACAACTGTATTAACAAACCTTAATATATTTTTAAATTTTAAAGTAACATTCGAATCAAACTAGAATTATGAAAAACCCAAAGCAAGTCCTTATGGGACTACAAAATTATTTATTCTCTTTAATCTGTATATAAAATTATCTAGTAGTAAGTTAGTTAGTAAATTGTAACCAAAAAGAGCTGAAAGTCAATAACAAATATACTCAGTAATATATAGAATTTACTGACCTTCCATACAAGTACAGACTGAGGTCTGAGGTGCATAACTGTAATCAAATACAAGTACTATAGATGTAAAATAAAAGGGGGAGGGGTTAAGTAATCTTTGTAAAGTCAAATTAAGAAACATTTTTTGAAAATAATAATGAGTTTAGAAATATGTAAGAGAACAAATACTTTAATTAGGTATTAAGCATAAAACTGGAATTATTGTAACCAATAAATGTTCAAAAAGAGGGAGGAGTATCAAAAAGTATGATGTATTTATTTATTTTTTTAAGTAGAAAAATTGATAAAAACTTTTTAAGAAAGGGGCCGGGGAGGGGGGGTAAAAATAGGAATAGGGAAGGTGGGTGACAGAATCATTAGAACGATTCTAAGAAGAAAACAATCTTCTGCGAATCAGTACAAAAGTTTATTGAGATTTAGGTTTATTGTTGATTTGAAGATATTTAAAAAAATCAAGTTTTTTGAATGAATATTAATTAAAAGCTTAGAATTATTATCTGGATCAGATATATCTTGCCTAGACGGAATGTGACTACCAAACAGGTTATTGTATGTTTCTTTATCATCCTTTCAACCTCATATCATTGTGGTCAGTCATCAACCGCCTTTTAAAAAACAATTTTATATCAGGGCGTCAACAATTAAGGACTTTGGTGTTGTGACCATTTCAAAATTTCCGATTTTTTTTGACGAGGCATAATAATTTTAATATTTTTTTATAAAAATATTATTTACCTAAATTTAAAGTTAGTTTAAAGAACGAAATTTAGTCAAATATCAGTTACATTGCGTGATTTCAAAATATTTTATATACAATCAAATTATTGTAACACGGCGAATCAAGTTTTCACAATCTTCAGGGTTCCTAGATACCGAAGAATATATTTTCTCATTTCCCTCGATTTGCAGGTCTGTCTCTCTGTTCGCGGCATAGCCAACGATTTTTTTGGAACAAAATCCGATATGGCGGCACAAAATCCGATATGGCGGAACAAAATGGGGGCTTTTTTTAACATACTACTATGTTTAAGAAATCGTGGTTCTTGGGATTACACCGTGTCAAAATGGAATCACTTTCCGACGTTTCGCCTTCGATTGCACGAGGCATCTTCAAGGATCTTCACTTCACAAGATCGGAACACTGAATTCAGTGTTCCATTTTGGCACGGTCTAATCCTAAGAACCATGATTTCTTAATTGACCACAGCCGTGAAAGCTTTCGTTCTATGCTATACTAATATGTTAAAAAAAATTTACTAAAATCTAATTATCCAATTTACTTAAAATTTTGCCCAAAAACCAGGTATTACGTAGGAATGAACTAGCAAATTTTTTTAAAAAGTCAGCTTGAAAAAACAACTGATTTCAAATTTTGTGCAAGAATTAAGTGTGATATAAAGATGAACAACTGGTCAAATTTTGACACGAATTCAAGATGGTGGCCAAATAAAATGTTTATATTCATGAAAAAAATCACCCTCCCAGATTTTACATATCTTTACATTTTATCGTCCCTAGATGCCAAAAAACATTTCTTTCGCAATTCCGTCGGTCTGTGTCGGTATTTTTGACAGTTCATGGCATAGTTATAAACCTACTTAGACGATTGACTTCGAATTTTGGTCAAAAATTGAGGGTCATATGGGGTTAACCTGGTAACATTTTGGTAAAAATTCAATATGGCGGAAATTCACCTTAGTGAAAAGTTAAAAAAATTATTACTAAAAAACGAATTATCCAGTTTACCTCAAATTTTGTCATAGAAAATCAAGTGTTACATAGGAATGAACTGGTAAAAAACAATAATAGAACTAGCCTGAAAATAGCATACTGCCATTTTGTAACTAATCGGATATTGTTATTCTAACTCGTTACCATAGCAACCAACAAAATTTCTGGAAATTTTCGTCGACCTGGCTGAAATTAATAAGTGGAAATTTTTTGACATATAATGAAATGTCAACGTCTTGCGACACGACTTTTTTTAGTAATAATAATTGTGAGAATATATCACATACCTTATAATAAATTAAAACATTTATCTCCAAGTTATTTATTTTAAGCGAATTTTCAAAATAACAAACAGATATACTTATATAGGTAGACTTGAATTTTATTTGAGTAGGTACTTAAATATTCCATGAACTCCTCGACTTCTCTTTGTAATGGTGAATAATTAAGACTTGCAGTGGTTGAAGAACTGACCCTTAATAGATGTCGGTGTTTTATGAAGTAGATATAATATTTTTCCACCAAGTGATTTACTTTCCGCTTAGACATCCTGGAGAACTTCACCGAAATCATCAGCAACAGGTTCTGTATCCTTCTAAACAAATTGTCTTCCATGATTTGAATGTGACAATTTTCAATTAGATCAACAAGATATTTCAGATAACGATGGTACCTTTTAATATGGCCCACTTCTTTGCAATATGCACATAAACCATATTTTTCAAATTTTTCCATTTTAAATAACTTTATTGATAGCTTTGATCTGAAAGATTAGTTTATAGTCGTTTGACAGGCACAAAATACACACCAAATTCCATAGTCTTCTAGATTTAATTATCCTCTTGTTTTAAGTTACATACTTTCGTTTACCGAGATATATAATTAAAATTAAGAATATATCAATTCCACCAATCTTAGTAATTTCGAATGAATCAAAAATTAAAGAAAAGAGCTCCTTCTGTACATTTCTGACTAAATTATTATACTAAAATCGGAATTTTATCTCGTTTGGGAAAACACAACTTTTACCGGTAGGTATAAGTGTTCTAAAAAATGAGTTTTACATAATTTTCTACTACTTTTACTGATTTGAAATCTACTATATATAACCTAATATAGCTTTCTTGAAATATGTATCATTATATTATTGTACTAAAGTTGTTAGTTGTAAGTTTTAATAATAATAGTTAAATATAGTCATTTGGCACTTTATAATTTACATGTTTCCAAAGATTAGGACCTAATAGGATGATCCATCATTTTTAATAGCTTAGAATTAGCTTGGAATGAATTTTATTGTTCACATGTATTACTATTTATCTGTACTAAATTCAGTACTTAATTGATTGATGTACTACCAAAACGTTACTTTTAATGCTTCATCTTGTATGACATTTTCTTACAAAATCTCCCATGAACTCGAATTAATAACCAAACATTTTTTCTCGCTCACGAATTTTTGCTGAAAATTATCCCTCGTTTTCGACTCGGGATAATTTTCGAAAAGAATTCGTGACCTCGGAAAAATTTTCGGTAATAATACAAGCACTAGATACATAAAAACTACTTATTAAATTAATTTCAAATTCTGTGCATGCATTGAGTGTGATATAGACATAACTCGTGAAACTGTAGTACAAATTCAAGATAGCTGAACAAAATAGCACCCAAATAATATGTTTAAAAAATCAACGTAAAAAATCTTCCTAATTAATTGACTTTGAATTTTCTGCAAAATTTAAATGTAATATGGGGCTAAACTGATACGAATTCAACATAATGGAATAAAATGGCTATCTTATGAAAATCTGTGTAAAGTGACTATTTATTCAGTTTATTTTAAATTATGTGCAAAAATCAATTGTGGCATAGGAACTAAATTGGGCAGCCCATAGCGTGGGAAGTTTCGTAAAGAAAATTTACCGATTTTTTTTTCTCAAATGGTTGTTTTGACTCCCGGGTGTATAAGCCTTTTTTACTTAAAGTGACCGGTACATTACATGCTAAAATATTTTTTTGTCATTTGCCTTTCATTCTGTTCAATGCCCGCCATTATGACACCAGCTCTAAATAGTGTGAGAGTTCCACTTCGTCCTCGTTTAGACATCCTGTATATACCTTAGTATTCATTAATAATAAACGCAGGGTACTAAAGGTAAAAACCTAATTAAAATGACAATAAATTTCCTTTATAATACTTTTATGGAAAAACCTTCCCCCGATAAACTCATGCTATTACGGATTCGCGGTTGACTTTGTAATTAAAAAAAATACATTCGGACAATTACAGCCTGTCGGCGATGACAACGTTGAAACCGCAATTTGCTTTGCTAATTACGGTTAATTGGCCCAGACGTCCACGTGCATACAAGTAGTGTAATGATCGCGTACACTTTTAATTTTAGACCTATTATAGACATCTCCTGCGGCGAAGCTATTGATGCAAATTGGACGTATAGTAAATGGGACTAATACATTAAGCTAATATTGCAATAATACTGTTTAAAATTCAGTATTTAATTCCGAAGTTGATCTGTTTATGAATTAATTTAAATCAGAACTGTTGGTACTGTAAGTAAAATGCTTGGAGCATGTAATTCAATAAACTGCTGTCAGAGCTGAAGTACTGAATACAAAAATGTAATTAAAGTAAAATAATCCGTATTTTTGATACTGTAAGTATTTTACTTAAGTACTTTTAAATCAGCATTACTTGCATATCTTATTAATATTTAAGTACTTCAAAAATGATTTTAAGTACCTAATTTACTTTATATATTTTCTCAAATATAAAGCTAAATATAAGGTAAAACTCGTTAAAATCTGTTTATATTATTACGGTCAATATAGGTAATCTAATAAATATACAGTGACAGTTCTCGTTTAAGATTACAGATGTGTGATCAAAAGTAGAAGTTTGGAATGTAGAATGTATAAGAAATTGCACCATTAAATAATATCTGATCCATATAAATTATAAATTGTACCTCTACGAAATAAACAAAGTTCAGAATTTAATTTTGGGCACCATGATTGCAAAAAGGAATGAATGAAGAAATTATTACCGAGGCCAATTTTAACAATTTTGAGGATTAAAGCCTGACCAAATTAAAAAATACAGTCACAAAAAAGACAATATTTACTTTAAATTCAAAAACTTACTTAATATAATAAAGAAGTTTCGGATTCTTTGGTATATAAATTTTAGCTATAGCTTTGGTAACTAATAATATATAATCACCACCTTTTGCGAGAACCGAGCGAGATATATTAGGAATATAAAACGGTAAAAGTGAAAATGTATTGTTAAATTAAAATTCGTGTCCCTGAAAACCCCAACAACCAGGCGAAACGTCAGATAGTAATTCCAGTTTGACACGGTCTACACTCAAGAACCATAATTTCCGAATTGACTCAAGCCGTGAAAGCTTTCGTAGAATTTTAGCTATATAAGGATTTTTTTAATTTCATTTTTATAATTTTTAAATTTTTTTAATCGGCAGAATTTCCAGAGAACACGAAATTATATTGTGAACACCCAGTATATATGGTTTTTTGAATTCTTTACCTTCTTTTCAGCTTTTAAAATAAGAGCTTATTGGTTTTTCAAAATATAGGGAAATATTATATATGGTGAAATAAAATGCAGGTTTTGATAATTCGATATATTTGTCATTGATTCTCTAGAGCAACAAGGCGGTTCTGGTAAACTATATAAAAAATTACTGTTAAAAATGTGTATAATGAAATAACCAAATTTGGCAACACTACACATAAAAATGTTTGTTTAATATCTGGATAAAGGCATTATAGCAATTGGAGTAAAGTTGTTAAATGGACTACAATATAATGCATATAGGTTTGTTGTTTGTCATGTTTCAGTTTAACAGTAGACGAATATGTTTTTGCAGATAACGCGTAATTAGGTATATATAAATTTGACGCTTTATTTTAAATATATATTACTTAATTAATTGTACCTCGTATATTGCGATTTTTTTCATTTGCAATGAATTTAGTATTTATGTACTGTAAGTATTTAAGTATTATAGATATATTTTAAGTAATTAATAAATACTGAATACCTAAAAGTACTTAAGTATTTGGATGTATTTTGAGTAATTAATAAATGTACTTAAAACTAAATAGAGCATGTACTTAATACTTATGCCAAAGATCTATTATAGCTTACGCCATAGATAACTCAAACATTGATATTGGCTCTTAGTTTTTGGGGTTGAAATTTTATTGAGGTTAACTTGAAATAGAGTTTCTAAAAGTGAGCATAGGCTTTAATATAAAACAAACTTATTCCTATAAAAACCTGAATAACTAAATCATAGAAACAACGCTAAATATTATTTTAATCAACAAGCAGTTTTAAATGTATTAACTTATACAGGAAGAGGAACATTTTTTGCATTTTAGATACTTGTATGTACGGGGTGAGTTATTATATTATGACAGCCACCTACAGAGTTATTTATAAACAAAGATAGAGAAAAAGTGTAAATACAAAATGTGTAGGGTAAGAAATACGTTTTTTAATGTAATACCGTGTATATTGTTAATTTGTATGAAAGGCCATTCTCTACTGATTTCAAAGATATATAATGTGTTCATATCGACGAAAAGCTTTTATTAATTATTTTGAGTTTAACTGCAACATTACTTGCCATATAAGTCTAAGGTTATATTATAATATAATGCAAAAGTTGTTATAGTTAAACCAAAATAATTGAAAAAGTGGTGGCACTAAAGTAGTTAAGAACATTCATAAAAATTATAAAAATACACGGTGCTCCATTTAAGGTATTTCGTTATATTTTTAGGGCATATAGATAGGCATGAGACAGTCGTTTGTTTTTGTTTTTCATAACGGACTCTGGCGGTTTAAAAGAAACTATAAAGCTTTTGTATTTACACTTTTTCTCTATCTTCGCGAATAAACTGTAGATAGGTGTCAAATATAATGACTCATCCTGTATATTTTTGAAATTTTTCATAATCAACAAAATTTGGCGGAAACAATAAAAATAGAAAAATAGTTATTTTTTTTTAACGAGTACTCTGCCCTCCTTATCAAAAAGGTCGTATCTGACAAAATTGTGAAAACTGAGTTATCGTGTTCCATAGTATCCTTGCACTTTATTTTAATATTTGTGCTACAAAAAATAGTCGTATGTTACATTTAAAAATATTTACTAACTTATAAATATTGGCATATCTGCAAAATCTCCTCATTTGCTAACAAATCGGTTGACAGATATGACGTTTTTACGTAGGAAGGGGGATCTATAAACCTTAACCTACAAAATATAAGTTTCGGTTCTGGTTTATTAGGGGTATTTAAACTGACTTTTGTTAATTATATGTTCTGTTTATTGTGTTCTATTTTACGGAGTGAAGTAAGATTTGAATAAAACAGGTAAGTAAATATGTCTTTTATAGTTATTTATTATTATTTTGCATTATCGTTATAGTTAATGAAAAATATTATTAAAACGATTTTGTTTAGCTACAACTTATTGGTAAAGGCTTTTTCCAGTCTAGATATTATTAAATTATCTATTAAATGTAATTATTCAAGTTAAAATTTGAATATTACTACAAAAAAGATTTTATTATTATTAAAAAAATGAATTTTCCATAATGTCACATACGACTTTCTTGATTAGTTTTTTTCAATTTCGGTATTTACTTCTTTTATACCTAATCCATTAAATTAATGCTAATTTCTTTGTCGTTGGATGAATCGGTCTAGAAAAATTGTTAATTTGGCATTAAACGATAAGCAAAACGCTACACAAAGTTCAGTTTTTGTGAAATCTATGACAGAAACTAATAAGAAATGTGACTTTGCGGCCGATTTGGAACAGCAGCGATCAAACCATAGGAATGGATCAACTCTTGTAGATAAACTTCCAGCCGATAATTATTCAGATATTTCCTCGGCTTGGAAAGATAATTCCCTCAAAGATAAGACGTTGAACCAAACACAAGAACCATGCTATCCGAGCATTCAGCGAGAATCAATAAGCCCTGTGAATGGTCTTAATCAGTTAGAAACTGAAAATTCAAATCATTCAATTGAAGAATTAGATGATGATTCCCCGGAAGATAAGACTTTTACCCCAACACAAGAACCACATTCGGATAACGATGACCTCAGTGAAATCTCGGATGAAGACACAGAATCACACTCGGCTAGCATTCAGCGAGAATCAAGCTTTGTGAACGATCTTAATCAGTTAGAAACTGAAAATTCTAATCATGCAATTGAAGAATCAGATGATGATTCCCTGAAAGATAAGACTTTTACCCCAACACAAGAACCACATTCGGATAGCGATGACCTCCGTGAAACCTCGGATGAAGACACAGAGGATGACCTACCAATATCAGAATTAAAAGTCAAACTATTATCCAAGAAATTGGATATCCAAGTTTATACAAAAAAAGGGACTCTTAGAAAAAGAAAGCGGTTCGACACTTCACCTACAGCTAGAAAAAAACAAAAGCTCTTAGAAACAAGAGCGAAACATACCGTAAAGGAAAATTGTACAGAAAATTGCAAAAAGAAATGTATTCAGAAAATAGGAAGAAGGCGACAAGAAGATTTAAATATACAATTTTGGGCAATGACTCTACAACAGAGGCGAGCTTTTGTGCTTAATGCGACCACTACAACCAATATTAAAAGAAGATCAATCGTCATAACCGCAGATAGTACATCAAGAAGAAATCAGTCTGTGAAATACTTTTTATCCAACGAGCAAGGCGAAAAACATAGCGTCTGCAAGAAATTTTTTCTGGCCACGATAGGTTATGATTTAAAAAATGACAGATTCATCCGGAATGTGACTCTTGAAGCTAATAACAGACAATTAATAACACCTAAGGTAGATAACAGAGGAAGGCATAAAAAGGAGAATAAGTTTGACCAGAAATTAATTGAAGACCACATTGAAAGCTTTGAACCTGCGATATCGCACTACCGGCGTGAGCACGCTCCCTTAAGGCGCTACCTTCCCAGTGACATTACAATTAAGATGATGCACGAAGACTTTAACAGAAAACACGGAACTGATATATCATACGAACTATACAGAAAAGTGGTTAGCAAATTAAACATCTCATTTGCTTCTCTAGGAAATGAGGAATGTTACATATGTGAGACTTTTGCGTTATACAAAGAAGCCACTGGTCATAATAAAGAAGAACCCAACCCAGACTGTTTAGAATGTACATTTTTTGCAAAACACCAGAACAAGTACAGAACTGCCAGAGATGAGTATAAGGCCGACAGTTTAAAGAAGGATGGACTTTATGTATCTGCAGATCTGCAAAAGGTAAAAAAACTGTCTAACCAATCGCTTTTTGTGTAATCCCTAAAAATGTTTTCAGGTTATTATGATACCGCGATGTGAAATGTTCAAAGAAATCATCTTCGTGCCACGTTTGATAGCCTTCAATGAGAGTTTTGTTCCGTTAGGAAAGTCTCAGGAATCCATTTTTGCTGCTGTATGGCACGAAGGAGTATCTGGACGCTCAAAGGATGATTTGATATCAACTTTTTTTAACTTTTTTTTATCCGTTCGGGATCAAGAGAAAATTACCATCTGGTTAGAGAATTGCGCGTCCCAGAATAAAAATTGGGCATTATTTTCGTTTTTTATCTATATTATTAACTCTGATGAATTGAATTTAAGATCTTTATCCATAAAATATTTCCAATCTGGGCATACCTTTATGTCTAGTGATGCATTCCATCATCAAGTTGAGCTAAGTCTCAAAAGAAAAAAAAAAGTCTACGATTTTTCTGATTTTGTAGATTGCGTAAAAAACGCCAAATTAAAAACCGTAAATGTTAAGAAGATGAATATTTCTAATTTTTATAACTTTACCGAGTTTACATCTCAGTATAAATTAAGCAAGACTACACCAAGGCCATATTTGCAAGACATGGTATTTGTTGAATTTGAGCGAGGACTAAGGTATTTAAGATACAAAACCTCGTTTTCAGGAGACTTTGTAGATTTAAAGTTTTTATTAAGTAAATATGAGACTGGTAAATTGCCAATCCCAACGAAAAAAGTTACCGAAAGAGGCATTTCAAAAGAACGACAATTTAATATTTTATCCAAAATTCGCGGAATTGCACCTGAAAATAGATTAGTTTTTTGGGAAAATCTTACGATCAATAATAATCCCAATGATTTAGATTGACTTTCCTGTGTTTCGATTATTTAGTGTTTCTTTTGAACCATGTTTATATAAGTTTTAAATAAATTTTTTGTAGTTACGTCTTTTTTTCTTTTGAGAAAATGAAAAAAATCTTAGTGATAATAGTCGTATCTGCAGTAACAGGACTGTGTGATTTGGTAAGTCACGTGTTTCATGCACAAAAAAATGTGTTTTTATATGTCATAAACCTCCACAAAAACAATGAACATATTTATATGTTTTTGAAAAACTATCCAAAAAAACATAAATTATCCATTTTCTCAGAACTACATCAAATGCAGATACGACCCTTTTGATTAGGACGGCAGTACTTAACTAACATAATTTTTTTTTAGACGAATCGTTGCCGTTTTCAGAGGTTAATATAGGTTATTAAGGGTTAATATAGCCACAAAAGAAAAATATTTACATCGAGGGATAGCCGCAAATTATCTTTGGCAAAAGTCTGCGGTCCCTACTCTCGTCTGCCGGCTTCCTCAACACACTTGGCAACATTGCACGTTAATTTCTTTAATTAGGAGGGCCTGAAAGTTGCCTGGCTTGTTCGATCTACTGCGTAAAATCGTAAGTCTTTGTCCTAAAATATTTTTTTAAAGAAAATGATATGGACTTGGGACTATTTTGGTAAACATCCAATATATCCGAACAACTTGGCGGCCTATTCAATGGTTAAAAAAATTATTAACAAAAAATTAATTTTATTATCCAATTTACTTAAAATTTTGCACAAAAATCAAGTGCCAAATAGAGATGAACTGGTAATATTTTGTTACGAATCCAAGGTGGCAAAACAAATTAGTGGCACAATAAAATATTTAAAAAATCAGCCTGAAAATAAAACAGCTTTAAACTGATTTCAAATTTTGTGCAATAATTAACTGTAATGTAGAGATAAACTGGTAAAATCGTGGTACGAATTCAAGATGTGATATAAGGATAAACTGGTAAACTTTTGGTACGAATTGAACATTACGGAACAAAATTGCCGTCAACTAAAACTTGTATAAATTAATGTACAAAACTACTAATATAATTTATTTCAAATTATGCCCAAAAATTAAGTATGGTGTAAGTAGAAACGGGCAAGATATTGGTACGAATATTAAATGGTGGAATAAAATGGTGCCCAATAAAAATTTTTGAAAATACAGTATATAATATGTTTTTAGAAAATTTGCCAGATCTGTAAAGAACTTTAACCAAAGGAAGGATTCATAATAATGAAAATTCCTGGTACATGAAGCCAGTTTACTTATTTTTTAGTAACAAATAAAACATTTTTCACTTTTCACACGACATCATCCTTGTTATATGTAATATTTAATATTACGACATAACTTTGTATATAGTTTCATTATTTTCGTACAACGAACGTATCTCTTAAGCAAACAGATGGATGCACCAACCTGTTCAATTTCAATATTATTTTAAACCGTGCTGTTTGCTATTCGGCTCTGTTCAATTCGTAAGGATTCTTATCTCTTGAAGCCAAAGAATCATTGTGTTGTTTATTTTGAAGCATCATGCACTCATTGTCATCGTCTGATGCCCTCTTTATACGTTTTATTGAACGACAACAAAGCACAGTTGTGTCTGGGTCTTTTCTATTTTGTTATCAGTCAAGAGCGGAACGCTTTTGATTTGTAAACAGCGGCGTAGCATAAGAAATGTTGCAAAATTTAACGTATTTATTTGTTTTATTGAATTTAAGATTTTCTTTGTATGACAAATCGCTTCTTGTTTTAACTGTCTTATTTGACAAACAAAAAGAAAGGTGAAAGGCCGATATAGTGTTAGCGTTAGATAAACTAGACTTCTCAATATTTGAAATGGTTGGTAGCCATTGGCGTACCCAGCGGTGTTCCGTAGGCTCCGCAATACTTTGTTACGTTGAAACTCACGCTTTTCTAGAACTTATTGTATTCTATCATGGTTTTCGAAGATATTTTAAAGATGTAAATAGTAAAATGGATTTGCTGAACTTTATAGATATACGCAATTATTCTATCATAAACAATTTTGGAAAGTCATTAGCTTGCTTAATTTTTTTAACAATATCATTTAATGTAATTGTTAAAAGGTCTTTCTCGAAATTTATAAAATTTTAATAAAGTTAATAAAACCCATTTACGAAATAACAGAGGACAAAAGAAGTCATCCCTTCTGATGTTATCTATATAATCAATATAATTTCAGTATGTGCAGTTTAAATCTTATAAAATCATATTCAGCAGATCTTGTAGGGTACGTGTCACTTAATAATGAAATTTCCACAACACATCAGATTTAGGATCGAGTATCCCAGTTCAGTTTTAGAACCTCTGCTATTTTTGTGGCTGCATAAATGACATTCAGAAGTGGTCTGTGTCGAATAAACTGACACAAATGAATCAGAAATTCAAACATTAAATTTTTCTTTAAGACCACTAAATAAACATATGAAGAACACATTATTTTACAAAAAGAATAAGCAAAAACACCTTTATGATTCGAAACTGTGTTACTCACTATGGCAATTCGGGTACAAAAACCCGCCTGAATCTCTTTGAGCTTATTCAGAGTTCAGATCTCGTAGAGTAAAGATCCTTGAAGATGCATCGTGCAATCGAAAGTGAAACGTCGGATAGTAATTCCAATTTGACATGGTTTAATCCCAAGAACCATGATTTCTTAATTGACCAAAGCCGTGTCCGTTAAAAAATAGTATACCCTTTTCAGATACATTATTTGCAGAAATGACCCTTTAAAGCAGTAGTTATTTGTCTTAATAAATTCCATAAGTTCAGTTAGATGTGAATCAAGTTCATAAAGTTGTTTACTTACCTCAATCAATAAGAATGGCGAATGTAATAATAGCATTTCCAATTATTGATCTCGTCAGGTTCAAAGTTCGACGATATGTGATTTTTATAGAAATACGTAACCCAAATAATAGAAATTATTATTAGGCGTTTATTTAAAATTTTGCAGCACGAGCTTTTGCTGATAATATATAGATTTACAACCTGAAAGGTCGATAATTGTAAACAAGAAGTTTGGTATACAAAAATGAATAATATTGTGTTGTTTTCTACAAGTAAATAGAGCACGCGATGCAGTGACGTGTATAAGGGAAGGGGCAAGGGGCCATATGGCTTCGAATGTCTAAAATCAGCTATTATGTCGGTTATTCTCTGTAATTCTTTCTTGCTATACCTTCGGTACCTACAGCTTCAGTTAAACTCACATTTTCTACTGAACGAAGGTTGAAACCCTATCTTAGAAATACAGCCTATTTCACTATTATCACTATAGAAATATACATATTGACTACTGTTATACCTTAACAAAAGTTTTAGTTTACTAACAATGTGAACCAGTCAACTTTTTTCCTGCCATAATTTATTAATATGTATAATGCTGTATATGATTTGTAGTACATATATACTTTTGTTCTTCCCAGTGGTGTATTTATAAGTGAGAGGAAGTAATGTCCCACCCCTCTCTCAGGATAAATTGAATCCGCTTAATAAAAATAATATTTGTTATCCAATATTTTTTAGCCGTTGGTCTACCATGGGCTTGGTTATCCCCCCACATAAAATTAAAGTATCTACTCCCCCAAACTAAATTCTTATATACGCCACTGATACGATACGTATTTATACAGGGTTGTTCAAAATCCATATCTTCTGTATGAGTAATTTCTCACAAAAACATTGGATGGTAGTCAGTGGCGTACCCAGCGGCGTTTTGTAAAGTCCGCAATACTTTGTTACATCGAAACTATCGTAAACGGACCATGCCAAATACCACACCTCTTTAGAACGTATTATATTCCATGAAGGTTTCTGAAGATAAATGGATTTACACAACTTTATAGTTATACGCAACTATTCTGATATAAGCAGTTTTTCGAAGTTATGAGCTTGTTTAATTTTTTTAACAATACCAGTTAAGGTTGTAACTGTTAAAAGGTCGTTTCCAAAATTTATAAAATTTTCAAAGTTAATTAAATCTATTTACGAAATAACATGAGACAAAAGAAGTTATCATACCTTCCGATGTTATCTACATAACCGATATAATTTCAGTCTATGCAGTTTAAATCTTATAAAATCATATTTAGCAGATCTTGGTGAGTATGTGTCACTTAATAATCAAATATCGACAAAGCATAAGATTCAGTTTAGTTTTAGGACCTCTGCTATTTTTTTGTGCCTGCATAGGTGACATTCCTCCAACACTACGAAAATCATACTATTCGCAGACGATGCAACAGTTATCAATAAGTCTCACTTTTAGGTGAAATTGTATCATAATATCCTGGATGCGCTCAATACAAAAGTGGTCTGTCCCGAATAAATTAAACACAAATAAATCAAAAACTCAAACATTAAGTTTTTCTTTAAGACTACTAAATAAACATGAGTAGGATATAATATTTTACAAAAAAAAATGGACAAAAACACCTTTATGAATTGAAACTGTGTAACTAACTATAGCAAGTCGGGTACAAAAGCCCGGCTGAATCTCTTCGAGCTCATTCAGAGTTCAGATCTCGTGAAGTGAAGATCCCTGGAGATGCCTCGTGCAAGCTAAGGCGAAACGTCGGATAGTAATTCCAATTTGACGTGGTTTAATCCCAAATACCATGATTTCTTAATTGACCAAAGCCGTGAAAGTTTTCGTTCTACATCACCCCCTTTGCATGCGCAGTCGGTTAAAAAATAGTATACATATTTCAGATACATTGCTTATAGAAATGACCCTTTAAAGCAGTAGTTATTTATATTAATACATTTTATAAGTTCAGTTAGATGCGAATCAAGTTCATAAGAATAGCGAATGTAATAATAGCATTTTCAATTGATTTCGTCAGGTTCAAAGTTCGACGATATCTGATTTTTACGGAAACACGTAACCCAAATAATAGAAATCAATACGTGTTTATTTAAAATGTTTGTTGGAGGAGGCAGCACGAGCTTTTGCTGATAATATATAAATTTATAACCTAAAAGGTCGATAATCGTAAACAAGAAGTTTGATATAAAGAAATTAATAGTATTGTCTTGTTTTCTACAACTAAACAGAGCACGCGATGCAGTGACGTATATAAGAGAGGGGGGAAAGGGACTATCGAATATCTAAAAATTAGCTATTATGCCGTTTAACAGCTATCTTAAAAAAACAATTCAGGAATTTTACAAGCGAAATTTGACATTTGGAAAGCAAAATGGTGCGATGAAGAAATAACTAGAAATTAAAACTATAACTTTAGTGGAGTAGAATGAACAACTATTTCCTAACATATACCCTCTAGGTTACTCTTTCTTGCTATATCTTCGGTAGCTAAAGCTTCATTTAAACCTACATTTTCTACTCTAAAATGTTGGAAATCCTATCTTAGAAATAAAATCTATTCCACTATTATCAGTTGATATAGACAGAGATATACATACTGACATTAGTTTGAAGAATTGCTATTCCCTTAATAAGAGTTTTAGTTTTCCTTTCCCTCAGGATAAATCGAATCCGCTTAGTATAAATAATATTTGTTATCCATTTTTTTTAATCGTTGGTCTAACACTGGCTTGGTGTTCCCCCAGAAAACTAAAGTATCTACGCCCTTGAGCCGCCCCCAACACAAGTTTCTATATACGTCACTGATACGATAGATATTTATATAGAATTGTTCAAAATTTATCGGCCGATTGCAGAAAGCTTAATTAAAGTATAGAATGTTTAAGGGAATGTCAAATTTGACAGCGAGATCCTAGATTTCTGTAAGCAGCTTGGTAAATCCGAGAGCTTGATTAAATATTGTAAACAGCTATTAAGTTTTGTGCAACCGGGGGTGAATCTTGTATGAGACAATTTTCACAAACACTCGTGAAGTGGTTAAATGGTTATCCGTATTTTTGTAATATTTTCTGACACTTCCCTTCAACCCCTTAATTAGTAGGCACCCCAACTTTTTTCTCAAATGGCAACCTAGGTCATGTGGGGGCTCTATGAGAAAGTCTTCTAAAACTGAATCAGATACTAGCAACAAATTAGGGGTCTGCTCATTTCGTTGCAGTAAAACTAGTTTACGTAAATGTTTAATTAAAATTAACTACCAAAGTAGATCCTCATGGTCTAATGCGGAACGCCCTTGGTTACTTACCATCAATTGTTAGACCCCAGTAGTCACTTGGGAAAATTTAATTGAATTATCTTTAGAGAATTGATTAAACGATAGTGGTATTTATTAAGGCCCCAAACTTCAAGAAGCAACTTCCTGATATAACAAATTTTTACATTGCAAAATGCAGGTAAAAAGATACCCAAATTCTTGAAATACCAGAACAGTTTTTTTCTACATTTGGTTGTTTATTTTTCAAATACTTACACACACAAAATGATAAAATCAGTTAATCTTTCAGTTTGATCTTTGAATTGTAAGCAAATGTTGGTATTTTGAAACTTTGCATTTTTGAATTATGGTATTCTCAGAGAGGCATCGTATTGAAGTTTTGATATTGTTGGATTGTAGAGACAAACTTGATATACTCCTATCAGTAAGAAAAAGTCCACATTCTTCAACTGATACCTTAGAGCTAAATAACCATGTCAGCAGAGCTTCTGTACAGCGATAATTAAAAAGCCAGAAGTATCACCCGTATAAAGTGTATGAGGCGCATGTTGTACAGGAACTTCTTGAAAATGACTACCATAGGAGATTACAATTCTGTGAAGAAATGATGAGAAAATATGATGAAAATTACATATTTTTTCAAAATATTATCTTCCCAGATGAGGCTACATTTTATTTAAACGAAATAAACAATAGAATTATCGATTCTGGTCTGATCAAAATCCACAGTGGGTACGTGAGGGACATTAACAACATTCCCAAAAAGTCAATGTGTGGACTGGCATAATAAATAACCGAATTTTAGGACCATATTTATTTGAAGAAAATCTTACTGCTGAGCATTACTTAGATTTCCTCTCATTCGACTTAATAACCTCATATGCAGAATATATTTTAACAAGATGACACACTATCACATTTTGATATAAATATATATGATATGATATGATAGGTTGACGGGGTCCCATTGAATAGCCACCAAGGTCTCTGGATCTTACACAGTTGGATTTATTTATTTGGGGGTATTTGAAGGAGAGAATTTTTAAAAATAGGCCAGACAGTGTTAAGGACCTACAAGGGGTGTTTCAAAAGTACTTTGACAAACTTCGGGAGATGATGCCTGACAATATTTTAAGATAGAAAGTTCTAGTAAACTATAGTCCCTAGTCGATGCCTTACGGAGATACAGGGTGTTGAAATTTAATAAAAAAAATCATAATTTTTTAAATAACTTTTAAACGCGAGGGGGGTGCACTTCTTTCAAAAATATATCACGTCCTGGAATTTAACCAGTGGCGTCGATACGACACATTGCTATAATTTTTTTATAAAAGCTATGCTACACTACTGACATACTCTATTTACTTTTTTATATGAATCCCTATTTCATTGAAAACAAAAAAGATCATTTGTGTTGGATCACCGGTAAATAATTGTTTTTCAGTCGAATAAAACTTTTAAAAAAATATTGAAAACTCATTTTAAATTTAAATTGAAAATAAAAGTTAGTTGTTTTGCAGATTTTTGTTAATGTTTGTGTTTATAAATTAAAAATTATTTTGTCAATTCCAAAATTCGGTCAAAACCTTGCATATGCATGTATTCGTTAACACTTTCTATTTTGACAAGGTGCCTTTGGAAGTGCACCATTTGCCACTAAACCCAAAAAATTAATAACAATTTGACAGTTACGCGCGGAACACAAAGAAACTTCGGTATTTGTTTTACGTAAAAGTCACCTACAAAAAGGAAGACACATTGGTAGTACAAAAATGGGTAATATAATTGGAGCTAAATATAATCGTTTATAACCTATATTTCAAAAAAGTACTATCAAACAAAACACGGAAAAATGCAGAAAGAAAAATTAACTTTGACGTAAATTGTCGGAAAGAGATGACGCAACTTTCATTGTGTCCCGCGCTTTAGGTAGTTATTATTTATCATTTATCAGTGATTATTATAGTATTACTGACTAATTTTGTTTATAAATTATGGATCATATGAGAAATAATGCCCATTAGGCGACATGCATTGTATACGTGGCCTTGCCAGTGGTAATGCGCGGGAAGCTAGAGGGATTTATCAGGAGCAATATCCTAACCGAGTAGGTACTGCCTGCTGTTGCAACATTTACCAATCTTCATCGCCGGCGCCGTTAGGCTGAAACTCGGAATTTTGCAAGGGCACGTGACATGCCTGGAAGACCGCGAACAGCCAGTGTAGTGGTGGAAAATCTGGATACGACCACCTGAATTATTGCTAATGCTCTCAACTCTATCCACGTTACAATTTGTAGAATTTCGCCCTACCATCAGCTATATCTGTAGCACTTTTACCAAGAGACTTTTGCCAGTGCGTTAATAAGTGTCATTGGTTTTTGAGAAAACTGCCTTAAAATCAACAGTTTTTAAATTATGTGCTTTTTACAGACGAGACAAGTTTTTCTCAAAATACTATCACAAACTTCAGTAATAACCATATTTGGTCTTTGGAAAATTGACACGCGGTTTCAGAAAGACATTTTCAATACCAATTGTCATTAAACGTGTGGGCAGGAATATTGGACGATTACTTAATAATTGCCTAAACTTTTGGGCAAATGAACTTCCTCTTTTTATTGCTCAATATACCATTAGAAATTCAAATGCGCATGTTATTTATGCATGTCGGAGCTCCCGCTCATTTCAGCGCAATTGCCAAAGAATACCTAAATCAAACTTATTCAAAACGATGGATTGGTAGGAGAGTTGAAGAAGGGAATCACACAGGGGACACCAAGGTCGCCACATTTAAATATCCTTGATTTTTATTTGTGAGGACACTTGAAGCCACTTGTCTATAAAATATCAGTGAAAAACCAGGAAGATCTTAAAAACTGAATTATCGGTAATTTTGAATCAATAAGTAACAGACCAGATATCTTAACGCGTATAAGGGAACCCATGAGAAGAAGATTGGATTCCTGATTCCTAATAGAAGATAAACATTTCCAACAGTTTATTTAAAGATAATTTCATCCCTGCAGTTACTGGTTCATTTTCTTATATTAGATGTTTATCAATTTAAAATAGTTTGTATGTCCCAAATAAAATAATTATTTACTGCTAAAGTGTTTCTCGTATAAGAAAACTCAAACACCTTTTTTTGTTCTAAATAGAATAAGGATTAATAAATAATAGGTGAAATAGAATATGTCAGTGGAGTAGCATATTTTACAAAAAAAAATTATAACAAAATATTGTACCGACACAACCCGTTTAATTGAAGAACGTGTTTATTTTCAAAATAAGTGTTCCAGATGTACCAATTTTGTATTAATTTTCAACACCCTATATCTCGGTAAGGAAGCGGCCAGGGACCATAATTTACTAGAACTTCCTATCCTAAAATATTTTCGGAAGTCATCCCCCGAAGTTTGTCAAAATACTATTGAAACACCCTGTATGTATGTACGTCAATAATTTTCTCAAGTTGAGGTTTATGTACGAAAAATATAATAAATTTGCCGTGCTATGTCGTTTTTTTTTAAGTTTTTGAAATAAAAAAATATTTTCGCCTATAAGAAACTACTTTATTCCCCCCCCCCCCAACCCTTTTACAGTCTTGATATATTTTTTTTTGTTGCAGGTAAGACCCATCATACATTTTGAACTGAAACTGGTAAGCTCGTTTAAAATTTAGAATAATAGGTATTAAAATGTTGTCACGGGAAAATTCTGCAGTAGAACAATTAATACAGAAGAGTACATACTTAAATCTGCTGGATGTTATTTGTCAATAATGCCATAAATCACGAGACTTGTAATTTCTTTTAACCGCTTTCATGTCATGTTCGAATCTTTAATTGAAGGACTTCTAGAAGTTCATTATGTAACTAAGTACCACGCGTTAATTATTTGTAAATTATTGTTCCTGTTACTATAATAGAAAATTAATCAATTTATGTAATTTTTCACTATATAATAAAAATAACATAATGTTAAAAGAATAAATTTATATTACAATTAATATTAACAGTTGATAAATTAATTGCCTAAGGCAAGGTTGAAACGTTTAAATTTAGCCAGAAAGTTTGTTGATAAATGAGAGATTTTAGAGAACGATTAACACCTAAAATAAAGTATTGGTGTTTTCAATGTTTTTCACCTACTTCTTTTTGTCTTACTCAAAATTTAATGTAGCGACATGGGCCTATAATTCGGAACGGTGTGTCCACGCAATCTTTGTCCAGGTAGTGTATATACATATATATATATATATATATATATATATATATATATATATATATATATATATATATATATATATATATATTTGTACGTATTATATCCATATACCTTTCTATAGTCAGTCTCTTCAATTCGAATAGTTTTTCGTAGGCATAAATTCGACGTTTAATTCGTACTTGTTCTGGTTTGATTAAGATATTTCTCAGCTACTGATTTTTCTTTGTATCTGGATGTATATCGATGTGATTACATAGCTAAATCCTAGATCTGTGTTTCAATCATCCTGACAGAACGTACTATAACATTCTTTACATGTCAAAAAAACCTACATAAGAAATTTACTTGCTTCGTATTTCAATATAAAAATATATGGAGAACACGAATTCCTGCCAGTATGTAAAATCTAATTTTAATGTTAAGGTCAAAGTGTGTTTGTTTTTCGCAAGAAGTTATCGATACTAATTGCAAAGCAGTGAGTACAATTTTCTACCTTTTTTTTTTCTAAAAATCCTCAATTTCTAATTAATGTGCATACAGAGATAAAAAACAAATTTCTTCTCATATTGCAGCCCTGAAGAAGGTAATAATCATTACCGAAAGCTTGGCGTAGCTTAAAAGCAATTTAAATCTAGCCCTAAATTAGGACCGATACCCCAATAATTAGGTTACTTGTTGTTCAACTAGTCGGTCAAGACTACCCTTCTCTTAATATATATATATATATATATATATATATATATATATATATATATATATATATATATATATATATATATATATATATATATATATATATATATATATATATATATATATATATAATTTTTCATCTCTGCCGGCACAATACTTAAAGGCTTGTCGGTATAATGGTCCATGATTTTTGGACCCTATACCTTAATAAGCTTATCAAAGGCAGAATTATTTGTCCGAATGGCCGTTAAACTTCCTATTAATTTATCTACGGATGTTATTTACTTTCTTGTTCTTATATATATATATATATATATATATATATATATATATATATATATATATATATATATATATATATATATATATATATATATATATATATATATATATATATATATATATATATATATATATATATATATATATATATATATATATAATAAATCAGATTTTTTTCAAGATTTATTTCCAATTTTATATCTAATTGTAGACTGGAATAATTAACACATAACAATTTACGCGCGTTCCGTTCATTCTCTCGAAAACAATGCACCTAAATCCTTTAAAGAATTTGACTTAAAATAATCCGAGGATATTTTTTCGTTCTTATCTATTCTATCTAGGATCATTAATTTCATGTGCAGGAATAAAAGGATGGCATGTGTGATACTGGATTAAAATGGTTCTTAACGGTTGGCTTTTATTTTAGTTCCTGTTAATGATCCGACAGATCATTAAAAACTAGGCGTAACAAAATTTCATAGGTTCACGTAGATATGCACTTAACGTATGCTTCATATTTTTTATCGCAATAAAAGAAATCAAATATTTTCATAGCAGCAAATTTGTATTAATTTTTTTTCGTAAAATAAGTAGTGTATTTGATAACATATTTTAATTGTATGTAACGGTTCATACTGCTGCACGTAATGTAATTTTTTTCGAACACCTCTCATAGTGGCCAAAAATCTGGACTGGTATAAAGTGCATTTTGTACACGAACTTCTTGAAGATGACTACGATCGGAATTTACAATTCTGTGAAGAAATGTTGAAAATACCATTTTTTTTTTCAAAATATTATATTATGTAAAATATAATACATAAACTATTTCTTGCAAACTCGTATACTCTATTTGTTTAACAACACTAACACGTTTCGTTACAGAGTAGCTTCGTCGGACCTTACATCTCGAATGAACAAACTTAAAAAGCAAAGGAATAATTGTATAACTAGGTATAATACAACGATTTGGAAATTTTGACAATATTAAAAATCTGAAAATTTTTAAGTGCCAGCCATAAACTAAAGTACCTAAAATGACTAAAATATATCTAACACAAGTGAATTGTTGACTTCTACCTTATCGTTCAACAAATAATTTGAACATTAGAGTTTCTTTATTTCAAGATACTCCAGAATATTCAATGTATGGCTCTTATTTTCTTTGCCTAAAATTTTATTAGTTTCTATCAAAAATATGACCAGTTTCGATTAAGTGGTTTGCATAACTGGATTCGATTTTTCCCCTGCTGAAACATTTATACTATTCATCTGTTCTTTTACCAAAATATCTGCCTGTTTGACATATACAAGTTTGGTCATAATCTTCACAGTTGGTATACACCTGATTGTTCGGGTTTATCAAATTTTGTTTTATTATTGTTAAGGTAGTTACTTAAATAATTATTAGTTTTATATGCTATTGTAATATCTAAAACGTTTAGAAATTTATCTATATTAGTGCTGGAATTACCTAAATATGATATAACTTTTTAGACAGTTGTTTTTTTTTTGATATTAGGATAAATCAAGTTATAGTTTTTTAAATAACTTTTTTGTAGAATTTTATCAAAAAACATCTAACGTCTTTTTTCATGGGTAAGTTAAAATGTTGTTGTTTATTTGTATTAATTGGTGTACGCGATACGAGATTTTTCCTAATATTTAATTAATTTGTAATTAGGGTTAATTACTTACGCCCCATAATCATCTTATAATTTCACTGGAAACTCATCGCGCCATCTATCGGAAAAGGCAGAACAAGGTCTGTCGGGCTAGCTAGTAGTATCTTAAATAACCTAGGATTTCGAATATACAAGAAGTTGGACCCTCGTATTACATTTTTAATACACTAAAAGGACAAACCTAAATATTATGGTCAAAAAGTACAGCAAAACATCTTACTCTCTAATTAAAACAGAAAGAAGAGAGTCTGACATTAACATGAAAAAAAAATCAAAAACTAAGAATACTGCGACAAAAAAAATACAAAAAAAAAACAGTTTCTTTTTAGGGAATTCGAAAATATTTTACTCATGAGGAAGGTCTTTGAAGAATTGTTGAAAAGTTTTATCTCAGACAACTGGTGTATGTCCTGTGCATAAATCATTAAGATTTTTGTATTTATTTGCTTTAAGTTTTATGTGACCATGTTTATGTAGTGGTACAGCATCATGTTGTGGTTGTCTCTTTATTGATGCCTTATGATATTCATCATCAAGGTGGCTATTTTTAATATTTAGTACATTGACATTATCCTTGTCCACCATTACCTCCTTTATTTTAGTCCAGTCGATGTTTTCTCTAGAGTGTGTTATCTTTGTTAGAACTCCTCTTACTAATTACTTCAGACTACAGAAAAGTTTGGGTCCATAAGCCTATTCTAGGACAGAGCACAACAGAAATGTAGCAAATTGTATGCCATTGTTTATAACAATATAATAAAATTACTGAAAGGGATACTTTAGGCCTTCACTCTTTAAGGCTTCAAACTCGAAATCAGGTAATTCTTAGTACCAATGAAAGTTGAAAATTGTCCCAAGTGTGGGCATTTAGCTGTAAATAAAAATTATACTATATTATATTATAAAGAATTTGCTCATATTTATGAAGGCCCTTCTAGCTTGTTCTATTCTTGACCTTATCTCCTTCTTTGGGTCGCATTTTTCATTAATTATAGTTCCCAGGTATTTATATGAGGATACTTGTTCAACGGTACTTCCATCAGTTTGCAGATTTGCACGTATTGCATTTTTAGAAAACACAAGCGTCTTGGTCTTGCATATATTTACGGAGAGTCCATATAGTTTACTGTAACATACCACACGATTCATAATATATTGTAATTCTGCGAGGCTATTTGCAAATATTATAGTGTCATCAGCATATCTGATGTTGTTAATTTCTTTACCGTTTGTTCTAATTCGTCCGTCAGTTCCTTCTAGAGCCTCCTTAAATATGGCCTCTAAGTATATGTTAAAGAGAAGTGGTGAAAGCACGCCGCCTTGTCTCACTCCTCTCATGATAGAAACACTTTCCGAAGTTGCTTGCTCTACTCTGACTTCTGATGTTTGGTGCCAACAGAGTTCGGTTATGATACGCAGATCTTCTCTGTCTATTCCTGTGGCCTTCAATATCTCTATCGTCTTCTCGTGTTTAACACGATGAAAGGCTTTTCGATAATGTATGAAACATGCAAATATGTCAACATTCATTCGTCAACGCTGTTGTAGAATTCTTCGATTTCTGCATCTGGTGTTTGTCGCTTGTTGGGGCATAAGTCTGGATTATGTTCATCGTTCGATGCGTTGTTTGCAGTTTTACAAGCATGACCTGATCACTGAGAGGTACATAGTCCACAACTAATTGGAGATCTTATAGGAGATTATTACGGCCACTCCATATCTGTGTTGTAAGTCTGAGCCGCCCGAGTAATAAATGTATCCTTAACTGGTTTTTTGTAATCCTGATCCTGGCCATCTGACTTCGCTTAGACTCAAAATATCGATGTTCAGTCTGTACGTCTCCGCTTCCACATTTGATAGTTTTTCTGCCATAAACAGGCTGCGTACGTTCCATGTTGCAATACGTACTGTTTTGTTGTAATTTTGATCTTGTCGCAGATATTTCTATTATTCTTATTGGTAGACGACGGGGAGATTCTTCGCACTCTCTCCTCATCTAAGAGGTACCCCGAACTGAGGGCCATGTTTTCATTTTCGTCTGCCATAAGGATGAATTGGAAAGATAGTACAGTAAGAGTTCCGTTTCTTTTCTGTATTCACGCTACAGTATGATTTTAATGAAGCTGCTGCCCTTCACCAGTGTTGTTTTTAAACCAACCCTAAAAACAGGGCTGCCACTTCCGCCCGCTTTGCCGTATCGAAGATCTTCTCCGCCATTGCGACCATTGTGGTCTTCATTCGTAATCTTGAACAAGGAACCCTTGCAGGTGCTAGCTTTCCGGGTCAGAAAGCTCTTGGAATCTGCGAAAGGCAGGGATTGATTCACTACGTATTTGAATGTATGATGATGATAATTTGATAAAAAATGCTGACTCAAAACGCGAAGGTGAACACATCATATTAATACAAGATGTACTTTTTTAACCATTTTAATACTCTGTCAATACACAGCGGGCAGAACCTGTCATTATTGTTTCTAACATAACAAAATAAGTGGTTAATTTAAAAAATATTGCCGCAAACTGCTTTTCTACTAGTGGACGAAGGACATGAGCAAATTAAGATTGAAAATCATATAATGCGATCATATTAAGAACTCACCTTTGGCGTAATAGCATAAATTTAGAAAAAGCGATCGTGTTTCACTTCATTGTTTAGGCATTCTTACAATGTTGTAGTTAATAAATATTAATATTGATATTATTAATTCCATATTTATCACAAAGTACCATTACAATGAACTGGTGTTCCTGTATAATTAGAAGTATAAATCATTTTATGAGGTTTTTATAAACGGACACTTTATTGGAAAATGCATGAGTGATTCCTAATTAATTTCACAACGGAAAGGTTTAAAAAAAAGTTACATTCTTGTTGTTCTTGTAATATGTGGTAATTACTATTTTTATTTTTTCTTATTTTAGCATATATAACGTAATAACGAATACAAAACTATAGAGTGGATTAATATTTCATTGCCGCATAAATTGAAAAACAATCCGTTGATTTACTTCTAAATATTTTTTTTTTAAAATATCAAAATCAAAACCCCCTTTGGCCAAATTTTATTATACATTCAGTCATCGTCATCGTCAAAATCGGGAGTCAGTAAACCTCCATCGAAACATTTTTATATTCATCATGTAATCCTTTTGAATGTTTGAAATGTTTCGCAATTTTTTTTGGATATTGTTTGTACGAGAACGTTATTCTTTATTTTAATAATTACCAACAAATATGCCGAGACAAATTTCTGCACTGGTCTATCACTCCATCGTTTTCTTGGACGTCCTATGCTTCTACGATCCATTCGACTGATGTGTTCGTTCTATTGTATTTTATTTTCTTAAGTTCACAAAATGTTCTTATGGGCGAGTTTCAGCATGTATGTCATTATTGGCCTTATTGCACTCTTGTAGATCCTGGTCTTAGCTTCTGTTCCAATAAATTTATTTTTCCATATTGTGGTGTTTAGGCATGCCGCTATTCTTGTGGCTTTAGTAGCTTGTTCTCTGACCTCGTTTTCAACGTCACCATATGCGGATAACTCTATTGTAAGGTATTTGAACTTCATCTCTTGTTGGATAATTTTCCCATCTATAACTAATTTGAATCTAAGAGGTGTTTTGGAGGCTGTCATGCATTTTGTTTTAGAGGCATTATCATTATCATGTTAAGGGATTTAGCTGTTCGATTAAATACATTTAGAAGTCTTTGCAAATCGTCTTCGTTCTCTGCCAGCAGTACTGCGTCGTCAGCATAACACAATGTTTCGAACTCTCTTGGTTATTTCATCCATTATAATATTAAACAATAAAGGGCTAAGAGAATCTCCCTGTCTTATACCCTTGCCTACCAGTATTGGTTCAGTGAACTCACCATTTATTTTTGCTTGTACTTCGTTGTTCAGGTATATGTTTTCAATAGTTTTAATCAGGTTATAAGGAAGTTGTCTATCATATAGTAGGTGCAGAATGTCCGCCAATTGGACGCGATCAAATGCTTTCTGCAAATCTATGAAACACAAAAATTCTGGTTCGTTGTATTCGATGGATTTTTCAACCATTTGTCTTGAGATAAACACAGCGTCCATACAAGATCTAAATCCCTGCTGTTCATCTGATAAATTGATTAGATTATTAATTTTATTCTGGGTAGTGCTAAGAAGGTGTATGCCTCTGTAATTTGCCGGCATTTTCTTGTCCCCTTTTTTGAACATAAGAATTGTAATGCTGGGTCTCCATTCATTTGGGATTCTTTCTTGAGGAAATATTCATAACGAGAGAACTTCCGGGTGAAGTTACAGACTTTTTTTACTGGAATCTCAGGAAATTTAGGAAGCAGGCTAGTTTTTTTCTGAATTGTAGCTTTTTGACGGCTCTTTTCAGTATTCTACCAATATCAGTCAAAAAAATAAAATTCACCAGATAAGAGGGAGAAATGGCAACGTTGCAGGAAGATGTCAAACTAACGGCTTGGTTTGTTCGACGACACTACAATGTTAACAATCGTACTTTAAAATTGTGAGGTAGAGTAATAATGACAAAAAAAAGTTCAAATTAAAATCACTATTTTAACTTCTTACCAGAGAGGTCGAAATATAAATAAATCGTAGAGTTTTAAAATTAAATGCTACAAGTGATTTCTATGTTTTAGAAACTTTGCGGTAAAGGGAAACAAAACGCACCTTTAACTGCAACAATTTATTAGAAAAGATTTCCAGACAGAATATAATATTTTTTGTCAGTATTAACGTCAAAAAGATACCAGCGAACTAGTTTCATTAAATTTTTATTGTTGGCAAATCATTAATAAAAACCAGAAAATGGGACCGAGAACTGAACCAACCATCTTCACACTCTGACATCTACCTGACAAGTAGAACACAAACCATTTCGGCCCAACATCCTGCAAGCCATATATCTCCAGTTTCTGTAACAATACTCTGTGATCCACACAGTCACAGACTTT
Organism: Kuschelorhynchus macadamiae; assembly: GCA_030620095.1. Lineage (NCBI taxonomy): Eukaryota > Metazoa > Arthropoda > Insecta > Coleoptera > Curculionidae > Kuschelorhynchus > Kuschelorhynchus macadamiae. The sequence goes on from JAUTXW010000328.1 coordinate 1,035,802, forward strand.
AGAAAAATCACAGAGCACTGATGCTGCAGACTCATCCTCATTAAGCTGCAAATGCACATCCTGTAAAAAGTGAAACAAAGCTTCATTGCTGATTTTTGAGTTCTGAATTCACAATTGTTCAGAAATTACTGTATCTCTGTAAGAATGATGTCATTCTTATTTTTACCAATTTATCGTTAGTTTCTGGAAGCACAGGAAGAAGAGATATTGGTTTATAATCTGATAGATAATTCTGGTCACCTTCCTTGAAAAGTAGAAAAACGTGAGAAATCTTTAAACGAGACGTAGACGAACCAGAACAAAATGAGCAGTTAATAGCCTCAGTAAGGGCAGTTAGTGCACTCACTGTCAGGAACGACAGTAAAGGTTTTTAGATAATTCATCCCAACCAGATTTGTGTTTATTTTTTTATATACCCAAAAACTTTAGCTCACTGGTATTGGTGGGGGCAAAGTAAAAGAATTCAGACAACTTTCGAAGCTTCCTTATTTACATTATCAGTATATGCAAACATCCTACTATAATAATTTTTTTGCAGCCCTTATCTCTCCTCTGTATGGATTACGATATTTGTTGTAGTATGTCAAAAAAATGTTATTATTTAGAGCAAAGGAAAGCATATTTATTGCCGATACCCTCAGACCTGTCGACCATCATTCACTTTTGTATTCGGCCTTACCGATACTAATGGGAAACACTTATCTAAAATGACTCACAACAACTTAATCAGTAAGAGCATTCCAACCTATTTCACTACATAATTCGAAAACTCTCCTCGTTTACAAGTATTTTCCTTAAACATGTATAACCTAAAATTGAACAACACAGCATAATGGTCTGAAAGACTAGCAGATTAAAATATGTGCACAAATAATCTATACAAGATGACGTTGTACCTAGTAGTTAGTACATGTACTTCACTTTGCATGCATCTGTAAATTATATGAGATCAATAAAAATTTCAAGTTTAGAATTTCACTTTGATGAACATCTAGAAAGTTAATATTAAGGTCTCCTCCAAGAATTACATAGACATGCTTTACAAACTTAAAGAACAATAATTCAAGCCTCTCTAAAAATATGTGTATGTTGGTACAAGACAAACGATATAAGCATACTATATAGATGTTAGACATACTCTCGAAAACCACAGACAATTCGAATTTCGTCTCAATTATCATATCATTAAAAAAAATTTTTCAAACTCCCCTACAGAAAGTAATTCCTTACGTATTATAATTGCTGTTCCACCATTCATACCCTTACACTCCTACAAAATTTAGATTCACGACTCCTCAGTTCCTACTCACTACTCCTCAGCTAGCGTTCAGTCAGAAGAAGTAAGCCTGTGTAAGACTTAAAGAATCCAAAATCATTTCAAATTCGTTGTGTTTATTTCTAATAGATTGAATATTAAAAACTAAGAATGATATATCATGATTAAGAAAACATGGTTCTTGGATTTAGACTGTGTCAAAATGCAATTATTTTCCGACGTTTTGCCTGTTATTGGATTGAGGGATCTGTAAGATCAAAATACTGAATGAGCTCTGCGCGAAGGAGCCCAATGGCCCGAGGTCCCACCACCACCCGCTTCCCTACCTAGGGAACCGCCTCTCTGTGATAGGTATTTACGGTTTAACGAGCCTAGGGCCTTCATAAACTATAAGTCTTCCCTATCCTAGGTATGTCAGCTCGTACACATCCACTTACATCGCACCTCTCCTATATGCTTCGCGGGAGTATCTCTGAAACGGAAAAGGGCATTAATATCAGTGTAAGTGTTTAGTGTAGATGTTGTGTATGGTCGCGGGGTCTACGGTGGTAGACCCTGTGTGCCCGCCGCTCCTACAAGGGTCGTAGTCCACCAGCCTTCGGAGTTCTTCATTTGGATGCGCCGCTGCCCGCTTTGATCCTGATTGCATCTTGTAAAGATTCCCATTGCAAGTCCTGGTGTATCGGGGCGTTCCTGACGTACCATGGTGCATCGACTGCCATTCTCAGATACTTGTTGTCTGTTGACGTAACTTGTTTATGTCGGTGGGCGCTGCATACGCCCACGCTACTTCTCCGTATGTCAGTTGTGATCTTGCGATCATCTTTATCATTGTCAGCTTTGTCCGAAGAGCCATAGGGCTTGTCCACGCATGATGTAGCACGTAAACCGCCTCTCTATTGACATTTTCAGGGTGCTTGATAATATCTATATATTCTATAATTTTTCGCTTATAATAACCTGAGACTGATGTGTCGGTTTCTTGTAAACAGTATGAAGATGCCGCTTCTTTTGTATTAACACATCAAGAAAGGGAATGGCACCATCTGACTTAGTTTCTATAGTGAATTTTATATTAGAATGTTGTTAGTTTAGATGATATCTAAATCAACATTTATGTTGTAAATGAGCAGAGCTTAAAGCAGTTTTTTCTAGAGTGACTTCAAGTTCCAGCACTTGTATTGATAATTTTAATCAATATCGATAAGCCATTTGTTGCTTTCGTTGAAGATTTGGGCTTCTCACAATTTTTGGAAAATGAATTTAAAACAGATAAACTAAATAATAATCCAAGCTATGCATTTCTCAAATAAAAATCTAAATAACTTTATAGAGTTTATAAAAGAAGAAAAATGGTATGATGTTTACTCTCGGGACTGTACAAATAGTGCATTTGAGGCCTTTTCTAGACAATTATTTCATTATTATGAATTGTGCTTTCCTCTAGTCAAAATTAATACTTTCAAAAAATAGGGGCTTAAAAAATATTAGTCTAAAACCGGAGCTACCTCGCCTAAAACATAAAGTGACACTGTATACCGATTTGTCAAAACAAGATGAAAAATATAGGGATATCACCAAACTTCTTAATAATATTTATAAAGAAAAATTAAAACTATTTTATATACAACAAAATGACAATTATATTTAGAATTCAAACAATAAATCAAAAGCTGTATGGCAATTGATTAAGACCTTGCAAAAAAAGGATCATTCCAAAAATGAAATTAGGATTGTTAATAATAGCGAATTGATAATTTTAATTTTACCTTTTCTAATTTACTAATTAGCAATAATATTGATACTGCGTTTGTGCGCAGATGTGTGCTATCTAATGACATAAAAATGACTATTCAAATTATAGACCGATGCGCCTGTTATCTAGTATATCCAAACTTTTTGAAATAAATATCAAAAATCAGTTATTCAAATTTATGAACAAAAATAACCTACTGAGTGATTTTTAGCACGATTTTACGGAATCACATAGTACTAAAGTACTCTATCTGAATTTCAAATGACAATAGTTATTGCTGTTGATATGAATCTCTATGTGTCAGGCCTGTTTGTGGATTTTTCTCGTATGTTTGCCATGATTAACCACAACATTCTCTTGTATAAACTAGAAAGATATGGAATTAGAGGACAGGCAGGGAAGCTGCTGAGGTCTTTCCTGAATAGACGTATGTAATATGTTCTAGTTAACGGGGCTAAAAATAATTTTTTGCTAATAGAGCAAAGAGTGCCACGGATGGTTCGGTTCTTGGGCCATTGCTCTACCGGATTTATCCTAATGATTTGATTTCTCATTTGGAACAAACTTCATCAGGTGTAACAGTTGCGTCATATCCCGAAGATACCAATATTGTTGTTGTAAAGAACGATGTATATTCTTGTATATTGTTTATTATTTTTATTTTAGAGTTTGACATTTATACAAATTAATTTAATAATTATTGGTTGGACGATTTTTCCAATTACTTATGTATTTTGTATGTACACTAGTTAAATTGAAAAAATAAAATTATTAATATTAGTATTATTATAACTTGTCGTCTCACAGTATTTCTGTGGTTGTATTTTATACTGACAGGATTATACCAAGTCAGTACAAAAAATAAAAATAAAAAAAAGGATATGGAAAAAAAACAACTATTGTGTATCAAGAAATGATCTAACGATGCTACATGTTTTCAAAATGACCGATTTTTGGATGTTCCTGTGAATGTCTGTATTAAGTCCTAATTGAGCCAAATGCGGTGTAAACTCTGTTGGGGTGAGACCTGCTACTGATTTGACGAGAGGAACATTGATGACTCTTTCCTGTTTCCACAGCCTTTTTACTTCCATTGTCAAGTCGGTGTATTTGGCGATCTTCTCACTGTATTTCGCTTGGATGTTCTCGTCGTCAATTAAATAAGTGATTTTCTCTTTTTTGGATTGAAAGGTAATATCGGGTCTGTTTGCGGGGATTGTTTTATCTATGTGGATGTCAATGTCCTAGAGCTTGTAGTCTTCGTTTTCAAGTATGGATGTTGGTGTATAATGGTAGCAAGGGTCTGTGTTCTCCGTTAGTTTGTATGTTGTGGCTAATGCTTAATGAACGACCTTTGCTGCTGAGTTGTGTCTCGCGGTGTATTCAGTTCCGGCCATTATTCTACATTCACCCGTTATGTGATCGATCGTTTCTCTCTGCTGGTGACATCTCCTACACCTCTCGTCTTCAATGGTTGTGTCCTTGATGATGTGCTTTCGGTAGTTTCTGGTTGCTATGACTTTGTCCTGGATGGCAAGCAGGAAGCCTTCTGTTTCGGGAAACAGCTGCTCTTCTTGTAACCACGTATATGAAAGGTTTTATATGTATATGGTCTTGCTTTATGTGGTATCTGCGTCTTCCGTGAAGTGTTTTTTCAAACCAGGTCTTCATCTTTTCTAGTCGTGATTGGATGTAACTGGAAGGTGTTAATAGCTTTCGTTAGATTTCTGGAATTCAGTTTTGTTTTTAGTAGCTTTGTGAGTCTGGTTTTAAATTCCGTCTTGAGCTCTGATTTAATATGAGTGTCTTTAATTTTGGTGCTTTGATGGAAGCCTAGGTATATGCATGTTTCTTCTTTGAGGATGTTATCTATAGTTTCATTGTTGATTGTTTCCCTCGTAGGGTGGTCTTTCCACTGTCTCTTGTTGATATGAAGTAGCTTACATTTACTTGTACCAAATTCCATTTTGATGTGCCAGTGTAAACGTTTCTGTGATTTTAAGGAGTTCCTTTAGCTGTGCCTTTGAGCTTGCGTATAATTTTATTTCATTCATGTACAAGAGATGGTTTATTTTGTGTACGTTATTTTTTTGGTGTTTAATTTGGAATCCGAAGTTTGTGTTATTCAGTGTGTTTGAGAGTGGATTGAAACAGAGGCAGACCACAAAGCGCTGAGTGAATCTCCCTGGAATATACCTCGTCTGATGTAGATCTCTTCTGTTTCGATGTGCTCTTTTTGTGTTCTCAAGTTGATTTTAGTTTTCCACGTACTCATGATTTGTGTAAGAAATTGCCTGATGTTTGTATTGACTTTATATAATTCTAGCACTCTGGTTAGCCAACTATAGGGTATCAAATCAAAGGCTTTTGTATAATCTATTTAACCAGTATGAAGGTCTCTATAATTTTTCCTGGTTTGTTCCATGATGACGCTGTCTATAATTAGCTGCTCCTTGCATCCTCGGCTGTTTTTCCTGCACCCTTTTTGCTCTTCCGTTAGAATGTTTTTGTGTGCTAGATGTTGTTCTATTCTCCTGGTAATTGTGGCTGTAATGATCTTATATAGGGTTGGAAGGCACGTAATAGATCGGTAATTTGACGGGTCATTATTGTCTGAATTTTTGAATTTAAGGTATGTTATTCCTTGGGTGAGAAAACTGAGGAGTGTGCTAGGTTTTAAAATAATTTCATTAATTTGGCGAGTGAGAGCTTCATGTGTAGAAGTAAACTGGTGTTATGAATGTTATCTATTCCAGGACATCTCCAGTTATGCGTGTATTTGATTGTTTCTGCAACTTCTTGTGTTGTCATTGCAAAGTCCTCTTGTTCCTCCAAACAGTGGTCTGTCTTCTTCCGCTTTAATCCATCAAGCGTTATTATTGTGTAGTTTCGGTTCTGACCAAATACTTTTCCAGTATTCTGTGATCTCTTGTTGTTCTTGGTCGGTGGTTCTATTACTCGTGCCTCCTCATTGCTCATGATTTTTTGGTAGAACTGTTTTTCGCTTTTTCGAAACAGGTTGTTAGCGTCCTTTCTTTCATTTAATTCTTTATATCTTCGGAGTCTTGCGGCATACACGGATAATTTTTGCTTCAGAGTGTCAAGGATTTCTGTAAGCGTGTGTTCAGGAGTTGGAGATTTGATTTTCTCTACACTGTGTGATACGTTTTGACTTGTTGCCGTTCATGGATTGGGTAAGATGTCCCAATTCTTTTCTAATTTTCTTAATTCTGTTTTCAATCCTTATCTGCCATTTGAATTTTGGTTTTATGTTGTTGATGTTTCTGTGTCGTGGCGGGAGTTTCTGATTATTCTTTGTTATCGTGGTTATAGCTGCTGCATAGATCATTGTATGAATGTCCCTAATTGTGCTGGCATTCGTTATGTACTCGGGAATTATGTGTTCGTTGATGGTCTTTAGGATTTTATGTGTGTCCCGTTTGAAGATTACACGAGGAATTATTATTATTATTATTATTATTATTACTATTATTGCTCGAAAAGGTCCCTTGAAAAATGAAATTTGTGGATGTTGAGCATTCTTTTATCAATTTAATTAAGTCTGGATTAAGGTTTTTATGTTGGAATATATCAGAAATTATAAAAATTTAATGGTCAATAGGCACATTTTAGGAGTGTTTGATATAAGAATCAGATCCTTCTAAATATTTACCTATTTTGTAAGATGGTGAACCTATGGCACTGACGATAGGAGGTAACGGTACATTGGCTTTATGTATTTTAGAAGTCCGTAAAATCGAGGGATCTTCGAAATGCTTGGCTTCAATGTCTTATGTCTTCTTCTCTAGGTCTGGCAGATCAAAAGCATTAATAAGGCTGCAAATTTTCCTTTCAATTTTCTTACTTAGCACCATTCGTATTGTCCTATAATCCCCAGTCGAAATTACCTGTACTTTTACCAGTTGAAATATTTGTAGTAACTTCCCTTTTACCCTGTATAAATATTAATACAAAAATAAACTACTATCACCTTATATAATTTACCGTGTCATTGCCGTGTTAAATTAGTTATCCATTTTCTACTTAATTTTAACTCGGTCGTCGGTTGGAACGCACTGTCTAGACATTGTCGTAAAATAGATTTTGCAAATCATTTAATATGCGGTCTAATTTACATTCATTAAAACGTGTTACGAACCATGTAATTCCTTTTTTGAAATATGATACCCCTTTATATAAAAGAAAAAGCTCAACGGCAACTGAATAATTGATCCATTTTACTTCCATCATTTCAATCTCCATCATTTATAGATTTTTTATTTTAGGGACCGATTCTGTATTCCATTATTATCAGTATTGGGTCTTTATTTCATTAGGCCTATTACAAAACTACAGATTCTTTTTAGCATAAAAACTGTACAGTAATGCAATCAAATTAAAAAATATATCAAAAATCAAATTAAAAATTTTGTTTTTCTTATTTTGTATCCTTGTAAATTATCTTATGGTATAGTGCAATAAAGACCAATCCGAGTAAAGTTCTGGCAGATTGTTGCATTGATAGAAGTCACTCTTAACTAATAAAAATCATATTCGTCAACTCAACAGCATGTATGATAGTAAATGAGAACACTAAAAAATTCTAAGATCAAACTAATGGTCAGGCGATGCCATGTCTACAAAGCACATCACTTAGATGTTGGAGGAAGTGGGAATAAACGTCAACAAAAAAAGGCTTAATCATCTGCGATTGGCGCAGATGATATACTAATCATTGCGAATAATCTCCGAGATGCAAACAAGATGCTTAGCAGACTAACACATTGATCCTGCATGAGATAAGAATTGCTCGTGATAATCAAACAACAAAAATATCGAGGGAAATTGCTTTGACATGCCTTTTGAAAAAGGATCTGTTTGCTACTGATATTCCTATATGTCAAGGGAACAGTGTTTGATCAATGCGTCCTGAATGTACTGACATATGGGACAGCTTTGAACTCTTTCTTATATAGACTGTTCAATATACCCTTGTTTAAAAATTCTTTTAACGACGAATTAAATATCATTCAAAGCTTAGCTCTTAACAAAGATTTTCCGTTGAGAAATTTTTACAAGATCTACTAGAAGTTTGTTAATAAATATAATACATAATAACGGGAACAGATCCCGGAACAACAAATATAAAAACACTGATATTTCCAACACCACATCTTCTTTTACAAATCATTTGTTGTCTTCAAACCACAATTTCTCTATCACTGAAAATATTAAATTATTACACCAATGCGATAAGAGCAAAAAACTGGACTTATTTGAGAAATTTGAAATAGCCAAAGTCAAAAAAAGCCTCAGTTTTAATTGCGTTAATCATGTTTTTAATTTTGAACCACATTTGGTTTTCAGTATCATCGATTAATATAAACAGCTGTTAGATTGCCAATTGACAACTTATCCTTATATCATAGTTCTCTCTCTTTTTTTTCCAATACTCAACATGCTTACTTACGATCAAAGTCTATCGACGATGCTTTTTTTTACTTTACGAGCATAATTCTTGAGGCTATGGGGTCTAGAGATTTATCTTGCGCATCTTCGTTGACCAATTGATTGCATCGACCAATTTTTTTAATTGCAGACATGCAATTGAAATTGACATGCCTTTTGAAAAAGGATATGTTCTTCTATGAATTTTGCAGGTCAGGTCATACAATACAGTAAGTTGACTAAGGAGAGGAGAGAGAGAGAGTGGGAGAGAAGGAAAGAGGCCAATTAAATAAAATAATCTAGAGGATGTCACGTTAAAAGTATAGGTTATGTATATTTTTCAACTTTTGAATGATTTTTAGTGATGATTGAATTTATAAAAAAAAAACGTTTTCACGTTTGACGTAACATGAAAGTTATTATAAAGTAACAAATGCGCAAAACATATTTTGTTACTATAGTGGCACTCAACTTTTGATAAGCCTGTTACAATAATCATGTTAAAATCTTTAAAAGTATTACTGCCAGAAGTTGAGAAAAAACAACAAAATTTAGAAACATTGACAATTTGTTGAAAATACCCTGTATATCAAAAATGGAAAAAGATTTAAAAAATTTCTGGATATGTATTTTTTTGATATTTAGGCGTAAGATTATGTTGGCTAGGAAATAATAATAAAATATCTCATTTTGTAACAGTTGTTGTTTAGGACATTTCTGAGAAAATGACAAGGTCTTAGATAACATTCTGTATGACAGATTGTTTTTAAATGTGGCATTTACGTCCTACCTCTTGTAGACAATGCCGAAAACCGCATCTCAATATCTCAGTTCTTATTGAAAGTACTGTAATTTCAACAATTTCTAGAGATTTGCATGTATAAGTTCGTCTGTTCAGCGGTTTATATGACATCATTAACGTGTCATTTGTAATATTTTCAGTGAATTAAAAGTTACGTGTTGGGTTCCCTCACACTCATAAATGCCAAGTACTTAAATACCATTACCTACATCAACTTGAAATCTAAAAATGCAGTATTTGTTCTGCCCCAGTGATCATCTAGTCAAATGCTCTGACCTTACTGTAATAATTCTACTATATTCCACTTTCTAAACATTGTATATTTCTTCAGTACTACTATGAACATGTGCAAGATCTTTTATCTAACACTGGTATTTTGTGAGATTTCATGCAGTATGAGCAGGACAAGCCTAAAAACCATATTTAGAGAAATAGATGGACTATAGGTTTGGCTTAATCTCGTATATACGAGGTAGTAGTAAATATTAATAGAACAAGTGATAATTTGATAATTTTTGGTTAGTTATTTGGTTGCAGATGTCTTTAGCTAAAAAAATACTCAAAACAACCAAGCCGCTGGCCGCGTGCAACCGTCATTGGTCCATTCTGCGGCCCACCTTATGTTGACAAATCCATATTTATGCATGAATATATGGTTAATGAAAAATAAATAAATAAATGCTCTTTTCGCTGCAGTAGACGATCTGTAAACGGTTCCTTTATCGCTCGAACCAAAAGGTTGCCAGTGCGCAACCTTTGATGACTGGCAACCAATTTAGGGCGCGTCTATGATATCGTCATTTTTTTTTAAGTTTTTCCTCGTCATGTGGCTCTTTATCACACGAAAGTGCTATTGCAAATTGATTTTGAGCAACGACCTGGGTTTAACTCGTAACGACTTTTAAAGAAGTACAGAATTTAAGTAAAATTTACTACGTCTGTCAGTAAAAAATATTAAGATAACTTGGTTAATGAAAACCCATGCCCTCAAAGTTCACATTAAAGTATAATTACATTTATTTTCGTTATTTTTATGTGTAATTTATGTACATATAGTGACAGGGCCGTTCCTAGCCCCTCGGCCGCCTTTGTGCAGAAATAAAACGGCCGCCCTTTTATAACAAAAAAAAAACAATATTTATTGAACAAAAAAATATATTTAAGTTCCTACGTATACATTAACAAGTAACATTGTATCATAACATAAGGTAATAATCTATTAAACGAAACAATAAATAACATAAAACAAAATACAAATGTTTAAACTATTAATTATTTAAATATCAAATAATATAAAAGCCAAACAAACAAAAATTGGTATCTTTTATATTGTATCTAAGTATAAAACTAAGCAAGTCCTAATAAAAAAACAACCTCTTCATTTCAAAAATATTTTTCTGGCTTTTGTACTTGCGAACTCGTCTATTATTTTATTATGGTCTAAATTTGCACAGATTTCATTTTCAATGGCAATTATACCTAAATTTGTAAGCCTTTCCTGTGACATAGAAGATCTTAAATAGTTTTTTATTATTTTTAATTTTGAGAATGACCGTTCACCAGATGCAACCGTTACTGGTATTGTTAAAAAAATTCTCAAGCTTATACATAAATTAGGAAAAGATGAGACCAAATTATTACTATAAATAAATTTTAGAATCTCAATAGGTTTGATTTGATCTGTTAGAGATTCAAATGTAACAATTTCTTCAAATAGTTCTACGCCACTTATATCCCTCGATTCGTCTTCGGTTAATGCGATTTCAAGTTCAACGCATTTTTGTTTTAAATCATCCGATGTCACATCATGAAACCGTGTTAAAAAGTTAAAAATATTACTGCAATACGAAAGAGAATTAAACCTTTCTTGTACTGATATTCTAGCTCGATCAATAACAGTATAATAAAAATTTATTTTAAATTTCTCTTCGTTAGTTAATACATTGTCTGTACTTTCATAACTAAATTGGGATTTTTTCCGCCTTATACGAACTTCTGGAAAATCTGGTTCCACATCAATTTCATTTGCTAAATTGGATGAAATTTCTATGTAAGTGTTAAAACTTTGGTCCGATCGCATTTCGTTAATAAAGTTAAGTACATGTTTTAATGATGTGACACACTGAGTCAGATCAATATTAATTTTTTGCAATAATTTACTGACTACGTCAATTTTAACTAATAACTCGTACCATATGACTAAGCTACAGATAAAAGTAAATGATTTTATTTTTTCTAATAATGAATTGGCACTTAGTTTTGTTTTTGAGTCTCTTGTAATATTTTCTGAAAGCTCAACCAAAGCTTTACAAATATTTCCTAGTTGATTCCGAAGTGGTCTAAGCGCTTTAACTCTGCTTTCCCCTCGGGTGTCACTTACCGATGTAAGATTTAAATTACTAACATTTTTTTTTAAAACATCCCAACGAAAAGGAGAAGAAGAAAAGAATACATACAGTTCCTGCACGATGTTAAAAAAATTTATTGTTTCGTGGGAGATTTTAGCGGAATCGTTTATTACTAGATTTAGTGTGTGAGCGGTGCAAGGAACAAATATAGCCCTGGAATTAACATTTTTTACCCTTTGTTGAAGTCCGATATGTTTTCCGGACATATTGGCCCCATTATCATAGCCCTGACCTCTTATATCCCTAATATCTAATTCAAACTTAGGCAAAATATCATTAACCAATAGGTTAAAAATCCCTTCCCCAGTTGTATATAAAATAGGAAAAAAACCCAAAAACCACTCTTTTATGACAACATTTTCTTCGTTACAGTCTACATATCTGACTACAAATGTAATTTGCTCTATATGACTTGCATCTGGAGTAGAATCTAAAATTATGGAAAAATATTTGGATTTTTTTAAGAGTGTCGTAAAATGATGGCAAATATTTTTTGCTAGCAAAGTAATTATTTCGTTTTGAAAATGAATTCCCAAATAGTGAGTTATTTTACTTTTTGATTCTTGGGTCTTTGTAATTTTTTTTAGATGATCGGATAACACTGGGTCAAATTTTGCCACCATTTCAACAGCTTTTAAAAAATTGCCATTATTTTGTTCGTATAAGACGGAACTTTTTCCACGAAATGCCAATGATTGTCCAGCTAAAAATTGAATAATTGCAATAACTCTTTTTAAGATAGAGCGCCAGCGTTCCCTTTCAAGTTCAAAATAATTTTGCCGTTCTTTGTCAATAGTTAATTTTTTATTTAATGACATTTTTAACTCAACCCATTTTTGATTAGCTTGCAAGTGATGTACAGAAGATTCATTCTTGGATAAAATATGTGAAAGATGTCGCCAATCAGAATACCCCATTTTGCTATTTAACTTAAACACTTCCTTACAAAATATTTTACAACAAAGACAAAAAATGCTATTTGCTCTACAAGAGTATACCAACCAAGCTCTTTTAATTTTTTCACCATTTGGCAAAATTCGAAAATATTGAGTTGAAGAAAATTTCCTTCCCGATTCATCAGAAGGAAATTTTTTTTCTATATGCTGAAAATCGTTTTGTACTATTTGCTCAATAACTTGATTTTGTAAAATATCCGGCCAGGTGAATGGGTCGCTGACATCAAAATCATCATTAGTTTCAGGGATAACTTCGTTTAAGTTAGGATTATCATCGGTTAAGAGCATCTTTTCTTCATTATCTATTTCTGTATTTGATTCAGGGTGTTTTTTTTCTTCAGGGTCGCTTACTTTATGTGCATCCTTTACATTCTCATCCTCAATTGTATCTGTACCCTGTGACGATGTTGATGGAACTAAATATTTTTGCAAAGATCCACTTAATTTTTTTTGTGTTTTCTTCCTTTTCTAATTTTCTTTTTTTATATTGAGCTCCAGATAAACGTTTTGTTTTTCTATCGGACATCTGGAAATAAAATTGAAAGGTAATTAAAGTTAGAAAATTTAGTTTATGTAATAGTTCTGAATCTGCGAAGATATAATTTTATAGTATCCCCAATTAAGTTCGCACCAAATGGAATTTTTTATAAATAATAAGTAAAATTGTAATCTAGCATCAGATTTTGTTTTTAAAATGACCCAAAACAAAAAATAAATATAATTATTATATTTTTATTAGATAAGTAAATTAGTAAAACTACTTTATACATTTTTTAAAACTTGAAATATAGAAAATTAATCTAGACATAAAATTAACAATAAACCACTTTTTGATCTCAAGCTAAAAAAAATTTTTTTTCACATGTTTAATATTAAATCCAAAACGTAAGATGCGGATTTGGATGGTAATATTAAGTAAAGTAATATCTATCCGAAGAACTTACCTTTTTAAATTACGAAAATTTGTTTCTTTTGAAATTTCACTTTTGCAAAATGTAGAAAAAAATAATTAAACAACAAACACTTTATATCACTGTTAAACTCTCGCTAGTTAATCGAATACTAAAAAGAAAAACAAAACATTTAAAAACTGCCCCATTCTACAGTATATAGAGCTATATAAAACTATATACTGTACACATACCAATTATGAAGTATAAACAAACATTTTTGCATTGAAAGGCGGCCGCCCTTATCTATCATTTTTATTGCTTTTCCAAGGAACGCTGCTATAAATAGTTCTATTGTAATTTCGGCAACTCATGCACAGCAAAAAAAGAAATGACCGGTAATAAATTTCTTATGAATGTTTTATCTTAAAAGCCTAACAAAATGTAATTTAATTTTTCTTTATTTTGAAAACAAAAATATAGGTATATTTTTGTAATCAAATGGCTAATTTTGTGTTTTTGGCGGGCGGCCTGCGGCCGCCCCAATAATTTGGCCGCCTTTGTGCCGGCACACCGTGCACACCCCTAAAAACGGCCCTGGATAGTGAAGCTCTTTGTGTCCCCCCATTTATTTTGTTCAGTCAAGATAATAAGTAAGTCTCCTGCCCCTCACTGCTAGCCATTTAACAATTAGCAATAACCAAATTGATAGAATCCTGAACTATGGTCAACAGCAGCTGGGATCGATCACAGAAAATACGCAGTCGGATTGAAAAAGCGAGATCAACTTTCCTCAAAACAAAATTATTTTTCACAAGCAGAGACATTCAACTGAATACTACAACAAGACTACAGCGTTGTTAAGTCTCTTCTATTATGAAGAAATTAGGCACTCGAGTTGTGGTTGTACTGAAGGGTACAGATTATTTCGTGGACAGACCAATCAACAAGTCCTTCAATGAATGAAGAAAAAACTGACCATAAAAATCGGAAAGTTTGAATAATGAGTAACAACATTCGATATGGTCTTTTACAACTAATTCTTCAGGGACAGGTCTTAGGAAGATGCAGGACGAAGGAAAATCTTGTGCCTGAGGAACCTGGGAACATGGTTCTCAATGACGCGACGACCACCGGCTTATTTCGAGCGGCAGTAAATAAGATAACAATAGCCAGAATGATCGCCAACATTTCTATCCAATAGACACCCGAAGAAGAAACCAAGCTAAAAATATAAAAGTTGGCACATGCTGTAATGCTTGCGATAACTAATTGTGATATAGGGATCAAGTAGTAAAACTGTATTACTAATTTAAGATGGCGTAACAAAATATCGGCCAAATAAAAGGATTTACATATCTTTACGTTTTAGCGTCCCTAGATGCCAAAAAAAACTTCCGCAGGTCCGTCTAGCGGTCTGTCTGTCAGTTCGTTGCGTAGCTTTAAAATTTCTTATCAGATTTTACTCCAAATTTAAGGGTCATATGGAGATGACATGGTAATATTTTAAAAATCCAATATGGCGAATCAATGTTAAAAAAATATTACTAAAAAACCTAATTATCCAGTGTACCTCAAATTTTGCACAAAAATCAAAAGTTACCTAGGAATTAATTGGTAACATTTTGATATGAATTTAAGATAGCAAAACAAAATAGCGGTCTAGTAAATTATTTAAACAGTCGGCCTGAAATTACTACTTATTAAATTAATTTCAATTTTTGTGCAAGAATTAAGTGTGATATAGAAAAAAACTGATAAAGTTGTGGGACGAATTTAAAATGATGAAATAAAATGGCCCCCAAATGAAATTTAAAAATGAACATACATTTTTTTTTCAATTGACTTTAATTTTCGCAGAAAAATTAAATATTAAAATGGGATAAACTGGTACGAATTCAACATGACGTAACAAAATGACGGTATGTGTCAATATAAAAATTGCTCATTGAGTTTATTTTAAATTCTGCCCTAAAGTCAGTTGCTTAGGTAGAAAGAAACTGGTAAAATATTGGCAAAATGGCGCCCAATAAAAATGTTTGAGAAGACAGTATAGGTAACATATATTTTGTGACTATGTACTGAACTAAATTAGGTTACACTTCACTATTCCTAAAAAAATCATAAGTTCGTGGTAAAGGAAATCACCCGATTTTTATTTAATTTATATGTATATATTTTTCAAGGCCCATTAACTCTATATATTTTTTACGTTGCGAAAAAGTTTCTTTAAAACAACAGATAAACTACTGATAAGTCTTATTACCCCTCGTATCTAAATGCCAGTATAGATGATAGATATACCTCATTCTTCGTAATATTTGTTATGCGCCACCGACTATCCAGGCAAATGCGTCGACCTTTTCGTAAGAATTTCGTTGCACCTACTTTCTAAAATTGCAAAATCTCGTGAACTTAGAGGTCTTCTGGTGTATGCTTGCATTAGATTTATTTTAATTTAAATCGGGGTATAATGCAATTTGAAATATAGTTATCTGTGTCAATTATATTTATATCATAAGGTATCAATGCGCTTTTAATTCATTGAATTAAGCGAAGCAGAAAATAGGAAAGAAATATTTTATTACGATTATCGAAGCAATCCAACTTACTGGCCAACCGATTGCTATTTGCATTTAAAATGATAATGTTTTCTCAGATTGAAGAAAATAATATCGAGACACAGCATCAAGGCTTTTTTTAATAGAACGTATAACATTCCCAGGTACCCCTTAAATGAATTTAATGAAAATATGTACATTTAGGTATGAAATTATGCCGAATCCAATGGCGAGTTCAGCATTGCTGCCACGTTTACCATGTTTCTGTTTTAAAAGGAATATTTTTAATGGAACGCCCTATATTATATCACTTTTTTAAAATCGGCACAAAATTCTCAATACTTTTTACTTTTTATAAAGATCAGTTCTTATGAAAGTCTATAGTTTTTGCGAAAATAAGGGTTTAATATCCATCATTTAATATATTACCTTTTATTAACATACCTGCGTACAAAAGATTACCTGATATGTTGTACAACGTCAGTTTTGTTAATTTAACAAAAATGGATCGTTTAACTGAAACCCAAAGAATTTAAATTTTAATTATACTGGCTTATGGGGTAGAATGCGAAACCTGCAAGTTGTTTGTAACATTTTTAATGACAAATGCCTTAACAGAAATCAAATGACTAAATCTACCGTAAGTAAAATTAACAAAAACCTTTCGTGAAACTAGAAAGGTAAAAGATCTGGCGGTTCTGGTACGATTTAATACATCTCGGTTTTTGACTTTTTTTGGATTTATTAGGAAGCTTACCTCAAATGTACTACATTTAAGCAAAAAAGCGTGGATGCACTACAATTTTTCACAAAATAATACAAATTGGAATTGATTGTCAAGTCACACTACGGTAAAAGTGCCACATTTTGTTTGAAATTCCGTTACATTTCATGCATATGATTGTTGTTGTAAGTTAATATATGTGTATTTTGAAAGGTTTATTTATTTATAGTATATATTTATTAAATTAGAGTTGTTTGTTTCTATAAATTAGGAATATGGATAAATGTCTAACATAATAGCTGTCAATCTGAACTTAGTTTTGTATCTAACTTAACTGCATGTCATTTAGTCAGCCAGCAAGCGCAAAGTACACTTTATATTCTTTGATGTGCTAGTATTTTTTTTCATATAGATGGGTTGGTACACAATAGAGTGGAAGGGAATTAGGTGGATTTTTACCGGGATATCACCAGGATAGGCGGCGGAGCACGACAGCGCGAAGGCACCATCATTAAAGCCAAAATTTTTAGACTCAGTTACACGTTAAGTAGGCAACCAGTTATACACATATTTTGTGGGAAGGGAAATTAGATATTTATTTAGTTTTATTGTCGTTAGTAATTTTAGTATTTTTTGACTTATAATTAATAAAAATGCGAGTTAGGCTGCTATGCTGGTATGCTGTACCGCGCGCTAATAAAACTCGAGGTTTACTTAAAATCAAGGTTTTTTTTTTAACAAAACCTATACTGTTATGTGGATATGTCCAGCGTTAGGTAAGTCCACGTTCGTCGATAAAACCATCATTAAAGCCATAAAATTACATGCTAAAAACATATCTGAAATATGCGCCCACTGTAAAGTGCGGTGACTGACGAAAGCGATTTAGGGTCCCGTGATTGTTAATAAAACTATGGGTAAACCGTTTTGTTCAAATTTAGAAATAGTATTTGTTGTATATTTGAAGAAAACTAAGTAAGTTTGACAACATGCATATAATTAAGTTTTTGTATATTGTCAAAAACTTCATGGTTGACAGTTTTAGCATTGGAAAAGCAGTAAAATTTCTGAAGTTGGTTGGTTATTCAGTGGCGGCTATTCAGGTGAAGTAGGTGAAGTGCTGCTTCACCAGGAAAAATAAACAAGCAAACATCTAACTATATTTATTATATATCTCTTAAAATTTTAGTTTTCACATTCATTTATTCACCTAATTGGCAAAAAACAAACTGTACATCTGGAATAAATATTTTACTTGGCCGTTGGCGGCATGTCTTTTTAAAACTTTCAATCGAACTTTATTATAACAACTATAACAGTGGCGCAAACCGCTTCGACTTTGCTGGAAGTGCTATGTTTAGTTTACGTTTTCCTACTACCTTGCGATGACAACGCGTACCCGATGACGTCGACCGCATGGAAGATTAATGTGAAGCAGCGCCATACAACACTGTCAGTGAAGTGCTAACGCAGTACACTTCACCCACGTGTCGTTCAGTTTGGGGTGGTTGTTTAATTTTATTTTCGCGAATTTCGCTGCAACCGGTTAGTTCCTTTGCAGTTTACTTGACTGTTTTGTGTTTATTTATGGTGTTGTTACAACTTTATTTGGTGTCGGGTTTATTAATTTATATTATTGATAAATCCGATCACGGATGCGATTTGCATTTTGTTGGAAACTCCATTTAATCGATGGAAGGAACAATATCGGAGTTTTAATTATAACAATCCTGGTTTTCGGCTTACAAATGGTTATGTAGTAGTCAAATATTCAAAAATTGTTTTGCTGGCCTTGTTTAATAGATTGCAATAAATATTCGGTGTGGAATAAGGAAGGATTTGCAGGTATGTGAAATATATGAAGGTCTTTACATAAACGTGGAGACTCGTTAAAATGCGAATTAATGCTAAAAACATTTGTAAAAAATCAAAGCACTATAGCTGACACTTTAAAAGAAAATGCTAAGCTATATAAAATACATTTTAACGAAAACTTCTGATTACATAGACTATTTATGTGCTTGGTAATTGACGCAGTTTTGTACCTTGCAAAACAAGAGTTAGTCTTTCGCGGCCATGATGAGAGCAGCGAGTCAATAAATAGGGGGAATTTTAAAACGCTTTTAGGTTTATTAATATCGAGAAGTTCCCAAGAACTAAAAGATCATCACAAAAAAATTAAAAATATTTTTACTGGTGACTCGAGAACTATTCAAAATGAAATAATTAATAATTAATTGAATTTAATTGAATGCATTTCTGATTATTTAAATGATCATGTAAAAAATGAGATAATGAACACACACTTTTTTTTGTGCAAGTGCATGACACCACTGATATTACGCAAACCTCCCAGTGCTCCATAATTTAAGAATACGTTAATTCAGAGGGTTCAGGGTCGGAGAATTTATATTCT
This sequence comes from Kuschelorhynchus macadamiae, assembly GCA_030620095.1. Lineage (NCBI taxonomy): Eukaryota > Metazoa > Arthropoda > Insecta > Coleoptera > Curculionidae > Kuschelorhynchus > Kuschelorhynchus macadamiae. Next base: position 1,055,039 of record JAUTXW010000328.1, read on the forward strand.
TATTGGATCAAATTTTGGACCAATTTGACTATAAACATAAATTAATAGGGCAATGTTCCGATGGCGCAAGTGTGATGTCTAGCCATCTAAATGGCCTTCAAAAAAAAAAGAAAAAGCGCTGCAGGCTGTATTTGTCCTGATGCAGCAAAGTTTAAACATATTTCTAAATGCCGAATTTTTTTGCAAGCCTTAGTGGTATTCCCTCATTTTTTCATCACTCAGCCAAACGAACGTATGCTCATACATCTGCATCTACGAGGCGTATACCAACAATTACAGAAACTCGTTGGTCTTCAAATTCGAAGTTAGTAAATGTTGTTGTTCAAGTTGCGTTCTTCAAAAAAAAATCGTTTGGCATTAATTTTTGCATATCTAATGTAAAACATTGTCGTGAGGCGCTCTGTAAAAAAAGAAATAAACATTTTTTTTTAATACCATATTTGATAAAGCAAATTCTATTATAGAAATAAATCATTACAAACGTGAGCTTGCTAAGCTTTCACCTGACGAAATTAGGGCTAAGTATTATGAAATATTGGACCATATTTTAATGGAAATGACACTAAGCTTTCAAGGCTCTGAAAAACTTACATTTTTATGTTTGGCAGATTCTGCTAAATTTTCCGTATATAGTTTAAATTTTCCGACTGGCCCGTTTGAAAATTTATTACAGTTATATGGGGAAATATTTTCAAAAAGTCAACGACTTTAACGACAGTAATTCGAATATATCGCTGCAAGAGCAAGTGAAAAAAATTAATGAAAATAAAGATAATTTAACTAAAGCATATAAAGTATTTTCCCTTATTTTGACAATACCGTCGACAAGTGCTTTAGTGGAAAGAAGTTTTTCTTGCCTCAAACGTGTAAAAACTTATTTAAGAAATACAATATCTCAAAAAAGACTTACCTACTTAATTTTGCAATACCAATTTAAATTTTGTCAATCAAATTATTTTTTTTTGACGAAGAAACTTTTTTTTTGAATAGAAAAGTTAACAGGCATAATTGTCGATACTCGACAAAAAATGGGAATATTTTTGTTCGAAAAAACGAAAATTCACAGGTGAAGCTTTTTTGGACTGCATTTTGCCATTTTCAGTTAATTATCAAAACGTTCGCGGATTAAGATCTAAAACTCCCGATATAAAAGTGAATTCTTTCAATATTGATGCCGATGTTTATTTTTTAACAGAAGCTTTCCTTAGCAGTAGTGTCTCCAATTCTGACATTTTTTATTCTGCCCGGTATAGTGTCTTCCGACGTGACCGTGAATCATCTGAAAATAATAAGTGTGGTGGAGGTGGAGTATTAATAGCCGTGCGCAATGATTTCGTGGCAACTCAAAGAATGGATTGGCAAAGTGGGGCAGAGTATCTTTGGGTCTCACTTCCATCAAATGAAGGCAGTAAAAAGGTACATTTATGCTGGGTATACGTACCTCCTAACGACGATTTGGCGCGTGCCTTTTTTGTAAATAAATTACAATGTTTATAGCGCAAACACTGTGACGATAATATCATTTGCGGCGATTTTAACTTACCTGAAATCGTCTCGATAAGTAGAAACTTTGACAGTTACGATCTTAAATCTACTAATCCGGACGATAAAAGCGGTGATCTATTAGACACATGCTCTTTTAATGAATTTTTGCAGAGTAATTTTATTGTTATTCATAATAATCGCATACTTGATCTCATCTGACATAAAAATTGTATACAGAAAGATATAAGCACGAGCCACCTTCCTCTTGTTAATGTCGATCCACATCACCCTCCTCTTGAATTCTATCTTCACTGTGATCGAATCAAAAGAATCTCAAAGAAACATTCCGAAATTTATAATTTCACTCGAAGTACTTATGATGAGTTGAATCTTCTATAGTAGTTTTAATTGGTATGATTTGTTTAGTGGTAGCAATCTTGTCTATGAAAATGTAATTAAATTTTATTCGGTTTGATTTCAGGGATACGATAGATATGTCACTAAATTTAAACATAAAAAAAAGTAAATTTCCTGCATATTTTTGCATAGAGACTATTAATTGTATTAAAAAAAAAGCAAATTTCACAGTAAGTGGAAAAAATACGGTAACATTATTGGCTTTCATGAATTTCGGATGCTTAGGCATCGTGGTAAAATTTTAATGCATGCTGATTATAGGGACTCGTAACAAATACTGAATACAGCATTAATACGAACGTGAAAAACTTTGGAGTTTTGTTTTTGATTCCAGGCGGGACGCAGGTATTCCCAGTGTTATGTCAAATTGAACAATGACAGCCACACATAAGAAAGATGTATGCATGACTCTTTAAACTACATGATTATTGATTCCGACAGTTATTAATTTAATTTTAAATATCTAAATATTATTTGACTTTATCATAAAAGTTGCTCTACTTTTGTCCGATAATGTAGATGTACAATCAAAAATCTTTTTTTGGCTTTTTCGCAACTGAATAAAAATATCTAACTTTAAATTGATTGAAGCAAATATATAATAAAATTACATATCTCAACATGTAGTAGTCTGTCTACAAAATGTTTCGATACAAAATATAAATAATATTATTTAAGCAAGCATAAGAAATTATGCTTGTTTAAATATTATTGTTTATATTATGTATCGAAACATTTCGTAGACAAACTAATCTACATGTTGAGATATCTAATTTCATTAAATACTTGCTTCAATCAACTTAAAGTTAAATGTTTTTATTCAGTTGCGAAAAAGCCAAAACAGATTTCTGTTTGTCAAACTAAACGCAGATTTAAACAAGTGTAGATGTATTCTAATTGATAAGGCACTTAATATCTACCTTATTCCTTCTGTCCTATTTATTATAAAGAATATCATTTTCAGGATATTTGGTGGCAAATGTTTGCTGTTTTCTTATATTAAAATTACTTAAACTGTAGCGATTCTACTTTCTCTCCTCAGTTCGTTAAAATTTTAATTTGGCTATAATTCCAATCAATTAAAAGCTAAAATGATTTTAGATTATAGATAGATCTAACGATTATAAAAAAATCGTTATTTTTTAGTGAACTTGTATAAATATTTTTAAATTATATATAAAATATCTTAAATATGTACAAGAAAGTGGAAAAAATTTAGTAAATTATTCTCGAATTTTATAAAGTATTATGTATTCCCAAAATGAAATATCAATCAATTATAACGCAAATTTTTTGCATGAACTTGCATGTGCTGCCACGCACGTAAATTATGAATTGCCTTCGGACCTATTTGATGTGCAATACTCTACGTTAGATGGGAATATGCGCCCCATTTGCTTTGTCCAGCAACAGGTTATATTCTCAAAAAAGCACTCAAGATTTCCGGGTTCGATACCGTTTGGTTCTCACCATCTCGGAATTGACCAGAACGTATTGGTCGTGTACGAGACATATTTCATATACGCCCGACGATCTAACATCTGCCGTTACTATTAAATACTGCAAAATATAGTAAGTTTATGGGCACCCGAATGACTCCTTTAACTCCCGTATTTACATTCCTAAGAACTTTATAACACCAACTTTACGGAGCGATCACGAAAAGCTTACAGCGGACATAAATTTCAATTTTATGTTACCTATTACGTTCGTCGGCCATCTTGCACGGCTGAAATCCTAATTGCAGATGATTAAAATTAAGCCGAACTTAACGACCCGGCATTTAGTTTAATTATCAATCAGCGTTGCAGCTCTCCGCTCTAGTGTAATTACCCGAACGATTCCAGAGCCTATTGATTTATTTACATTTTTAATTAAATATTTCGTGGGGTATTGGAATAATGTTTAACTAATGGCTCGAAGCCGCCGGTGGGCGGGCGGAATCAGTAAACACGGAAATTAAATTGACGAGAATGTGACTCTTTTTTTTAAAGCGCTGAAAGCACTGTATGAGAGTCAAAATCGAAAACTACTCACTGCACAGAGCTGTTTTCTTTCCTATCGATAAAGATGTAGTGTCTTTTGATAAAGGCAATGATTTACGAGAAGTTTGCCTCATATCTCCCAGCCAGTAATAGTTATTTGTTTCACTAGGCAGAATTCTTACTTGAACGAACGTTGCATAGCAACGAAAGTTTGTACTGCTTACAGGCAAAAAAGCACTTTTACTATCTACGTAGTAAAAGTACAGGGTTATTTTTTATCATTTGCCACCCCCTGAGAGGCTTATTTTTTCAAAGAAATGGTTTCTACGAAAGTTATAGGAAATTTCCTAAAGATTTACATGGCGGCAATTTTAAAGACAAAAGACGATTGGAAAATCACTAAATCACTATCAACTTTATTATTTTAAATGGGACACCCTGTATTTTTTGGATTCTCCTCAGTTTCCCCTTTTCAAAAATATATAATTTATCTATATTCGGAATAGTAGATTTTGACTCATTCCACTTTAAAGTTACCACATATGACAATTTCACAGATATGCAGCCATACTTAAATCGCGGTACCCATGAAATGATGAAATGTCAACTAAAAACAAAGGAGCCCTGATACTGCCACAGATACTTAAATCGCTTTACCCATGGTATGTCACCAATAAAAACAAAATAATAATTTGTAAAAAAATATGTTTAGTGTGATTATATATATATATATATATATATATACATATATATATATATATATATATATATATATATATATATATATACTAATACAACGATAACTAACAAGCGAATAAACAAAAATAAAACAAGAACTAGACTTAATATTTTTACAGTCTATTTACGTGACCCCCTCCATTATCCAAGCAATTTTGAAACACTTTTGCCAGTTCCCTAATTGCTTGGGTAATGAAAGTGGGGCATCCTGTATTTAAAACCCTAATTTCATACACTATTTTTTGTCGCAACTCATCAACACTGTCCGCTCTAATCTCTCTAATCCACAAATTATGTCGAGCATTTAGAAAATTTGTGACCTCTCGAATGTTGTGTGGTGGCGCGCCATCTTGGTGCCTAATTATTTGGTTACAACTGTTTAAAGGAAACTGCTCCAAAATATGCACAATTTCGTTATTTAATAGAGTTAAATATCGTTCCTCCGTTAATATACCCTCAATAAATATCGGACCAATAATTTGGTTTCCCAAGATGCCGCACCACACATTTATTGACTTCCGCCTTTGTCTATTTCGCTCTTCATTTATATGTGGATTTCTTGTTGCCCAATGTTGCTTGTTTTTTCTATTAAACAATCCGACTGTAGTAAAATAAGCCTGATCAGACCACAAAATCCTTCTGAACAACAGCATATCTTGCCTCAGACTGGTCAGCGTATCCTCACAAAGGTAGAGGCGTTGGTCAAAATGATTGTTGGGTAATAGATGCACTGGTCTAATTTTATACGGGCGGGATCGATTTTTTTTAGCACTCTATTTTCCGGTTATCGGAGAGACGTCCGGAATCGATCTGCTTGGATTTCCCAAAAATTAGTTTTAATTTAACTTTTAGACTATCTCAAGAAAGAATTTTTTACCTTCAAAATATGATAATATGGATAATTTCTCGTCCCAGTTAAAATTTGCTTATCTTTTTTGCCTCTGCAAGGATTTTCTTTGTGCGTGTTTTTTTACCAAATATATGTACCTGTTTTTCCGATCGTCATTTGTTTTTAAAATTGCCGCCATGTCAATCTTTAAGAAATTCTCTATAACTATCGTATGAACCATTTTTTTGTATTTTGAAAAAATAAGCCTCTCAGGGGGTGTCAAATTATAAAAAATTATCCTATACACCTTTTGGCCCGGTCAATTGTAATTAAGAAGCCACTTTTAATGTCATTTGGAGAATAGTTATTATAGTGTTACGTTTCATCACGCGAAAGCAGTTAGACGAACGACGGGAAGCGGAGTTCGGATATGCTTTGAGTGCGGGAAAGACCCTTTGCGCACATGTTAGAAACAATATTTTTTCTACGAACATCTAGATTGTAACGAAAATAAAAGCAATAATTATATATATAATTTAATATACATATTATTTTTGAAGACTATTTAATGCAACTTGAAACATGTAACAACAATAACAATACAAACATTAACTACTTGTTATTGATATTTATAACAAAAGAACAGTTACTGACATTTTGCAAATTGATTGTAGATTGGAAGTGCTTGTAGTTCGACTTGAAGAAGGTTGAGTTAACTTAGGAGTGCAGTTATTCAAAGCTAATATTTTATTCGACATGTCCCTTTTTTGATTAGCGAAATCATCTATGTAGCTCTCTGCGATTGTTGTCGATTTCCAACCCCCCAAGTCGCTTAATATTAGTAATTTCTTGCCCAGAATCAGTCAACATGGTAGCCGAGGATCGACGAAAACTATGTCCCGTGTACTGCTCTGGATTTTTGAGTTGTAAATATGCAGCTATTTCTGAAGGCATTTTTCCAAAAGTAGTTATTCCAACACATTATGTACTGCACACTCCTTTTTTCTACTGGACAAAAAAACGCCTGTGCTGAGAACATGTTTTTCGCAAACTTGAATATTTTCGATACAATTGTAAATAATATCCCACATTTATTTCATCGGATACTACAAAAATTATTGAAGTATTATTTTTACTGTCAGGAATGTTGATGATTATTAAATTTCCCTTATCCTCTATGTCATCAATTATCCTCTATGTCATCAATTGTTATCTTTAAAAGCTCTTCTCTCCTACAAGACTGACAGAAACACCTCCTCCTTGACACTACCCCTTTCTCTGGCAACAGCTTTCAAAATTCTTATATTGTTTCTTAAATTTTTGTTGAGATTTCACTGACAGTAAATTTAAACTTGTAATATTTGCAGCCTCCAGGGTAGAATAACTCATAATCAGAGCTGCTCATTTTAAAAATATATTTCTAATTTTTTACAATCAGGTTAAAAACGATATGCGACGCCCACGTTTTATAGTGTTTGTTGTTGTTTTTTCTTGACATCAAAACGGAATAAAAAGTTTGACATTACTTGTCGAATTCAACATTTACTATCCTACAGCAAACTTTGTTGTTTAAGCGGAAATATCGGAAATTAAGCATAAATTTAGGCGAAGTTAAAAAACTAAGATTACAAAGGCTTGTCATGTCGCATAAAATAGTCTATTGTATTTTTGAGTAGTTTTAGTTATATTACGAAAATGCATACGCAAAGTTCAACTTGGTGCACGCTCGCAGATAAAAAATATTTTGTTGAAATTTGGTACCGAAGGGTTCTTGATAATGCTGAATCACAATCTAAGATCAACATTTTCATAAAAAAGTCTAATATAATATTTTTTTTAAATCGATCCCATTTTTTCCGTATAGGTTTGCACGCCAATGAGCGTTGTCAATGTTTTATCAAAATAATAAAATGTTAAATCCATTCATAACGTTAAAATTTTGAACTAATCTGGTAACTAATTTCGGAGATACTGGTGTAATACAATACAATTCTGTGGCAATTAATTAAAAGGTCATAAGTCAAATTACTAAAATGGCGGTAAAGTTTTCACTATTTTAATTTGACGTTACTTTAAACTATTTTCTATTTACATTCAATTAAGTTTTGACATTTTTCATATAGATATAAATGTCAGAATATATGTTAATTAAATTGGATGAGAAACAATGTTTTATATTAAAATTTTACAACATATGTCCTTTTTAGAAACATAATGCACATTTACTAATTGGTAAAAATGATATATGTCAATTTAATTCCAAATCAAATATCATTAAAAGGATATAAGTCCACTTATCTAGTTAAACGCCCTAACGTACCAATCACTTAAATGGTCATAAGTCGACATATTTTCGTCATACATATATGATATTTTTACTAAAAAAAAAAGTAAGTATTAGGAATATTTATAGAACTACACACCAGAAGGGACATAAGTTTACATATCTGCGGTTGTTTAAACACTAAAATAAAAAAAATGTATCTATCAAAACGTTAATTTTTATTAGTGACTTATGAAACAGGTAGTAAAAAAATGAATGAACATCATTAAAACAACAGAAATTCCGTTTAGGGTAATATTTAGTTAAAATAAATTAATATTGGAGAATATTAACGAAATACTATTCAAATTCGTCATTGGAAAGATACCTGTCCACATCTGGATCTGTATCTACTTCATTTTTTTGTCCACTGTCAGGTGTCTGTAAAAAGATTGCACGTCTTTATCTAACTATCTCTATCTCCAAAAATTTCAAAAAGATTTTGTTTTTTCTTTAAATTTATTGGTCGCGGACGATCATATAATTGAATCAGCTGGAAATTTTCAAGAAGAAACTAATTTATTTAAAAGGTTCTTTGTCGACTAAACTGTTTTTGTAAGAAACATTACTAGTTTTTGGGTACCTTAACCAGCTTACTTTTTTAAGTTTAAAAATAGCTTTTTTTTGAAGTGGTCCTTTGGTGCTTACATCTGAAAATGCATAAAAATGTTCACTTTCCATTGGATAAACAGAAAAAAGGTTTTTTTACTAGCATTTCTCACCATCTGGTACCAATCTCTGGGTACGTGAATTTCGTTGGCAGATTTCTTTTTGGCCCTTTCAATTACAGAATGATCGACATCGCATTCTAAGTGTATATGTCCAGGAATAAGAAATTTGTGGTCTATTATTTTAAGAGTGGGGTGCAAATGTATCGAATATTGGAAATAAAGAGTTGCTTGCTCTATTCCATTAGGTAAGTCTTTAAAAAACCTGTAGAGACAAGAGGTAATTTCGTTTGAATCTTTACTCCCAGTACATTCAGGCCACATAAAATGGCTAGATTTGCCATTAATACAATTGTGTACTGTTAAATTGTAGGTTGATAGCTGCCTTAAATAGAACATCTTATTAGTTGTTAAAAGGACGTAGGTAGAACTTGCTGAAGATCAAAAGCATAAGTTGTCGAAAATGTATCTAGAAGCCCTTTTTGTTTGTCCATTGCTTTAGAGTTGTATGCAAGATCAGATGCAGCTTGGTGCTCTTCCAACTCTCGCCGATATTGTATTTTCTCGTTTTCATTATCAGCATACTTTTCTAGAGCTTCAAAAGTATCACATTTTGTGCATGGGGTTTTTAAATTTTAGGTTCAAAGTATGAAATTGCCCAGAATAAATATTAAATGAAACAGGTTTATCTGGGTACTCTTCACAGTATAATTTATGCATAATGCTGATGTTTAATTCAGATGGAAGATATTTTTTATTAGTGTGTCTTCTAGACTAATGACTCTTATACGCAGCAAATGGCTGTATATGTTTTATTACCTCATCGATTTTATATTCGGGGTTTTTATGGGGAGGTTTTATTTTAATTTAATTACCACTCAGATCTTCATGGGTAATACCGCTTATAGATGACAATTTGTTTTGCATTGTACAAGTTACAAATTTTTCTGTCTCACCAATCGAATTAAATCGAATATTAAATTTATGTTTGTAGGTGTTAACCCTATTCTTAGTTGGCCTACCTTCAATTTTTTTCTCGTAATATTTTTTTCCTGAACGCTTACTAGACCTGCTATAGAAGACACTCTCCGATCATGACTACCCAAAGACCAATATTCATGAAAAATCGTTTGCTTTATGTTATCAGAAAGAACATTTTTATATTTACTTCTGCAATTGTCTCTTAATGGCTTTAGTTTTCTGGAAGGCACAATTTTACCTTTTGCTGTTAAATACAATTTACCCGTGTTTCGATTTGATTTTAGCTGTCTACCACTTTTTATAGCCTACTGTTTAATTTTATCACAGTGATTAATATTTGCAGTATCTTTAATGCTACCACTATAATCCAGATCTCGTTTTGGATTATCGTCACTTTCGTGGCTGTATTCTTGAATTTGCTTATCCGGGTCCTAGTGTTCGGTGTTATAATCCAGTGTAGATTGACTAATACTGACAGTATTTTCAATGCTTCCCATATGATCTGGATTTTCTTTAACATTATCATTAATTTCGTGGTGGTTTTCAACCACAAACGAATCATAATACTGTGAATTAAGGTTACGCCAAAATATTGGTGCATAAAATAATTATCCAGTAAAAATAGTGTAAGTAGACATAATATAATAGTATTACTTCTGTTAAAAGGTCATAAGTGTATACAAGATATAGTTTCAGTGAGCCGTAATTGGCAAAAGTAGACATATGCCCTTTTCTGTCTCGCGTAATTTAGAAAAAAAGTAATATATTAACTTATACTTGTGTGATCTATACTTATGTACACATATGCCATTTTTATTAACAGAAAATTAATATTTTCAAGCAAATAAGTATACTTATTGCCTTTTAATTAAACCGAATCATGTGCTTTCTCAAAACACCTAATATTTTCATTTAATTTGAGCAGATTTCAGACGTAAATATACATATACCCTTTTTACCAATAAATTCTCCTGAATTTTTCTTATAAGAATATGGTTAAATGTCAAAACTTAAAAAATTACTTATGACCTTTTAACTAATTGCCATAGAATTGTAACAGAGTTTTTCTTTTCAACGAATTAGCCGGCTACAATAGCAACGAGAAACACAAAGATTTTTTGAAAGATTTAAGAGACACATTTCAGTGGATACAATTATCAGATATTAACACTAAGAAACCAAGTAGTTGCGCAACTTTTTATGATAAATCCGACGAGTTCTAGAGTTGTTCAGAGCATGGAAGATCACAGCTGTGAAACATTTTAGTTTGAAAACATATTATATTATTTTCCTTCAGTATCTAACATTAGAACAAAGAGTACTTCATTTTCGTTTTTTTAAACGATGCTTTTGATGAGAGAACAACACTGATAGACGGATGAAGCGTCATTTAAAACATCAGGGATATATAACAAGAAAAATGCAAATTACTGGGTAGTTGCTAATACCATTCATTAGCAAATGAGATAATATATCAAAGAAGGAGCTCACTTAATGTTTGTGTGAGATTAATTAATCGAATTAACCGGAATCAAAATAATATAAGTGATTCTCAGAAAAATATGGAAAGGGCCCGGGCGTCAGGCCAGTTTCTGAAAACAATGTAGGGCATATCGACGAATTACTAAAATACTTACTGTTTATAAAGTATAATTTTGGTTAAGCTAACCGTCGTCTCTTCTACCGGCTTCGCACAGAATTAGCAGAATTCTTTTTGAAAAGTAGGAAGAAATAGTATAAATGTATTATACACTTTGACGACTAATAACTTAGGAACAAAGTGTCGCCGACAAAATCTGACTTCAGATTCATGACATTTTACCGTCCATATATTATTATTACTTATTCAGTTTCGAATATGAATTTTCTCTTTACAGTCACCATATTTGTAGGCTTAAATTTGTATAATAAGATATAAATTATATAAAAATCTGCCATTTCATTTTATTTTTTAAAGTTAATTTAATGTTGGTAATTCATGGAAAATAAAAAAGTTTGTCACAGTTTTAAAGTCGGATTTTTTCTTTGTCATAATGACATCTAAGTACCGTCAAAGATTTAACAAGGAGAGGTATTAATACTGGTGCCAATTTAAACGAACATTATTCTAATTTAGAAGTGCCGAAAATTGACTTATTTAAAATAAAATATATCACTTTAATCCAAAAAATACATCAGCAATAAAAACATATGTCCCCGTATTCACTAAAAAGACATAATATTTAGACCAGATCTAATTGATATGGTAACTAAAACTGTTAGTTTACCGGTTGTATTTTGCTTATGTCACTGTCATTTTGTAATTTAAACAATTAAAAACATTATTTGTTCCATTGTTGCTTATGTCATTTTAAACCTATAACTATCAAGTTAGACGTGGTCTAACTGTAAACCTCTTTAGTGAATACGGGAAATGATGTTTCATTTGAAAATGTCAAAGTGATCCACTCATAGCAGTTATATTTGATGTTCTGTTATTTTTCACTCATCGTTTTCGGATTCTAATGGGAAAAGAGAAAATAAATGACTATTTTCGTTTTCCGAATCAATACACCTGTGGTTTTCCCCTCCCTGTATTGTAAGCAACCTATTTTGACACTGCTTTGACAGACGTAAGTGAAAGTTACTCAACAAGGTATTGGTTGCCCCTAACAGTCAACTTACATCCATAGGGAAATAATAATCTAAAATTAATATAAGTAGCTTTAATTTTTGATTTCATCAACATATTACAAGAATCCGAACAAAAATCCCGTGATATTAATTGAGATGAATATTAGTGGTACAATTACTACAATTATTCACATTATTAACAAAATTTGGAAACACGTTTTCTCGTTTCTTCTCGATGTGTATTACATTTTCTGACTCCACAGATCCTTCATTTCTAACCAATGTTTCTGCCACTGTTATATAACATTTTATTCGCTACTTCCATTTTATTATTGAGGCTGAGCTACGTAACTTTCCGCAATAGCAGCGGATTTCCATCCACCATGTCGCTTGATAGCTAATACATCAACTCCAGTATTTAATAATAAAGTTGCCGACGTTCTTCTAAAAGAGTGTCCAGTAATGTATACTGAAGTTCTCAAACTTTAGTAATTTCGCAATCTTACTTGGAATTGACGAAAACGTATTTTTCCCGACAGGCTGGTTTAAGCACTTTCCATTTTGATATCGCATAAAGAAGCGCGGATTAATAGTCGTCATGTGGGATCTTGTATCAACGTACTTTTGAATTATTTTGAAATGACAAACCTGAGTGTCGTCACTTTTTGTCACTGTAAATGTACGTGACATTCCATTTTTGGAGTCAGGAATGGTCACAATTATGACTTCTTGACTTATTTTAACATTGTCCATTTTCATTTTACAGAGTTCATTAGAACGGCACGCTCCAGCAACTCCCATTACCATTACGACCTTCATCAATAAGTATATATCATCAGAGGTCTTCAAGCATGAACTTATTCACATCTTCCCTGTTAAACACTTTCGATTTTTTGGGTCTATAACCATCATTTTTCTTTTCAAAAATGCTCGAAGTTTTTGATACTTATAAATATCTATATTTTCCTCTATAAAACGGGTGCACTTCAACATCGATTACTCACACCATAAGCTTGATGGGGACTTCAATATAGCACTCTTTTCGTGAAAATACGCCAAAAACAAGGTTTCTGGGACTGCAGTTGCCGTCTTGCTTTGGCACCAAAGGATTTATATGCTGCTTCATACCTTTTTTTCGACTTTTCCGGTGGTAGAGATAAACAAGCAATATTCGCTGATTCTTCTGTGTCTGAAACATCCATTTTGTCTACACAGAATCAAACAATACGACTTCTTCAAACTTTTCGCTATGAATTGTCAACTTGACGTTGTTGATAAAATAAAAACTGCTTATGTTGCTCTGACAACGGATCACGGCTGTCTTCATAATTTAATGAGAATGCTATCGAATGTAATGATAATGAAAATCCAAAAGTATATCCTGCGTTTTCTTGTAAACATATAATACAGGGAGGGGGAAAAATGTTATATAATATATGGGACTGGTAAACGTTACTTACATCCCTTATAGATACTAAAAATCGATAAAAATGCGCTCTCACACATCTTTATCAAAAGTTCTTGGCCGGAAAAGATATATGTATAATAGCAGAAATATATAATTTCTGCAGGTGCAAAACGGCCTAAAAGAAGAATTGCTTTCGATTATGTCACAGGGTACCCTCCCTTATAGTATAAATAACTATTATCTAGTCCTCGTTGGATAGCCCTGTATAAGGATTTAATGCGAGCGGACCACCTGATTTAACTCTTTTCCTGCTAGTTTAATCCTCTTAAATTGTTTTTACTTCCCTCGTAAAAGGGAATATTGTATCCGTGAAAAAATCACGCTCCCAAATTTTTTCAGATCTTCACGTTTCACGATCCCAAGATGCCGAAAAGCACATTTTTTCTCAATCCCGTCGGGCTATCTGTCTCTCTCTTGTAGCTGAAAAACTAGTTACCCGATTGGCTTTTAATAAAAAATTAACGGTCAAAAGGGGAAAAAATTGGTAACAACCCTATATGACAGAATATAGCTACCTAGTAACATTTCACTAACTAAAATATTACTAAAAAACTGCTTATCTAATTTACCTGAAATTTTGCTCAAAAAATCAAGTATTACATAGGAATGAACTAGTAAAATATTGGAACGAATCCACGGTGGCGGAACAAACTGACGGCTTATTAAAATATTTAAAAAATCAACCTGAAAAACTACTTATTAGATTGATTTCAAATGTGTGCAAGAATTAAGTATGGTATAGAGGCAAACTGATAAAATTGTGGAACGTATTCAAGATGTCAGAAGTTGGAGCAAATTGTGCTTCAAATATTATTGTACATTTCCCCATTTATTTGAGCTTCAAAAAAAATCTGACCCAATGATACTGTCCTTGACTATAGCATACTAACTATTGATTACCCAAAAATGTTAATTGGCAAAAGTCTAGGCTAATCCAATGTGGATTTTCAAGGGCCCAAATTAGGCCAATAATGCATATTGTGCCGATTCCCCTAAAATTTAAAAAGCAAAAAATTAACAACGAACATTCAGTACAAATTCGAAGTAAAGAACTGTACCTGGCCACGATTAGTAAATGTTATTTCATTCAAAAAATAGTATCTTTTAAGCAGTTATAGATTTTCAAAAAAAATCGGGTACAATTTATTTGTAGAGAAATAAGATAGGCATGAAAATTGTGTGATATATACTTAGTAAATATTTTTTGTGGATTGTGTGGAATTGGTTTTTGTTGGTCTTCTAGCTCTCTTTGTGGCACAAAGTTTTCCTGTCTTGCATCCTTATTCTAATTGCTTAAGTGCCATATAAGATTTTGGAATGCTAGGAAACCTAACAACCCACAATTGCGTATCTTGTCTACAATTCCTTTACATTCTCCAATAATTAATGGTTTGTCGATCTCAATATAATAATGTTCTTCCATAGTTTTAAATAAATTAAGATTATTTCATTTTACACCTAGTGTCACACGCTGACAACTAGACTTTAAATAACTAACAACAAAACCAGCTATTTTGATTCCGTTACTATTATATAACGAGCTTTTTATTCAAAATTGTTGATAAATTCATACATATGCAACTAGTAGAGCAATTGTAACAATTTTCACAAGTTCTTCACGGAGAATCGAATTTTCGAATAATACCTTTTCATTCGACATAACTGGTGATACCGGCCCTTCAAAATAAGAAAATTATGTAAACGTCAAAAACATTTTAAAATGTGTCTCCCAGCCTCGTTATCACCTTACCAATTTTTAGAAAATATTCGTGATTACTCAAATATTCCATTGTAACGCTTTAAAATCCTCACCCTTTATCATACCTATATATTTTATGTTAGTCGAGTCTTTTATAGGCCCGTCTCTGTCTTATGTTAATTAGGACAATCACGCAACTTTTAAAAATAATAGCGTGTAACACGCAATTATCAATCTTTTCGTATCAAAAGTATCTTATCGAACGACATTCTAAGATGCTACAAGTTGTTGCTGAATAAAACGCGACACACTATTCTCTAACCTCTAATAATGGCAAAAATTCGGCAATAGCCTCTAATTTGCACGTTCCACGGCCACACGCTGATGGTTGAAATAAGCGGTTATTAACCCCAATATGTTTTTGATTTCCTTATGGCGGTTAGGCACGAGACGGTCAGAAGTTGACGCGGCCGTGCTTTAAAGTCGGACCAATCTGACCGTCAACCTGTGAATCGTGGTATTTAATCTATGCATGCAAATTTTAAAAATGACAGATTTTATTATAATGCTCTCTGTCTTTGATTTGAGTTAATAGTAGAAATAGTAACCTGAAAGGATTTCACGAATATGCACAATGCACCATTTCTAAAGATTAAAGCTTTCCGACAGTCATATTAACTTTGGGTGGTCTGAATAAAAACGAAGTATCTGCTACTACTACAAGTATTACTTTCTTCTACAGAAGAATTTACTTAAAAACAAAGTAGTTACTACATTTCGAAGTACTGCCTTCAATTTTTCGGAAAATGCTAAAATGAATAGCATTTTCCTAAAAATATTAGTAGCATGTACTACGACTTGAGGTATCTACTTTTTTACTAGTAGGTACTTTGATTTGCAGTATTTGCTCCGTTATTAGTGAAGTTAATATCATAGCAGCTTCGCTACGAGTGCTACAAAGTGGTTATTTAAAGATGGCTCAAATACGTAGGAATAAAATTTATAGTACAAGAAGACATTACGATGATGATACCCTATATCGTCAAATATTCAGGTGAACAAATAAATAGCATCGATTCAGAATGTTTCACTTTTATATTTTGTATTTTTTATGTAGGTTTACTAGAGAAAACGTTACTTTCTTAGCCAGCGAATTTCTAAAGGAGACCAATGAAACTAGAAGTGGTGCTCTGTCACATATTCAGCAAATTGAAGTATTTCTAAGAACTTTATGTTTGTATTAACAATAATTGTTTATTTGTTAATTGGATAGATCAATTATTGATCTATCCATAAGTTTAACAAGCCGCAAAAGAAAAATTAAATTACATATTTTTTATGATAAATATAACAACTAGAAGTGCACATTTTTTTTTTACGGGAAAAATGCAAAAGTGCCATGCTTGAATTTAAAGAAACTTACTTTTATAAGTTTTAAGTCATCAATACCTATTTATATATTTTTTGTTTTTTAAGGGGACCCTGGAATGCAGCAAGGTATTGGCTTGGATATTGGGATTCACCAAACAACATTTTCTGCTTCATTCACGGTTACGAATATATTAATAGAAAAGGTTTCTGCTCAATAAATGTGCAAGGAACGTGTGACCATAGAGAAAAGTTTACCAGCGTGGATGCATCGTGGCCTGGTTCTGTTCACGATAGCAGAATAAGCAAGTGCTACACATTTCAAAGAATGTTCTACACTTGTTAAGTAGATACTTCATAATATGATGTATCTACTTTTTCGTGAAGCATGTTCTATGGCAAGTAAAGTAGATACTACCGAAAATTGGTAAATGTTTGTTTGATCGTAAATACTACGTAGAAAATACTAATACTTGTAGTAGTAGCAGATAGTAGCAGAACACTCTGTATATTTTTACATTTTTGGATTTCTGAGACAATTCTGAATCAGAATTGACACTTTAAAAACTTTTTACGCCTACTTGATTTTTTTATAGCCATTTTTAAAATTGCATCCAGGTGGCCATGACCGGACGTAAATTAATCTAAGGACCTGAAATGACGACAGAATAATACAATCGCTAAGTTTTAGTGATTAGTCTGATAGCTAGGAACAAGTGAAGTTGATAAAGTCAAATTTTTGTGTCTAACTATTTTTTTTTTAAATGGCGATCCTTTTTAGACAAGCACTTTTTGGAAAGAGGATTTGTTTTGCGAATCTAACGGTACTAACTTTTTTGCGATTGGGTTAAAAATAAGCTCAAAAATTAAATATTACTAAGAAAAATACTCGATAATCAATTATTTACTTTTATCAAGTGTGTAATGGATAGCCATTCTGGATATTAAGTAAGATTTTTTGTTTTGATAGTGACACTTACCTATTCTCTCCGAGTAGACATAAGATTTCCTTATTTTTCTTGATTTTCAGTATTATTTTTGTTTTCAAAAGTCAAAATAATGTATACTCAAAGTGAAAAAGTCGATATATTATTAATATTTGGAGAATGTCACAAAAATTCAAGGAATGCTGCTGAGTTTTATACTCAGAGATACCCCGACCGGCAACATCCAGTCCATCAGTATTTTCCATATCTCGAGAATCGTTTTAGGCATCAAGAAGGAAATCAAGTGGCGGAAGGCAGATTTATTATAAATGAAGAAATTAATATTAACGTTCTTGCTATGGTTGAAGTTTATAAAACTGTTTAAGAAAAATTAATCATCAACTGGGTTGAAGTCATGAATCAGCTAGAAAAATACTAAAAAAACACGGATATCGAACTTTTAAGTACCAGTTACACTAACATTCTGACGATGGCGATAGACGGGTATTGTTTTGTGATTGGTTGCTCCAAAATTGTAGAATTGGCCCACATTTTATCAACTTATATTCTGTTGTCTCCTGATTTACTAATAATGGTAAACAAAATCAACATGAAAGGAGAGTAAGAAATTTTCAAGAAAGGTTTGGTGTCAATGGTCGGTGGTAACAGAATAATTGGGCCAATTTACAGGGGTTAGGTACTTAGGCTTTCTCCAAAATGAATTTGAGCAACATCTTAATGATCTACCTTTAGAAGTTTTACGTCGAATTTACTTCCAGCAAGATGGAGCACCGCCTCACAATACCAGAGAATTTCTTACTTATTTAATTAAACATTTTAATAATATAGTTATTACAACCAATGACCTAATACGGTGGCCCGCCCGTTCACCGGATCACACTGTTCTCGATTTCTTTATTTGGGGATATGTTAAAGGAAGAGTTTATGTAACAGCCCCAGCCACTCTTGAAATCTTAGAAGAAAGGATTGTACGTGTATTTAGAAGTATTACGCCTCAAATACTGCACAACTTGTTGAGAGAAGTAATTGAACGTGCGGAAATGTGTCGTGAACAAGGATGAATGCACTTTGAACAACTACAGTGAACTCGAATATTGTGCTTTTTCATTTTACAGCGGTATTAAAGTTATATTTTTGTCTAAACTCTTGTTAACCAAAGATACAGATTTGCACGCCTAAATTTCTTAAAGATATATGAAAAGAGGCAGCAAAAAATTGTAAACAATGCTGTTCTGAGCGTTAGGGGCATAGGCGTGCATTCTTTTCATCAACAGAGATATGTTGGGCAGACTTTACGTGATATGACGCATAGATACATCCAACGTAAGTAATCTTGATCTACCAACTGTCACAATTAAAAATCCCACTTAGAATCCAGCGTGGATATCCATGGCACACTTGATAAAAGTAAATAATTGATTACCGAGTATTTTTCTTAGTAATATTTAATTTTTGAGTTTATTTTGAATCCAACTGCAAAAAGTTAGCACTGTTAGATTCGCAAAAAAAATCCTCTTTTCAAAAAGTGCTTGTCCAAAAATGGAAAAAAAATGGGAAAAGACTAATCACTAGAGTGTGAGGATCAAGTAGGCATAAATACAAAAAAATTACATCTTGCGTTTTTTTCGTCAGATATACCGTTTAAAAGTTAATTAGCATAATGTCGCAATTTTTGGAGTTTTGTTAAGCAAAATTGGCTATGTCTATTTTGCCAAATAACTTCTAAACCGTAGAAAAACTAAAAGGTTAAGGAGCAGAATAAGGAATTTAAACTTAATATTCCTTCAAGTTCAAAATAAATGGTAGTTTGTTATAAACGTTGGGTCAAAAGTCAACAATTAGGGAGATATTGTTGTACAAAGATGGCGGAAAAATAATGTTTTTATTTTTTATCTTAAAAACGAAAAGCGATATAATAATTAAATTTTATGGAAGTATTACTACTATAAACACACACTCTCTGCATATTGAAAACCCATTTAAAATGAGTAAAGGGGGTTGAAATAGACTACCCTTATTATTGTTGTTAACTAAATTTAAAGAAAAACTTACGCAACGACTTGGAAAAAATAAATTTGGATAGCTTGGTTTATTTAAAAACTTTTTTACCACCTCTTGTTTTTTTTTCATAAAACTTACCGATTTCAAATTAAAAAATAAAATGTAAATCATTACGGGACAAAGAAATTTATTTTAGAAAAATAATCTAGTTGGCTGCTTTCAAATACAGCTTTATTTTCTACTAATGTTAAATTTTCTTTTAAAAAATTACATTTTAAAAATAATTGATTAATAAACCTGTTTCAAACTAACCTATTCTCTATGTATTAATGCATGATTTATTAATAAAATTGTTGAAATGCCTGCCTTGCAATATAATACAAGCAGTTATTCTATGCATCATTGAGCCTCTAATACGCTGAAATATGTCAGGATTATTTCTTATTAGCGTAAACTAATTCTTTCCCCAGTTACAACAATCCAAAGGTTTTAAATCTGGGAATTGAAGCGGCCAAAGATGAGACCCACCTCTTTCTATCTAGAGGTTTTCATAAAAAGGATTTAAATACCTTCGCACATTTAAGCTGAAGTGTACTGGGGCACAATCATGCATGTAATATGTCTCTTCTAGTTCTTAGAGGTAAATGTCCTGAAGAAGAACGGAAAACTGATATTGATGTCTAGATTCTGTTATTGAATGTGGATTATCTTCAGTCCGTACATGGGAGACTAGCTTCGTTCAAAAAGAGAATTTTTAAACAAAAAAAGGGATTATCGGTATTCATTCGGTGAAACTATTGAGAAAAAGTTTTTCTCGGTCCAAAATCTCTTGGGGCTTGAACCCCCTGTATATGTTAAGGATATAACTGTTGTTCTTTTAATATCCTCCATACAGTTAATGAATCAGTATTTAATTCCGCTGCAATTTTCTTGGTATTTGTCTCAGGTTGCGCTTCAATAATATTTAGGATAGCAACTTCTAATTCGGGTGTTCGAACTTCGCGGTGTGTGCCAGTATCAAAACTTCTCTTTTCGAAAGTTCCAGATTCACGTAGCCTTTGATTAACCCTGATAAAAAATTCCGACATTTTGCTAAATAACTTTTAAACGGTATATGATTTGATGAACGCAAGAGGTAGTTTTATGTAAAAATGTCTAGGCTATCCAACAAAATACCCAAATGACAAAATCTCAGTGGCGTACCATTTTTTCTTAAAAAATATGCAATACAAATCCCGTACGCACGCCACTGGTAGAAATAAAAAAAAAACGTTTTACAACATAAAATGTGTCTAGATGCGTAGAAAATGTGTTCCAAATTTCACGAAGAATAGTATCCTAAATATTATAAAGAAAAAGATTTTTTTCTGAAAAGTTTAACACTTTGTATCTCATAAGTTATAAGGTTTAGGACATATGATCATATGATGATCTTTTTTCTTAAAATAAACTCAAGAATCACCCCCTTAAGATTTTCGCATTTGTCTTGAGATATTTAATGTGTAGGTACTATCAAATAATGTATGGCAAGTTTGACTAAAATTGGTCATTGCGCCTGTGGCATTGTAGGACATGTTATATGTTATGTATGGACAATATAACATCATTGCCCCCAATTTGTCAGGAGACAACGGTGTAAATTAATATCAGTCGTTGTATTAACCAGCGGAGTAGTTGTTTCTGTGATTCCATTTTGAATCAACAAAAGAAGTTGTCTAAAATTAAAATGATTAGATGCATTGAACTTCCTGCCCCTAAATACCCAAAAAAATTATATGAAATTCTATATTTTGGATTACCCTCCACTATTAATTCAACTCCTCCCCTGCTTTACACCTTAATTACTTACACAAGAAATGCCCTGTGTTCAGAACGAAGTAATTTAATATTATCAACATGCGCTAAGTTTCATAATTACCTACCGAAATAGCGTGACGAGCAAAAGATTGGCCCCCTCGTGTACCCCCAGGCAAACCTAAATTACTTTTTTTAATAAAGCATTTCAAAGTTATTGCGGGAACTCTTTCGAAGAAAATTATTCAACATGTCGTCATTACCATTATTTTATTTTTTCATATACTCCATATGGGATGACCCCAGCACTTCCATAAATACTTCTTGAAAAATACATTCAAGTCGATCAAATATTCCTATAGTAGTAAGTATATACATAGAATACAAAGAATATATACATAATGACGCCATTTTAATTTTCTTCCAACATACCCTCAATCGTTCCCAAAATTTCATATAAAATGGTTAAACCAGCTCGAAGTAATCAGATTACAGAAACTAGTATGCAGCAAATACCAATTTAATGATTCTCTGACGCGTTTTAGAGTTTTTGTCAAAATTATTTACTTAAATTTAAATCCAATTTGTATACAAAATGTATGGACACATTGTGTAAACATAGCGGTTAAATATGTAAGTTTTGTTACAACAAAGGGAACAATTTATATGGCTTAAACAATGAGCAACGTAATGTAAGTATCTAACGATTAATTTGATTTTATGAAGCAATTCATTTCTTCAGTTGCGATTAATATCACCGCGAAGGTCGTTACAATAATGACAAACAATGCCCTCCGCAAAAAATCTTAACAAAAAGTTAGAAAAGCAAACGATCGATGATAGCCGGAAGAAAAATACATCAATCAAAAGAATCATTAAACAATTATGTATGCAGTCTATCTCAATCGATTTTTATTGTGACGACTATTATGGGTCATCGATCTGCGATCTTGCGGGTCTTAGTCGAGCCGGTTTTGATCCACATAGTTCTGTTATCTATATATTTTTACGCATTCACAAATGCGCCTGGATCGGTCTAAATAATCAATTCTATCTTGAGATAACTCATCACAAACTAACTGTATTTGACGCTGAATTTATGACATATATGTCCAATAGGATTCAAATCAGGGGATCAGGGCGTCCATGTTAGTAATTATAAAGGAGAATCTTGCGTTGGGCTTAAAGACAGATACATGAAATGTAAGTAACTAACTGTTTAGTACTTTTTACTACAGACGTATTATGTTTAACTAATAGTAAGCGACTAAAGCCTTTGATTAAGGCTTAAAGATATAAAATACTTTTTAACAAGGAATAAATTAACATTTTCACCGTTTTATAACAGCCATTTAATTACGGGCAGGCAATTTTCTTAGTTCGTTTATGACTAACTGGATAATGGACAAGATAATTAAAAACAAACAATGAACTAGTATGCAATACAGGAGCGCGGCGCCGTTCTAATATCTGAGAAGAATAGATATCTATAAAAACGCTTCCAGATTTTTTTTTGAATGACCTAATAACATAATTTTACTAATAACGTAACACATTTTTTTGAAAAAACATGCGTCGCTATAAAAACCAGTAATTTTACGTGATTAACATCAAACTTAAACATTACGATAAAACTCGGGGATAAAGCTTTCTCCAAGTGCCAAAAAAATCAGATAATAAGAGTATTAGAAATTAAGTAAATGTTGCAGATCGAGGAGAAAGGCCTGCCTTTAATATATAATTATAAGATTGTTCTAAGACACCGGTTCGACCGACGCTTTTCATCAATTTTTTACTAACTTCTTACCACAAATCGTGATAACCAAGATTTCTTTATTTAACATTATACAAACATAGGTTTGGTAATCACGAAGACTTCGGCTTTAGACCAGGCTCTGAAGAGTGAATATTCAAAGTCAAAGTCAAACTTCCGATTTAACTCGATCTATTATATTTATTATTAACCAATGTCTTCGTCAACGTCATTTTTTTTCGTTGTGGCTCCTGTGCTTAAAACAGTAATGCATCTGATTTATCTTATTATGGCCCAATAAATATATTGCCTTCCATTTTCTAGATTTTAGAAAGATATGGCAAATCAAATAAGGTAATATGTAAATCTGAATAATATTCTACATTCACACATTCTGGTTGTCGTGGTCATCATAATACGTTAACCGCTTTATTAAATGTCACCAATTATGTCTGTAGTGCTTAAGGTAAAAATATCTGTACTTTTAGCCTTGTTGAATTATAGCAACGTATTAAATTTGATAATATTCGTCATAAAGTAATTAAAACCAAGGTAAAATATTTTGGCTTCAGAAATTACGTATGCAACCTTAGTTCAATAAAATGGTTTTATGACTTATGCTTTCAAATTTATGGAATAATAATTATATCCAGCGAAAAAGTACGTCGGATTTTAAACGTTTCTTTTGTCCTTCAAATTCATTGCGTGTGGTTGTTATGCGGTTTCGAACAATGGCAACAAATGACAATTCATAGTGGTTTTGTAAAAGCAAATTATAATAATTTACCCAAAGTAGACATATTTATGGTGTATGAACTAGACAAACGTTTTAATATTGTAGAAGTCAGAGGAGTGAAAGCACCACAGTAGTAGTAGTAGTAGTGGTAGTAAGAGGGGGGGAGACAAGCCCAACAACTAGGTTAAAAGGCACTTTTCGCTAACCCCGGTCCCACTCACTTCTCTCCACTTCCCTACGAAGGCTTCTAATGAAGGACGGGTATTTTGCCCCGGTCGAGATTTTGTAATTGTTTCTTGGAGAGGGACTCAAGGCCGAAAGTATTCCAGCGTAGCCTTGCCCATCTTTCACACGTGCCAACAAGATGATAGAGATCCTTCTCTTCTGCCCCACAGTTAGGACAACAGGAGTTGTCCGCTAACCCCAGCTGGCATATTTAGTTTACAAATGTTCAAGTGTCAAAATGCCAATTAGGCCCCTAATCACCTGTCGACTCCTTGACTTCAACCAAGTTGCCTTCCGCATGGGTTGGGTAGCATTTCTTTTGCCTGTCTACAATAGTTCGTCCTTAATCATATCATATAGGCCCATCTATTCAGAGCCTGCGAGCAGTATTGTTTACTTATACTCAGGCAGGATACTGAGCCCGAGAATTAGAGCGTCAATCCGCTTCTTAGACACCTCTATGCTCAGGAACTATTTCACCACCTTTCTCGTTGCTAGCTCTGTTAGTGCATCTCTGCATTCCTAGACTAGAGCTAAGCTTATCCTGGGCTCACCGATGACTTTAATGGCCGCCTGACTGTCTATGTGAATGCAGATTTCATTCTCCGCTCTCAGCCTGACTTCCTCTTTTGTTGCAACCTGCAATATAGCATAGACCTCAGCCTGAAAAACAGTTTTAGGTTTTCCCAGCGGAAAGACCTCTCCGACACTGGCCATCCACGAGCTGCTGTCTGTATACCACGACTGAACATCATCTTGATGGGGTGTCCTATTCTCCTTGTATTGATCCCTTGTTTGAATTTTAATTTCAAAAGGCCTAGGGAGCCTAAGACTGGAAGAATCGGTTTCCTGAACAGGATGGGGATCCCCTAGCGCATTATGGAGGGTATTTTCATGTGGCCTGTTCCTGTTAGATTTTTATATCAGGTTCCACATTCCATCCTTTTGCACGAGGTCATGGTTTCCTTTTTGATCCATGTCGGAAATTCTAAACTATACAAATACATAATCGAAAAAGTTTTAATAATAGGTTTTTACTATTTTTTATTCACGCCGATATTATGCTAACAAACCACAATTCATTAAAAAATTAGTTTGTACATTCCAAAAAAATAATCAAAATAAAATAATTGAATCGTTTTCAAATCTACAGGTTTTTTTATACTTCTTTGTTGACAAAATACATGTGATGAGATTGTCATCACATTGATGTCCAAGCAAATAGCAATGTTGCCATATTGTCTTGGAGTTAGTTGAAACCTTCTCCAAAATCAAATATCTCGAGAACACTTTCGTATTTACCGATGGTTTATAAGAATATTTGGTTTAAAATCGTTCATACTATCCTATGTTAAAATATTTGTAGTCAAACCCCTACCAGCTGGTAGAGTACTGGCAAATTAACTTTTTAAAATTTCAATCAGTAGTATAGAGTTATTGACCACCGATACCGTAAAGAAACTAGGATTTTGCTCCACTAAATTCTGCCTCTTCACAGTACACAGATGCGTTGAGGTAAGGTAAACGTACCGCGAGCACTGCCAAGGTCCTTGAGACACTATTATCTATGTTTAATAACCACCCATCACAAAACTATGTAGTCTTAGACGAAGCGTTGTACCTAATTTATGTAACCCGATAGTGCAATGAACCGTAAAGTCTATTGCCACGCCATCGTCTGCACGAATTAGACAGATTTTCGAATTCTAGGAGTTCTTTTTCTAAACTGTAAATAACAAGTGTAGAAAAATGTAATTTTGCTAAACGAGTTAGACTAGTTGAGAAGCATTTTATTTGCCTAGCACACAGTGAAATACGCCAAATTGACTTTATCATGTTGCATGCAAAAACATTTCTTTTCTTTTATACAGGGTATAAAATATTTTAAAAGTGTTTAGCTGTTTAACAAATGGCGAAACGAGTCAGTTTATTCTATTTTCACTTCCCTCGTAACAGGAAAGTATTGTAATCCTGAAAAAATCACCCTCCAAAATTTTTTCAAATCTTCACGTTTCAGTTTTTAGTGTTTTCTTAATCCCGGTTTGTCTGTCGGTTTGTTCGTGACACATCTAAAACACTACTCAGCCAGTTGGCTTCAAATTTCGGTCAAAAATGAAGGGTCGTATGGTGATGAGATGGTAACATTTTGCTAAAGATCCAAAATGGAGGAACAAAATGGCAGCCTAATGAAATGTAATAGAAATATTACAAAAAAGCTACTTCTTTATTTTGCCTCGAATTTTGCACATAAATGAACTGGACATGGGAATGAGCCAATAAAGTTTTGGTACCACCCCGAGATTGGAAAACAAAATAGCTGCCTAATAAAATGTTTAAAAAATCAGTCTGTAAAATTTCTTATTCGATTGATTTTAGATTTTGCGCAAGAATTAAGTGTGATAAAAAAATAAACTAGTAAAATTTTGATACGAATTCAAGATGGCGGCCAAAAATGTTTAAAAAATCAGCGTAATGAAAATTTTATTCAAAATTTTGCACAAAAATTAGATGTGATATAGGGATAAACTTGTAAAATATTTATACAAATTCAACATGGTTAAAGAAAATGACGGCCTATTTAAATGTTAGAAAAACAATATAAAAAAATGAATATATTTTCTTTTCCTAAAACTTGCCTTGTTCTAAACCTTTCCTTTTATTAGGAATCGTTAAGTACGATCGTTTTTCGATTCACATATCTGTCACTTTTCTAAACATAGTTCTGTACAATTGGGTAAAACCAAGCTGTAAGGGATCTTAACCAGAAATTGTCTCCTGAATCCTCCATTTTTTGTCGACAAAAGCGAAAAAGCAGAATTTATTTATGTGTTCTTTAATGACTATGTAGGGTCATGCTTTACTATATTCGTAACGAGGGAAGTCCCGGGTAAAGGAACTTTACTGATTTTTTGTAGAATATGCAAAATTTTTTTTATTTCTTTTTATGTAAGTCGTTTCTTCCACTATACAGGGCTGTCCTAGCAAAATACAAGTCTCTGAAAAATGGAAATATTTTTTATTTCCATAATGCTCAGCTTTTTATAAACACGGTAAAACAGGCAAATGAATTTTTTTTATACATAAGCAATTTTTGTCTTTATATAGGGTTAATCTATGGGGGTGAAATAGTTTCCTAAAAACAAAATTTAAATAAATAAATAAAAGTTTTTTTAAGATATCCAGGGATTCCGGGATTATACAAGCAATCTCGAAAATCCCGGATTAGAAAAACCCTTCGGGATTGACATTTCTACTCAGGTTAACTTTTATTTAAGAGGTTAGGAACCACAACATATAAAAAATCAGCGAATTTTAGATGAAGCTGGTTTTCCATAAGGTTTGTGTATGGCTATTTGTAATCTGTGACACAAATCTTTTCGTTTTCTGAAGCACCAAACTCATAAACATAATTTTTAGCATATACATACACCCTATAAATAAAAAAACTAAGAGCCTAACGCAACTGTACGGAAGCGTAGAAGAGCCACAATTTTTTTTATTTTTCAATTCTGAGTTTAAAGTCGGAATTTAACAAAATTCTGAGTTTAAAGTCAGAATTTAACAAAATTCTGGGTTCAAAGTCAGAATTTAATAAAATTCTGAGTTTAAAGTCAGAATTTAATAAAATTCTGAGTTTAAAGTCGGAATTTAACAAAATTCTGAGTTTAAAGTAGGAATTTAACAAAATTCTGAGTTTAAAGTCGGAATTTAACAAAATTCTGAGTTTAAGGTCGGAATTTAACAAAATTCTGAGTTTAAAGTCAGAATTTAGTCCGTACGATTGTATAACAGACTGGAACCAAAAAAACAAGTTCAATATTCTTGTTTGAATAATGGCAAATGCGCTATGAATTGTTCCACCAAACTACAGATAGTTATAAAATAATAAAAGGGAGGGAGGGTACAAAATAAAAGTTTCCTTTTTTGATTTTTGAGTGTTAAATAAGTCCCTGACAAATTAAACATATGTTTAATTAGTTCAATTTATATATTTTTATTTATTTCTATTGTTGAAAAAAAGCCAAAATGAATACAAGAAAACATATACATTAAAAGGTTCACAAAATAAAAAAGGTAATACAAAACGATAAATAAGTCTTAAGAAACGGTTCATATATGTTCTCCCTCTCTGTTTCAGGATGATTCAGGTTGAGTGTCATATTAGAAATATCTGGAGAACCAACGAATAGGATGTTTTGAGAATTTGGCTTTGGCCATAGATGGACATAATATACTCTCGTTATAAAATATTTTAAATTGCGCGGTGTTGCCGCTTCTACCTCAAACCGGAGGCATCATGTGTTTTTTAAATGAAATGCTCTATATTTTATTAAATTTTTATATTTTTCTGAAAAATCCATTTATTACTTTTCTCATGCCTAAATCTATCTGTTTTCGAGAAAATGGCGCTTGAACAATGACAATTTTGACCCTTTGAAGCTCCGCAAATCTCAAGCGAGTTTACTTGCAACGAAATGGGTTTCACTTATCTGTCTTAATATTTAATTATCTATCTCCAGACACCAATTTCAGGTTTGGCGGGAGACGTCAAAAATGCATTTCGTTAAATTCTGACTTTAAACTCAGAATTTAGTTAAATTCTGGCTTTAAACTCAGAATTTAGTTAATTTCTGACTTGAAACTCAGAATTTAGTTAAACTTTTACTTTAAACTCACAATTTTGTTAAATTCTTACTTTAAACTCAGAATCTAGTTAAATTCCGACTTTATTTTATTTATTTCTTTATTTTACTCATCCTGTATAATACATTCACCATTGGACACCATGATATTGTATTGTTTCTCGAGTTTATGTATGCATACCAAATCTCAGTCAATTCTGATAAACAGGAACTGCTTCAAAAGTAACTAGCAAGATTTGACCCAAACATATATACTGCTTAACTAACATGTAAGTGAAATTATATGAAAGCTTTTAAAAATGGTTAAGTACAAAAGTGGTTACTTTTAATTATTAATTTAAGAACAAAATCTCATTTTTATTATACAGGGTGATTTTTAATTAATGCCTAAAAATAAATGACGTAATTTTTGCCTTATTTTAAGACTAAAAGTTTATATACATGTGTCCACAAGGCCTTCGTTTTTGAGAAACAGTGTGTCAAAATCTAAATTTTTTTTAGTTTTTTTCATTTCTAGAAATATAAATCATTCAAATTTGCCACAAACACTATACTGTAAGCAATGTCTACAAAATGGCTATAATACATTTTACAAAAATCTACTAGGTGTTACTTTTTTAAAGTGCTGACCTCTTTTACCCCCCTCCCAGAATTTTTGATAAATAATATAAGTGAAAATATTTTAATTTCTTTAAAGGACTTCAGCTGACTGGCTGGCAATCGCCTTTGCAATTGAATTTATGGAACATCTTGCTGACACTGCAGTATCGGGACTTTTAATATTTCATAGGCTGACGTATCTCACAACAAACTTTATGGAATTTTTGTTTAATATTTAAATACAGTCTTTAAAGGGGTAACTGTAAAGAATATCCCACCTGTCATTTTAGAAGAGACCTAAATAAAAAATTGCAACCGACTAGGACTGGTATATCATTTTAGGTGTGTTTTTGAGCCTAGTTTTTACTGCTTTCTTGTATATTAATGAAAACGATTTTCTGTTTTATGGAAGGATATATAAGCTTTAATAAATTTGTTTTTCTTTTATTCAGAAAAAAAATTTATCAAGAAATTGTTATAATAAACAGTAAATCTTTGTGTTGTTAAATTTTAATAATAAAAGGTATCAGATAGATAGATAGTTAGATAAACGTTTATTTATTCCAAAATATAACAAATTGAATTTGTTATACAAAAAAACCCATTAAATGTGAAACAATGTCAGGAAGTAGCATTACAATTAACTAAATAGAGGCAAACATAAAATACACTGAAAATAGTTTTGGATTCAAAAAGAAAACAAAAACATACTACATAAACAGTCAGATAATAATACTTAGTTTTAAAATTTGTAGTATAATTTCTACAATTACAGATTAAAATACATTTACAGATTAAAATACATACATTTACAGATTGAAATACCTACATGTCTAGTGTGGCAACACGAATATGTCAGGGGGAGAAAATCATTAATTATATTATTTCATTTTTATCGGAAGCATAGTATTCCTCCAGGAGTTAAAAGGTCTTTTTACATAAGAATTTCCTTAATACTGTTTTTACTTTATTTATTTTTTTTTAATTGAGAATTCTACATTTTTTTGTATATATATATGAAGTTATATTTATCAAGAAAAAGGTCTGTCACATTTCTGGTGGGATATTGGGGCGCCTCATTAAAGTTATTAAAAAGAGCATCATTATTTAAAACAAAAGAACACAGTCCAAAATATACATATTAGTAAGAGTTAATATGTTATTATCAATAAATACTTTTCTACAATTATCCTGCTGTTTTAATTTAAAAATAGAACGAAGATACTTTTTTTGTAAAACAAAGATTCTATCGACATCAACTGAATTTCCCCAAAAGATAAGGCCATATCTGATCCTTGATCGAATAAATGCATAATAAATAGATATGGCAGCATCCTGACCAACCCTCTCAGCTACAATTTCCAAGGCATAGCATTACCGTGAAACTTTTAAGGCCACACCCTCAATGAGCAGACTCCAGTCCAGGCTTCTGTCTATCTCAACTCACAGAAAAGATATATTTTCCTTAGATATCAACTGTTCATTATTGTACAAAATATTAAAATAATTGTTTATTCTATTTCGAAAAAGGATGCATTGAGTTTTTAACACATTCACAAAAAGATTATTGGACAGAAAGTACCCATCGAGAGCTTCCATGACCGATCGTACCCTAAGTGAGACTAGATCCAGGGAATCCTCCTCAAATATGACTGTAGTATCATCAGCATATAGTATCGTCTGCTCTCCTGATATAGATGGTAGTTCATTAGTATAGAGTATGTATAAAAGAGGACCCAGTACGGAGCCTTGAGGAACACCCCTTGTAATTTGAACCTTTTTGGATTTAATTAACTTACCATGCAGATCAGACTCCACTACCTGCTGAATCCTTGAAGCTAGATAAAATTTTATAGGATCTTGAGCAATACCTCTAATATCCTAAGAATTAGACAAGTTATTAATACAATCTATTTTTGGTCCATGTATATTTTATAATTATAATATTAATAAATCATTTTTTACTCTATTTCTAAAAAGAACGTATTCAGTTTTTAACACATTCAAAGGAAGATTATTGAACAGAAAGAACCCATCAAAAGCTTCCATGACCGATCGCACCCTAAGTGAGAGTAGGTCCAAGGAATCCTCCTCAAATATGACTGTAGTGTCATCAGCATATAGTATCGTCTGCTCTCCTGATATAGATGGTAGTTCTTTAGTATAGAGTATGTAAAATAGAGGACCCAGTAGGGAGCCTTGAGGAACACTCCTTATAATTTAAACCTTTTTGGATTTAATTAACTTACCATGGAGATCAGACTCCTCCACCTGCTGAGTCCTTGAGGCTAGATAAGCTTTTATAGGATCTTGAGCAATATCTCTAATATCCTAAGAATTAGACAAGTTATTAATACAATCTATTTTTGGTCCATGTATATTTTATACTTATTTTAATAATAATAAATCATTTTTTACTCTATTTCTAAAAAGAATGCATTGAGTTTTTGACACATTCAGAGGAAGATTATTGAACAGAAGGAACCATCAAAAGCTTCCATGACCGATCGTACCCTAAGTGAGAGTAGGTCCAGGGAATCCTCCTCAAATATGACTGTAGTGTCATCAGCGTATAGTACCGTCTGCTCTCCTGATATAGATGGTAGTTCGTTAGTATAGAGTATGTAAAATAGAGGACCCAGTAGGGAGCCTTGAGGAACACTCCTTATAATTTAAACCTTTTTGGATTTAATTAACTTACCATGGAGATCAGACTCTACCACCTGCTGAGTCCTTGATTGAATCTAAAAAGGTTCAAATTATAAGGGGTGTTCCTCAAGGCTCCCTACTGGGTCTTCTATTTTACATACTCTATACTAACGAACTACCATCTATATCAGGAGAGCAGACGATACTATATGCTGATGACACTACAGTCATATTTGAGGAGGATTCCCTGGACCTACTCTCACTTAGGGTACGATCGGTCATGGAAGCTTTTGATGGGTTCTTTCTGTCCAATAATCTTCCTCTGAATGTGTTAAAAACTCAATATATTCTTTTTAGAAATAGAGTAAAAAATGATTTATTATTAATATTATAATTATAAAGTATACATAGACCAAAAATAGATTGTATTAATAACTTGTCTAATTCTTAGGATATTAGAGGTATTGCTCAAGATCCTATAAAATTTTATCTAGCTTCAAGGACTCAGCAGGTAGTAGAGTCTGATCTGCATGGTAAGTTAATTAAATCCAAAAAGGTTCAAATTACAAGGGGTGTTCCTCAAGGCTCCGTACTGGGTCCTCTTTTATACATACTCTATACTAATGAACTACCATCTATATCAGGAGAGCAGACGATACTATATGCTGATGACACTACAATCATATTTGAGGAGGATTCCCTGGATCTACTCTCACTTAGGGTACGATCGGTCATGGAAGCTCTTGATGGGTACTTTCTGCCCAATAATCTTTTCCTGAATGTGTCAAAAACTCAATGCATTCTTTTTGGAAATAGAGTAAAAAATTATTTTAATATTTTGTACAAAAATGAACAGTTGATATCTAAGGAAGACATATCTTTTCTGCGAGTTGACATACGCAGAAGCCTGGACTGGAGTCTGCTCATTGAGGGTGTGGCTTTAAAAGTTTCTACGTACTGCTATGCCTTAGAAATTGTAGCTGAGAGGGTTGGTCAGGATGCTGCCATATCTATTTATCATGCAGTTATTC
Source organism: Kuschelorhynchus macadamiae (assembly GCA_030620095.1). Taxonomy (NCBI): domain Eukaryota; kingdom Metazoa; phylum Arthropoda; class Insecta; order Coleoptera; family Curculionidae; genus Kuschelorhynchus; species Kuschelorhynchus macadamiae. The sequence goes on from JAUTXW010000328.1 coordinate 1,087,992, forward strand.
AATCAAGGATCAGATATGGCCTTATCTTTTGGGGAAATTCAGTTGATGTCGATAAAATCTTTGTTTTACAAAAAAAGGTATCTTTGTTCTATTTTTAAATTAAAACAGCAGGATAGTTGTAAAAAAGTATTTATTGATATAACATATTAACTCTTACTAATATGTATATTTTGGACTGTGCTCTGTTTGTTTTAAATAATTATGCTCTTTTTAATAACTTTAATCAGAGGCACCAATATCCCACCAGAAATGTGACAGACCTTTTTCTTGATAAATATAACTTCACATATATACAAAAAAATGTAGAATTCTCAACTAAAAAAAGTTACTTATGCAGTACCGGTAAATGTACGTACACTTTCTAAACAAAACTTTCTAAAAACTGTATTAAGGAAATTCTTATGTAAAAAGGCCTTTTACACACTGGAGGAATACTATTCTTCCGATAAAAATGAAATAATATAATTAATGATTTTATCCCCCTGACATATTCATGTTGCCACACGAGACATGTAGGTATTTCAATCTGTATATGTATGTATTTTAATCTGTAAATGTATTTTAATCTGTAATTGTAGAAATTATACTACAACTTTTAAAACTGTGTATTATTATCTGACTGTTTATGTAGTATGTTTTTGTTTTCTTTTTGAATCCAAAACTATTTTCAGTGTATTTATGTTTGCCTCTACTTAGTTAACTGTAATGCTAGTTCCTGACATTGTTTCACAGTTAACGAATTTTTTTGTATAATAAATTCAATTTGTTATATTTTGGAATAAATAAACGTTTATCTAACTATCTATCTATCTATCTGATTCCTTTTATTATTAAAATTTAACAACACAAAGATTTACTGTTTATTATAACAATTTTTTTATAAAATTTTTTTCTGAATAAAAGACGAACATATTTATTCAAGGTTATACATCCTTCCACAAAACTGAAAATCTTTTGTTTCATTAATATACAAGAAAGCAGCAAAAACTAGGCTCAAAAACACACCTAAAATGATATACCAGTCGGTTGCAATTTTTTATTTAGGTCTCTTCTAAAATGACAGGTGGAATATTGTTTACAGTTACCCCTTTAAAGACTTGTATTTAAACAGAAAACAAAAATTCCATAAAGTTTGTTGTGAGATACGTCAGCCTATCAAATATTAAAAGTCCCGATACTGCAGTGTCAGCAAGATGTTGCATAAAATCAATTGCAAACGCAATTGCCAGCCAGTCAGCTGAAGTCACTGAAGTCCTTCAAAGATATTAAAATATTTTCACTTATATTATTTATCAAAAATTCGAGGAGGGGGGTAAAAGAGATCAGCACTTTAAAAAAGAAACAACCAGTAGATTTTTGTAAAATGTACAGTATAGTGTGTGTGGCAAATTTGATTGATTTATATCTCTAGAAATGTAAGAGGTCCATGAAAAAAACTAAAAAAAATTAAAATTTTGACACACTGTTTCTCAAAAACGAAGGCCTTGTGGACACATGTATATAAACTTTTAGTCTTAAAATAAGGCAAAAATTACGACATTTATTTTTAGGCATTAATTAAAAATCACCCTGTATAATAAAAATGAGATTTTGTTCTTAAATTAATAATTAAAAGTAACCACTTTTGTACTTAACCATTTTTAAAAGCTTTTATATAATTTCACTTACATGTTAGTTAAGTAGTATATATGTTTGGGTCAAATCTTGCTAGTTACTTTTGAAACAGTTCCCGTTTATCTGATTGACTGAGATTTGGTATGCATACATAAACTCAGAGACAATACAATATCATGGTGTCCAATGGTGAATGTATTATACAGGATGAGTAAAATAAATAAATAAATAAAATAAATAAACATGGCTTTTATTATTAAGGAAACAAGTGTACAATATAGAGCAATACATTTCGGAGGGCGATATTCAGCGACGCTGCTTATACAACCACCCCATGAAGTTAGAAAAAAAATTATGCTTAAACAGAAAAGTGAACTTTGTATTTAAGCGTATAACATAGGTAGATACTAAATAGTCCAAATCTTAACTACAATTTGAATAAAGAAGGAAAATAATCTAAATGTACATCGATAAATGTAGATCTCGCATTATTTTAAGGATTCCTTTTGGATTTCATATACGTTTTTAATCGTTTTCCAAGTGACTCAGGCGTGGGGGTTCCCTTGATTTCAGGTGGCAAGGAATTCAAAAGTTTTGGGACGTTATAGGAAAGAGAAAGCTGAATTAGGAGAGTGAGGAACATTTAATAAATATTTGTAACGAGTATGGAGATGATGGACATTCTCTTTTGAGGTTAACTTTTCATACAAATACAATGGCTCGTGAGAATGTAGTATTTTAAAGACACAGCCTCCCAGCTGTAAAGTGAATCTCTGTTGAATGTTTAGCCAGTTGGAATCTAGCAATCTTAGACATGAGTTTTGAAGCCTGAAGGCTACTTTTATCTCTTAGAGTTAAACGTGACCAAAATGCTATCAAACAATAAGACAGGTGAGACAGGACCAAAGAGTTGTTAAATCCTAATTTTATATTACGGTCAAGGATGTCTTTATACAGATAAAGTAATTTTAATTCGGATATCGAATTTTGTATTGTTGAATAGATGTGTTGGCTAAATCTTAAATTATTCAAATATTGTCCATGAATAAACCAAGATTTTTACATAGCCCATTCCAATTCAAAAGAGTATCATCCAGTGTTTTATTTTCATTTAGAGTAAGCCCATGATACGTCGGAGATAATCTTAAGGTGAGTGTTCCGAGGCTTGTCTATTGTCTACCGGGTGTAAGGAGTACAATATTTGGATATTATCCGCGAATTGATATAATTTGCAATGTTTTAAAAATGATGAGAAATCAGCAGTGTATATAGAAAAGATAAGTGAACCTAAAATACTACCCTGCACGATCCCTCCTTTAACGGGTTGATGTTTTGAGTAACAACCATCAAACAATCTGTTTTGTTGACGGTTGAAAAATAACTCTCCCAATCCAAAATATTTTAACTTAAGATTTAAAATTTCATGTGCCAGTGTATCAAATGCTTTACTATAATCCAATAAAACTTAAACGGAGTTTTGGTGAAGATCGTCGATTATAGAAACTAAGGCTGAAGTGGTACTATGATTCTGGCGAAATCCCGATTGCATAGATGGTAGAATTTTGTGATTTTTTTAGAAAGATGTTTAATTGATCCGCCATAATTTTTTCTAAAACTTTTGACATTGTCGGAAGGATACTAATAAAGCGTTCGCAATTTTCAACTCCTGTGGCATTGCTTTTAATACTGTAAAGAGTTTTTTCCACGGTATTCGCGGTAACTTCTGCAAATTCGAATTTTTCCACATTATCATTTAAAAAAGTTTACTTAAATAATTTTGCATAGCAAAGTCTTTAAAATTTCGCGAGGAATCAGGGGCAGAGTTTATGAAATAGTTATTAAAGATAGAGGCAGTAATATTTGGATCTGATAAGGTATTAGTTTTTTTTTGTGGAGTAATATCTAAATATTATTATTATATAGTCTTCCAACAGTTTTTTGGATTTCTTCGAAAATTTTGTATTAGTTATATTTCTAAGTAACTTATAATAGTTCCAAACAGCTTCATCTTTGTATTATTTCATCATCCGTTTCAAATTTTCAGTGAGCCATGGTGGTGGACGCTTGGTTATTTTTCGAGTAATAAATGGTGGATGTATGTGATTCAGATCAATACGTTTTTTATTGAAAAAAAAATAAGAATGTCATTAATATTATCTAAAGTAAAAATATAATGATAAACACTACAAAACAGTTGACTTTATAAGAATTGACTGACATTTGGTAGACAATCATACATAAATCTGATGACAATACAATATCATGTTGTCCAAACGTGAATGTAGCAGTAGCGCTTCCAGAACTCTGGTCTGGAAAGGGTAGTGGTTGGCTGGGGGGGGGCGAACATTATCGTTCCCATCCCCCATTCCGCGTCGTGATTTTTCGTGTATAAATTCTGACAGTGGCGAGGGGGGTAAGACCGCCAAACTCATTACTTACTTACATCGAAAAATTATCACAATAATATCTGTCAAATTTTCCAATTAATAGTTTATTGTTAAAAATATTCGAGGCAAAATAATTTTCAATATTTTCAATATTAGGTATTAGGTGTTTGGGGGGCGGGTAATTACCCCCTCTTGGAAGCGTCCTTATAATGTAGTATACAGGGTGCGTAAAAAATAATGCTATATAGTACAAAACAATTTATATTATCGGAATTGACTGAAATTTGGTATATATACATAAACCCGATGATGTTACAATATTATGGTTTCAATTCGTGAATGTTTTATACAGGGTGCTTAAGAATGCTAAAAGTACAAAATAGTTCCCTTTATCGGAATTGACTGAGATTTGGTATACATACATAAACTCGATTACAGTACTATATTATGGTGTCTAATCTTAAATGTCTTATAAAAGGTACAAAAAAAAGAATGCTAAAAAGTACGAAATAATGAAATAAAATAAATTTCATTTTTTTTTAAAGGCTTCTATTTAAACTATTGATTTATTTTTACAAATATAAGTTCATTTGATACATTAACCGAAATAATTCTTGTTTTCATAATTAAATTCTTAACGAAATTCCTTTTAAAACCATCAAAACAAAAAGAACCGTGTTCTCGCTTTACGTGCCACTCAACCAGGCAGCGGTGAAATATTGAAGATTTATGCAAATCGGCATGACGAGACTGGCATTTCTGGCGTTACTAATGCGGTTCGAGTGACATCGCTTATTTATTTTTAGGCATTTTCTGGTTATCTGTTCGGTTTGGCGAAGCCGAAAACTGTCGGAAAAACGTTATATCATAGTCCCGTGAAAAGTTATGCTAGATCCGTAAAAGTCCGAAGATCATATTCAGGGACGGGTAGATGTAAAATTTTACTTTTTTTTATCACTAATTTACTACATTTTGTACGTCTGTAGGCGACAGAAAAATTAATATTATATATTATATTATTTTTTGTTTAAATTTTATTTTAATTATGTAAACGCCATTCCGTTAGAAGCTTCGCGCCAGTGCGAGCTCTCTAGATTTAAAACGATAATTCTATTGCTTTAGGTCAGTTATAATATTTTATTTCATACTGTCTAGTAAATCAACTTACCCTGTACTGATTTGGGGCCGATAAATTGAATATTATAGTATCTAATATTGTAAGTGACATTACAGTATCTGATGCCGTAATGTGTTGCCTAGCAACATTACCATGTTATTGTTATTATGGAAGAAATTATTTGATTTTAACATTTTTTCACTTAAAAATATAAGAGATTAAATATTTAAATACCACTTTTAAGTTACTTTCTATGGTACGCTTAAAAACAGGATTTATTTTTTCCCAAACAAAGCGCAATTTGACATACACTGCACAACAATTCGTACGGGTTTCAAATTCTTTTGTACTGCAAGCTGCGCATCTACGCCGTGTTGTACGAATGGGTTGATGAGCACTTTGGGACAATCTTATAGATTCTGGCTGGCAAGGTTTACGTTTTTTCACAAGAACTGGTAATCTATTGTCTGATGAGGACTGTATAGATAATACCATTTTATCTGCTACCAAATGTTCCACAATGGCTAAGCGAAATTCTTTCATTTTCATTTTGGGTTGGTCTTCTAATAATGTATAAAGCACAAACGCGTTTACAACGGCAACATCGATAACAACAACGGTCGATCCCATAAACTGCTCGCATCTGATCAAACTTGTCAACTGAGTTCATATGTTTGTTATAGTCAGTAAGTGCCATTGGACAAGGGACATTCTCAGTGGTACCATCTTTGGATTTCCTTTTCACTTCGGTTGTCTCATTTGGATTGTGGAAATTTGATAACAAATGAACTGAACGTTTATCACACCATTTGAATGCGGAAAGATTTGCACTTGTAAACCATTTGCAATCTCCTCTCTTCATGTATTTATCTCCTAGAAATATGGGCATATCTTTTCTATTACTCCTCACAGTACCACAAGCGTATATCCTTTTCTCGTGTAGTTGTTTCAGTAAACTTATAATTGTAAAAAAATTGTCAAAGAATACTCGATGATACTTATTTTCTAACCCTGCAGTCAATTGTAAGACCACTCTAGTTCCCAAACTTTTCTCCACTGTGGAACCAGTTTTTCCAGTAAAAATGTCGAAGTCATAACAGTAACCTGTCTTATCTGCTAACATCCAGACTTTGTAGCCCCTCTTAACTGGCTTTGCAGGCATATACTGTTTGAGACTAGAGCGGCCTTTAAATTTAATCATCGATTCGTGAGGACTCAAACAAGATTGAAAATTGGTTTTCAACATTTCCAAGAAAGGTCTAATTTTGTATAATTTAACAAAGTTGTCCGTGTCTCTACAAGGCATAAGGTTATTGGCGTTGAGGTGTATATTGCTAAGAAGCCAACCAAAACGATGTACATTCAGTAACTTACTGATATAGTTGTCATGTAGAATTGGAGGTGTACTCCAATAATCGCTATAAGATGGCAACCTTTTTACTCTTATCAACAAATTTATTCCAATAAATGTACACATTTCAGAATTATCTGTTGGCTTGTAGCCTTTGGAGGCTCTGTTGAGCGTAGAGGTTTGTCTGAAATACCATATGATCAATAATCTCATCTGTCATTAATAATTTGAATATATTATAAGGTGTCAATTCACCAACATTTTTTGAAGCTTCAGTTAGTCCAGAATAAGCTTCAAATTCAAAAGGTTGTGGTATTTGAGTAGTATCTTTATTCCACTTTATTTTGTATTTCTTTTTGAGTTCACATAACGGAATAAGATCCTCCGGTTCCCATTCATTGGACTCTTCATCAGATTCTTCTGATAATAGTACATGTTCAGGTGGATTAGCACTTAGCTCCGGCTCCTCAGGATTATCACCAGAGTCACTGTCATCATCCGAACCAATATCTGATGGAATACCAACATATTCAAAATTCGAATTCTCGATATCATCAATTTCTTGATAAAAATCACTTTCGTTCCAACCATGAAGTCGAAAAGGTAGTGGCTCTTCAGTCCGTTTACTCGTCATATCTAAAGACAATTCACCATGCAGAAATATTCTAAACTAGACAAAACTAATAGCTTACCCTTTGTGTGATACGCTTACTCCACAATAAATGAACAAATTCAACTGGGCAAAGTTTTACCGGCTTAGCTGCCGATGATCCTTTTGGATTGTTATACCTAAAAATAACCTTTCATGTACGGTGGTACAAAATTCAACCCACAGAGAAAAAAGTGTTTTTCAAGTGACCCGAATTTTTATTTTGGTACACTATATACTCTAACATGTTCTTTAGAAAGTATCTAAACAAAGTTTCGCAAAAAACAAAACAGTATAAAAAGACAACATAAGAAAAAACTTACCTTTTTTTCCAAATAACGTGTAGCTGTAAAACGTAAACAAATAACTAAACTATCAGCCCGATTCTAAAACATCTAGTAACCTCTATTAAATAGACTTGTAAGTTCACACTACAAGCGCGCCCCAGTAACGAGGGACATAAAATAAACCGACGTACTTCATCAAAAAATGCATTAGATTAGGTGGGTTATATTTTGGCCCAGCGTACATCTGGGGCTAAAATATATGTGGTTCAAATTTTGTCCTAACGTACCTCAAAGAGTTAACAGTTATTTACAGTATCAAAAGCTGATTTAGAAATTAACTATAGCAATTATTTATTGACGCAACTTTCCAATGCTCTTTACATTCTTTTAGAAATTGGCCTCTCTTTAATTGTAAATATGTGGGATTGAATTTCATCAATTTCAAAATTTCAATTTTCTGCCCATCTTTAGTAATAATAAAGAATGTTATGCAGCTATAAATTAGGCTTCTATTTGCAAACTTCATATTATTTTGTTTAACTAAAGTTATTAATTGTTATTTTATTTGGACCTATAGCTCTTGACACATATTCATAGCAGTGGCGTATATAGATTTTGCTTCTGGGGAGGGGGGAGGGGTTTGAGAAATGATGAAAATTTTCAACAAAAAAATCATTAATTTATTTAAGCTGTGGCTCTGGGGGGGGGGGGTTACACGCAAATCAGGAAAAAAGGTCCTTACTTTATACTATTTCTCTCATTTTACCTTAAATAAAAGTGGCTCTGGGAGGGGGTTAACCCCCAAAACCCCTCCTTATATACGCCACTGATTCATAGTGGGAATTGAGCACTTAGGTCATTGTAATTGTGAAATATATTTCTACCAATTTTAGTAAATCAAAAATGTTATTTAGCTATAAATTAGGCTTCTACTTATATATTTTTTATCGTTTTGTTTAACTAAAATTAATAATTTTTATTTTATTTGGGATTTATACTTACAATATTGGTTTTGTTTATTTGTCACAAGCAGTAAACAATCATAATTAGCTAAGAAAAAAGTTTCTTTACAAATTTTATTGAAAAATATAACTATTTTATTTTTTGGAAGAAGATCATAAAGACTTGGCTTCTATTACTCGTGCTATTATAAGTCACCTAACGGCCTTGTAACGTAAATTGATATTGCATCAATCCTACTTTCTTCTATATCAACTCATGAAAACTTTATTAATGAAAATGAATTAAAAGCTTAAACATCTTATTACAAAGAAATATCTTTAGTTTACGACAAAATTAACTCTATTTAAGGAAAAGGTTTCTTGTTACAAAACTTTGATGTCTTAGGACAATACCATCGTTATTAAGTTATGTATTTATTTCTTGATTCAAATGTATGGATACTTTAAAAGAAGAAAAGTTCCAAATAAATAAATATACCTCTGTATTGTTTGCGTTAAACGGCCAAATTGAATGTTTTATATTTTTTTCTGAACATTTTTTACTCCCTTTAAAATAGCACAAAAAATTTTTTTCTAATATAAAAAATTCTATTTAATTACCTAACTGAAAGAAAATAAAAAAATTGACAAAATTTGTTTTTATGTTTTAAATATTTATTTTTATAATTAAATATAGAGAAAAAATCGATTACACTTAAAATAAAAGTCATATAGTCTATTTTAAAAATGAACTCTAATTAATAATAAAGAAAATAAAAAATTTGCACAAAAATTACAGACGTTTTAATTATCAATTTTTTTTGCGGTTTTTAACCGTTCTATTGAATACAAAGAACTAAACTTTAATTTGCTTATTACTTCATACTTATTATTATAAAAACTAAAAAGTAGAAATATATAAACATATTAAGTTTAATATATTTGTCTTTAAGATAATATAAAAAAGTTTCAAAATTATTTGCAATTGTCAAATTATGAATGAAAACCCTGATCATACAATTTTCAGGTAAGTCTCTACTAAACTTTGGAGCAATTTGAAGCAATTTTTAACTGGTAAGTATGCTTAGAAAGTCCTTAATGGTCTGTTTAGAAATGGTTGCTTACTTTCACTTATTTATTTTGTTCTTATAATATACGTAATGATTTTTTTTCATTTTCCGGCTCTCAATATTAGTATATTTTTCGAAAACTTGATGCTTTTACAATAAAAATATTCTTAAAAATTGTCAAGTTAGGTATAACAAAACTTTTGTAAAATTAGAATATTACTGACCAATGCAAAACGCACGATGGCCTCAAGACCAAAGTGAAGGAACCAAATGAAGATACTTTTGCTGTAGATTTGACCCTTGATAATAGAGCAGTTGGGTTGTCACATATTAGAAGTTCTAATCCGGGACACCCAAAAAGGAGCAACAACCAAATATCAACTATGGACTGAAAAAAATGTCATTCCTTTCGTATACCTATATTAGGGGAACAACAACTAATTATCATCTATAGATGACTAAAAAACTAAATAATACTGTTATCAAACTATTGCTGAACTTAAGCTAACTAAATAAAACACAAATTGGAATATACCTAAAGAACGAATCTACGAGTTTTTAAATCAGTATTCACTGCACAGCAGGCTTCTTTTAAAATTTAGGCAGGTAGTCATTGTCCTTTAATTCTTCTTTGGGTCCAATATATATAAAAAAACTGAGTTGGATGACTTATAAATATCTCTAGTTACCTATTTCAAGCTTCTCTTTCCTGGGTAAAATTCAGTACATAATCTCTTAATAGCACAAGTTTATGTATCAGACAGATTCACTAAACATTTCTACCGAAGTTTAGAATCAAAACAGAACACAGAAAAAAAAAACGGTTTCGCTGTTAAAATAATATAAATTTGATTTATTTACATCCTTTTGATCATTGTCAATTGAAAAATAATTTATCAAGTTTGATAATGTCACTCCTGTTCTTGCGCATGCGTTTTTCGATACATTCCGATATCTTTTTTTTGAATGACTTCACTTTTTACACGGAGTTTATGACAAACAAGCTATATCCCCTCTCAGATATATATATGACTATCGACTACACCCATTGACTCTTGTTCTCCCAGTAATTATTCAGTCCCTGATCGTTCACCCTACTTTTTACTGCGCGGGTGAAATAGAAATTAAAATATTTGCTTCGTTTTGCTATATTTACCATCCTAATAGCAGATATATCAAATTGTTTTTTTTTGTAAAACGTCTAACAAAAATATAATATTGTTTTTTGAAATGTTAATTCATAATTATTAAAAATGATTCGGTAGCCACTTGCTTTACTTCTTAAAGATTGTATCACATTTAAAACCAAAAAAATTATCATAAAGTTAATTAGGCTGAGGAATCATCAGTCAAGTAAACAACAAAATATGCTAAACTGTATCGTTTATTTAAAACTAAACATTCATTAGGCCCTTTTTTTATGAATTAAAAATATAACATATAACTAGCCCCTAACAGAAACCAATATGTAATAGAAACCTTGTTTATATATTAAATTTGTTTTACATTTTGATACTGCTCGCTACTATGTATAACAATATAACAAAATTATATTACTAAAGGAAAATATACAAGCCTTTATTAGGCACCTTTTGTTTAATTTAGGTAGGTCTCACCTCTTCAGTTGACTTTTTATTACTTACACATTAAGCAAAGCAAGTTAAAAAGTTATATACAGGCCTTAGCATATCCTGATGTCTTGCCCAAGAGTGGTTTTTTTTGTGTTTCAACGCTGTGCCACCAGATAAATGCCAGTAAGTAACAAACTAGATGTCAATTTTGTCAGATCAATTAAGCATGCTTAATTTACAAACTTTATCCTAATACACCTACTGACGTTAGATGCTCGGGCAGTACGAGGAGAAAGAGAGAGAGCATGATGAGAAACACATAGATTTAAAAAACTAGCTTCAAATAAATAAAATCGTAAATAATAGCATACAGATTAAAGCAATTTTTAGGTGTGCTGCATCATATATTTAATTTAGCTTTGATACTATAACGTAGTTTATTTATTGAGCCTTAAAGTGTCTGGCAAAAACTAATACTGTTCTGCAAGACATATTAAAAAAGTAGTTTTGTTACTTTAACCCTCGGAATCTGGACTTTAACGTAATTGGGCAATTTTTATTTCACCTGTCAAGTAGCTGTTACCTGCCAAAACCTTCCTGACTCAAGCTTCCATGATCCACACTTTTTAACCTACTTGTAATACATAGCTTTATAAAAAAAAATTAGATTTTATACTATGACGTAAGTCTGGGGCGACTAAGATCTTGATCGATAATCTTAATTGTATATTATGAAATTACTCTTGTCGAGACGAATTTAAATTTGTTCTCCTTATGACATTATGACAGGAAGACCTGTTTTAAACAATGTTAAATGACGATTTTATTAAATTATTATTATGTAGAAATAACCTACCTCTGAAACATCATTTTTTTAAAATCTGATAGTACATTTCAAATGCCTAGTGCAAGACACTACACTTAAATCTTAGAAAATGCAGATTTTTAAGAAGGAACTATTTGAATAGAATTTTATCTTTCTCTCTGAATGCTTTCGTTGTGCCTGAACATAAATTTTAACAAATGAATTAAAGAATATTCATGAAGTATACAATTTAATTTGTACCGTTCTTTTCTATGAATGACGTCAAAGGAAAAAAATATTTCTATAGAAATCGTTAATATATTGAATAAGATAGATAAAATCACAGATACTTAGAATCGTGTATGGACTATGTACCTACTAGCTGACAATAAAAACAAGAAAACTAGTTATCCTATCTTTTACTTTCTGTGAAACATTTTTATTAATTCAAGGTTTTGTTTTAAATATATTAAATAAGTAGTTCTTCAGATATGCCACGAAGGAGTAGACAGACAGACATTACGATGAATTGAGAAGATATATATTATTTAATTAGCAAGTAGTAATCGCTATTACTTGCGAGTAAAATACTGCAACTACGACTATAACTCAATATAAATAAAAAATTTTAAATCTCGTACATTAACCCGTGTTTCTTTTATAAATTTGTTAATTTCCTTTGGGGTGAACATTTGGGACTTTTACTTCCCTCGAAAAAATGGATGTATTATAATCCTGAAAAATCACTCTCCGAGATTTTTCCAGATCTTTGCGTTTCAGGGTCACAAGATGCCGAAAAACATGTTTTCTCAATTCCATCGGTCTGCCTGTCTGTTCGCGGCATTGCTAAAGAACTACTAATACCATAGACTTCAAATTTTGGTAAAAATCAAACGCGAAACTAAATGGCGGCTTAATTAACCTCAAATTTAGCACAAATATCGAGCATTATGAGAAAATCAACTGGTAAAATTTTGGTTCGAATCTAAAATGGCGGTTTCGTAAAATTTAAAACAAATATTACTAAAAAACTACTTATCCAATTAACCTCAAATTTTGCTCAAAAATCGAGAATTATGAGAAAATTAACTGGTAAAACTTTAGTTCGAATCGAAAATGCGAAAAAAAATGGTGACTTAATAAAATACAGGGTGTCCATCTATAAACAATTACATTTTAACAGGTTATTACTCAAAATCGAGTAAGGATATTAAGATGCGGTTTTCACTGAATTTCTTAGAATTACTTCAAGTTTTTGCCTACGTTGTTTCCAAATCTCAATAATTTTTGGAAAATAGCAAAAAAAAAAGTTTTTTTTTCTAACACTCAATTAGAAGCCTGATCCTCCCCCTTTCTAAAAAACGTATAAATTGTTATAGTCTTTCAGAACAAACAACAGAAACAACAACAACCAATTTACCTTAATTTTGTTAGAAACAGTTTTCTCTTGGAAAAAAAGGGGTTCATAAATTTTTGTTTTTGACGCACCACACCATATATTTAACTTGAGGGCATCTCTTTCCAACTCGTTGTAAGCTAAAAAGACAAAACAGAGACTCTGAAAACAATCTTTTAAATGACATTTTATTGGTCAAAGAAGTTTTAACAATGAACAATACTAAAATATTCGTTAGAAAAATCTTAAACATGTCAAACAGTAAAATACATAATCTTTTAAAAGTAATTAAGTTTAAAGCGTATAAGATACAAACTTACCAAAAAATTGAAAATCATGCTATTCAAAAGAGATATATCAGGCATTATTAGATCTGTTTAGATATCTATCGGATGCAATTCTAATAATGTCAGATGAGGCAACGTTTCACCTAAGTGGAAGAGTAAACAAACACTACTGCAGGATTTGGGGTGAGGAAAATTCTAGAGCTTACAACGAGTTTGAAAGAGATCCCCTAAGTTAAATGTATGCTGTGGTGCGCCAAAAACAAAAATGTATAGACTCTTCTTTTTTCAAGAGAAAACTGTAACTGCAAACAATTATACAGATATGTTAGACATTTTTTTGTACCCTCAATTGAAACAAGAAGGAATTCTGCATGATGTATATTTCCGACAAGATGGTGTCCCACCTCACTTTTCTGTAATAGTAAAGAATTCATTAAACACAAGTTTTGGAACCAATCCTTTCGAATGGGCTCCCTATTCTCCTGATTTGACAATACCTGATTTTTTATGTGGGGGTATACTAAGGAAAGGTGCTATAGTCCTACTCTTGCAAATTTAAATGAACTCAGAAATAACGTAATTAATATTTTTAATATAATTACGGCAGAAATGCTCCAAAATGCTTTTGCAATTTTGTTTTTCGCCTAAGTACATGAATTGAAAAAATCACGGGGTTTTACATATCTGCACGTTTTAGCGTTCCTAGATGTCAAAAAAATATGTTTTATCAATTCCGTCGGTCTGGCTGTTTGTTGCTCTATCAGTTCACGGCATAGCTTAAAAACTACTTACCTATTTCACTTCAAATTTTGATCAAACATTAAGGGTGATATAGGGATGACCTAAAAATATTTTGGTAAAAATCTAGTTTGGCGGAAAAAGATGACGGTCTAGTGAAGTGTTAAACAACTGATTATCCAATTTACGTTAAATTTCGCACATAAATTAAGTTTTATATAAGATTAAACTGGTAACATTTTGGTATCAATCCAAGGTAAGGAAACGAGCTAATAAATTTTTTAAACAAATCAGCCCGAAAAAACTATTTATGAGATTAATTTAAAATTGTGTGCAAACAATAGTGTGATATAGAAGTAAACTCATAAAGTTGTGGTGCGAATTCAAGATGGCGAAACAAAACGGAGACCAATTAAAAAAATCAACGTAAAAAAATCTTTTTATTTAATTGACTGACAAAGATAAATTTAATGTAATATAGGGATAAATTGGTACGAATTCAACATGACAAAATAAAACGGCCCGGTATGTCAATTTATAAACTCCTTATTCAGTTTATTTTAAATTATATCCAAAAATCAAGTGTGGCATAGGTATAAACTGGTAAAATATTGTTAGGAGTCCAGTATGGTGGAACAAAATGGTACCTAATATAAATATTTGAAAAGGCAGTATATATGTTTTACTAAATGACTAGGGTCATCATAGGGTTTTCCTTACCAGCATTTTTAGTCCCTTTTTCCTTAACTCCTTCACTTCATAAAATTTTGGCTGATTGTTTCCTAGCACTCTTTTTTGTATCAATCTTAGGCAAAGGTGCAGTGTAATTCAGGAATTTTGATGGAGTTTCTTTTGAGTTATCTGTAGAACCAAGAGGCTCATTTGATTTGGCAAGCGGAGAATGTAGTAAGTACATAGTCCAAGTCTCCTTTATTACTAGATGAAGATGGTATTTCAGGTGATTTCTTTCTAGTTAAATCATTGTATACGACATTGTTATCGATGATATCTGTAGGTGAGCTTGGTTCATTCCTGTCATTTGGATTTATGGTATTGAATTCAATTGATGGTGCTTCTCCTACAGAATTTTCATTAATGTCTATTATCTGGCATTGCTCTAGGTCGGTGGTATCATCTAGTAAATATAAATAATTTTGATCATTATTGAGAAAATCAACATCTATTTCCTGATTTCCGGCCTGGCGATGAGGCTCATTTGAAAATCTCTGAAGTTCTATCTCTGCTGTCACATGTGGAACATCATTTAAGCTGTGATCAGCAACTCGAAAGAAATAATCGGGTATACTAGTTTGGTTAAAAGGGAAAATCCCTGCTGCTTTGAATTCGGACGTGGCATTAGAAATAGTAGTAGCTTTGTTCCATGCTGAACCAATTAATTTTCCAATCATGTTTCGGTTAATATTTTTGTCATTACTCGAGAACATAAACATATCAGCTTCTTTTTTCTAGTGAATTTTTAAAGGCTTAAAAAATGGCCTAATAGCTGAAGCGCCTGTGTTGTGTGGAGGCACACAAGTATTATGCTATTTTCTTCAGCGTATTGGAGCATATTAAAATCATTAGTGTGGGAGCTATGGCCATCAAGAATCAAAATTATAGGTCCATCAGGTTTTCTTGGTACGAATATTCCTTTTAGCCATTTGATAAATAATTCTGTGTTTATATACGAAGATTGTTTATTCATATATAAATCAGAACCTGGAGGCATTCCTTCCAAAGTAAAAAATTAAAACAGGTGGCAGGAAAATTCCTTCTGCATTAGCACAGGCAATTATTGATATGTTTTTTCCCTTCTCTTTGGATGTAAGTACATGAACGCATTTGCTTCCCTTTCGAGCCACCACTTTATCAGCTTTATTATTAATCTGGATGCCACTTTCATCCATATTAAATATAGAACGTGGTTTATCCATTAAGTCATATTTTTCCGTTGTATTCCTAAGCAACTCATAAAAGTCATTAACTTCTTCCCTATTCATTCCCTTGGCTTGTCCCAGAGACAGCCTTTCACTCTTCCTAATAGATAGTTCAGGGTGTCGGTCCATGAATGAATAAAACCAGTGCATCCCCGCGCTTTTAGTTGCTTAAACTTAAACTTGTCAAACAGTAAGGTACATAATCTTTTAAAAGTAATTAAGTTTAAAGCGTATAAGATACAAACTTATCAAATAATTGAAAATCATGCTATTGAAAAGAAATATATCATGTGTGAGATATTATTAGATCTGTTTAAAAATCAACCCGATGCACTTTTAATAATGTCAGGTGAAGCAACGTTTTACCTAAGTGGAAGAGTAAACAAACATAACTGCGGGATTTGAGGTGACGAAAATCCTAGAGCTTACAACGATTTTAGAAGAGATGCCCCTACTTTAAATGTATGGTGTGGTACGTCAAAAACAAAAATGTATGGACCCTTCTTTTTCCAAGAGAAAACTGTAACTGCAAACAATTATACATATATATTAGACATTTTTTTGTACTCTCATCTGAAACAAGAAGGAATACTGCATGATGTATATTTCCAACAAGATGGTGCCCTTACTTTTATGTAATAGTAAAGAATTCATTAAACACAACTTTTGGAAATAACTGGGTAGTTCGAGCTGGCCCCATAGAATGGGCTCCCTATTCTCCTGTTTTAACAATATCCGATTTTTTTTTTATATGGGGTATATTAAGAACTCAGAAATAACGTAATTAGCATTTCTAATACAATTACGGTATAAATGCTCCAAAATGCTTTTGCCAATTTTGTTTTTCGCCTAGGTACATGTATTGAAAAAATCATGAGGTTTTACATATCTGCACGTTTTAGCGTCCCTAAATGTCAAAAAAATATGATTTATCAAAACCGTCGGTCTGGCTGTTAGTCTGTCTGTCTGTTTGTTGGTCTATCAGTTCACCGCATGGCTTAAAAACTACTTTCCCGATTTACTTCAAATTTTGATCAAACATTAAGGGTGATTAGGGATGACCTAGTAATATTTTGGTATAAATCTAGTTTGGCGGAAAAAGATGACGCTCTAGTGAAGTGTTGAACAAAACTGTTTATCAAATTTACGTTAAATTTCGCACAGGAATTAATTTGTATATAAGATTAGACTGGTAACATTTTGGTATGAATCCAAGATAACAAAACAAAATGGTGGGCTAATAAATTATTTAAACAAATCAGCCCGAAAAACTATTTATGAGATTAATTTTAAATTTTGTGCAAGCAATAGTGTGATATAGAAGTAAACTCATAAAGTTATGGTGCGAATTCAAGATGGCGAAACAAAACGGAGACCAAATTAAAAAAATCAACGTAAAAAAATCTTCTTATTCAATTGACTGACAAAGATAAATTTAATGTAATATAGGGATAAGCTGGTACGAATTCAACATGACAGAATAAAATGGCGGTGTATGTCAATTTATAAACTCCTTATTCAATTTATTTAAAATTATATCCAAAAATCAAGTGTGGCATAAGTATAAACTGGTAAAATATTCTTAGGAGTCCAGTATGGTGGAACAAAATCGCTCCTAATATAAATATTTGAAATGGCAGTAGTAGGTACCGAGTTAAATTGGGTCACGAGGGAAGTTCCCGGTTAAGGAAATGTACGGATGTTTTTGCTCTGCAATCTTCCGATTTTCGTTTTAAAAATGCAGGTTTCAATAATAATATTTTCTTTAATAAGAAGTGTGCCCTTTAACATCGAGTAATGTGCCCATAGTAATAAAGATTTATGCTTTTCTGACAACTCTCCAAAATATGTAAGAAGGAAATTTTCCGAAAATGAATTAACATTCTTGTAACTTTTGTCTCCATAAATAGTTTATACACAATTTTATACTTTATCTTTGAATTTCTGGTAATAATTCGTCCGAAGGGATTCTGGCTGCTTCAATAAATTTGGTGGTGTACGATCAATCTCACTTTGATCGCTTAAACTGATTTTAAAGGAAATTAATTAACTTTTAAAAAAGAAATTTAGGCAAAACAATTCATTTTTAATATAAGTTAGTGATGTAGTGATTCGAATTAAAATACTTATTGAATCCGAGTATTGAGATACTCGGAATCATCCGAGTATTTAAAATTAATTCGGAATACGGATGGGGAATAATTATGCTGTTAAGCAACCGCCCAGCTACTGCCGATTATGATGCCAGAATAGTAAGCACGGCAGTATAATTTGCATTCGTATTTCGAATGAAAAATTCGTTCGGGGGTTCGGCAGCAGCGGGCCGATGCCGGTGGCTGAATCCGAATAAATATGGGATAGGAATATTGGGAACTCGTTGATTTCGAATTCGGAAGATTTTTAAATTCGGATTATTAATAATAAAATTGAAAACTGAAGCGGGGGCCGAGGATCTGCGTGTAAGTTTTAGGTTGTTACTTAGAGCAGATAGGTTTTTCAGCATTATCTTAAAATTAAAACCCTCTTCCCCATATCTCTCTTTTATGGTTAAATTAGTATTATTTATTATTCTGCATCTAAAGTTGATATTGAGATATCGGCTTTTGGTATGTTAATTGCAAGTTACATTAATTATTAACTCTCACACATTGACCCTACTCACAGCATAGATTACTAATTCTTTGTTTACTATAATTCCTACTTCGAATTTCGACGTTTGACATCGGCAGTTCAGCACCCACCGATGTCGTTCGATTTCAGTTCCGCAGCTGCCGATTCGGAAGCATAAAAATAAAAATTCGGACTATCTAAACACGCTCATAACGTGTGATTTCGAAATCGGATGATTAATCCGAGTATTCTGTTAACTCGATTCCGTATAATCCGATTCTTTAAATAATCCGAATATTTACATCACTAATAAATGTGACAGCATATAAAATTATGGCGTTGCCTGACGTGCCCATTATGCTCTTTTGTTTTTTCATGGCATTCGCGATGAATTGTTTTAGCCGCGGTATTAGATACTGTAGTAAATGTGGGATATATGCCCCGCCTAAGGTTATACGTGATTTATAAATTACTTAATTCCCAAAATTCGAGAAGCTCTAGAAAAACTATGTTGTAGAAATATTTTTTAACGTTTGAAACAGATTGCTTATTGTAAAAATTTGAACTAGAAAGGGAACTCTTAAAACTAAAGAAAAATATATAAATATGGGATTTATGCCCTATTGATGGGTTTTATGCCCCATTATAAGAGGATATATGCCCCACAATGGGATATATGCCCCATTAAAAATAATTTTGTTTTATTTATATTTTTATTTTATTAGAGTAACAAAACACAAATAAAAAAGATCAATATGACTCTTAAAATAATTAAAACATATTAAAGTATATAAGTACAATTATTATATAAATATATTTTAGGTTATTTATTTAAATTTAAAAGGGGAATTTTTTCTCGTCTTTTTTTGTATTATACCACATTCGTTGCATCTATCACCGTACATTGTGCACGTTTCATGAAGCCAATTTTTACAGTCGATGCATTAAATCCAATCTACCCTTTCTACTGTTTTAAGGTAATTTTCAAGACACTCCATGCAGTTTACATCATTTTTGGTATCAGTATTTGTCCGTTTTCTTTTTTTAATGTCCTTTTTTCCTGTCTCAATCATAGGGTTTTCCTTACCAGCATTTTTAGTCCCTTTTTCCTTAACTCCTTCACTTCATAAAATTTTGGCTGATTGTTTCCTAGCACTTTTTTTTGTATCAATTTTAGGCAAAGGTGCAGTGTAATTCAGGAATTTTGATGGAGTTTCTTTTGAGTTATCTATAGAACCAAGAGGGTCATTTGATTTGGCAAGCGGAGAACGTAGTACATAATCCAAGTCTTCTTTATTACTAGACATAGATAGTATTTCAAGTGATTTTTTTTTAGTTAAATCATTGCATAGGACATTGTTATCGATGATATCTGTATATGAGCTTGGTTCATTCCTGTTATTTGGATTCATTGTATTTAATTCAATTGATGTTCTTTCTCCTACAGAATTTTCATTAATGTCTATTATCTGGCATTGCTCTAGGTCGGTGGTATCATCTAGTAAATATAAATAATTTCATTATTGAGAAAATCAGCATCTATTTCCTGATTTCCGGCCTGGCAATGAGACTCATTTGTAAATCTCTGAAGTGCTGTGTCTGCTGTCACATGTGGAACATCATTTAAGCTGTGATCAGCAACTTGAAAGAAATAATCGAGTATACTAGTTTAGTTAAAAGGGTAAATCCCTACTGCTTTGAATCCGGACGTAGCATTAGAAATAGTAGTAGCTTTGTTCCATGCTGAACCAATTAATTTTCCGATCATGTTTTGGTTAATATTTTTGTCGAAACATTACTCGAGAACATAAACATATCAGATTCTTTTTTATAGTAAGTTTTTAAAGGCTTAAAAAATGACCTATCTAATGCATATTAAAATCGTTAGTGTGGGAGCTATAGCCATCAAGAATCAAAATTACAGGTTCATCAGGTTTTCTTGCTACGAATATTTCTTTTAGCCATTTGATAAATAATTCTGTGTTTATATACGAAGATTGTTTATTCATATATAAATCAGAACCTGGAGGCATTCCTTCCAAAGCAGACATATTTTTTCGAACACCTTTCAAAATTAATACAGGCGGCAGGAAAATTCCTTCTGCATTAGCACAGGCAATTATTGATATGTTTTCTCCCTTCTCTTTGGATGTAAGTACATGAACGCATTTGCTTCCCTTTTGAGCCACAACTTTATCAGCTTTATTATTAATCTGGATGTCACTTTCATCCATATTAAATATAGAACGTGGTTTATCCGTTAGGTCATATTTTTCCATTGTGTTCCTAAGCAACTCATAAAAATCATTTACTTCTTCCCTATTCAGTCCCTTGGCTCGTGCTAAAGATAGCCCTTCACTCTCCCTAATAGATAATTCAGGGTGCCGTTCCATGAATGAATAGAACCAGTGCATCCCCGCACTTTTAGTTGCTTCGCCCTGAGTCGAAAACTTACGTTCTAAACCTATTTTTTTTGCGAAACTATGTGCAATTGAATGTACAGTGGAGATAGTAGGAGCAAACCCCGATGATTGTAGCTTTTTAATATGATTCACCAAGCGAATTTCATTTTCGGTACCTAGGGCGGGTGGTTTTCCCAACGAACTTTTCTGAAGATTCATAGTTTGCATGCGTCTTCGAATTGTACGAGAAGGAATCTGATGAATTCTGCTTGCTTCATTAACCCCAATTTCTTTTCTTCTTATTTTTTGGATCGCTGTCGCCAAATCAATTTCTGACCAGGTAGCTCGTGGCTTTGTATTTTGTTTTCGAACATATTTTCTTGGCATTTCTGGAATAGGAATATACTTTATTATTATTTAAGTTTTGGAGAGAAATAAAAATACCGCTACGAATGGAATCATTATTTCCACATCAACTTATAAAACGACATTTTACTCCATATTTTTAATACATTTTTATTTTCAGCCCCTTCTTTTTTTACCTTTATCGCTTATCTTCCCCTAAAACATCAAACATATGTTTTAGTTGTAATGTGCATGCCCAAAAACCCATAAAAACATTGATTTTCTCAATAATTCTAATTTTCACCTCTTCCTCTTTTACACTTACCCCTTATTTTTCACCAAAATAGTAAACAGGTGTTACCTTGTACGAGCTAACCCCCCCATTCCCTTAACCGATTTTACTCCATATTGTTCTAAACCATGGATATGGATTACTATATATGTACCAAATTTCAATTCGATAGCGCAATTCCTTCGAAAGTTATCGCATAAACTAACAGAA